>VZTX01026620.1:87654-129720 GCA_013400915.1 Pardalotus punctatus | reverse complement strand
CAGCCCCTGGTGACGTGTGACCTTCTCCAGCTGAACAAGTTAAGTGCCCTCAGCTCTTCTTTGTGTGGTTTCCCATCCAGACCCTCCACCCAGCAATGCTCCGCTCTGAATATTCCAGGGTCTTCCAGTGTTGCTTTGCTGCCCTCGAGGCACTGAACAAAGACCTCAGGTGCTCACTTTCATCTGGGGCAGGGCAGCACAGCTGCCTTTGGGCACCAGTTCAGCTCAAAGCAGAACCTGAGCATATGGCAGCACTGTCATAGTGACAGTGCAAAACAAAAAAAAATCCATCATATCCAAGATTAAGTTAAAGGCAACCCCTGTCATTTGCATTTCACACTTGCAGTGATTCATTTCCCTGGTAATAACGAGGCAATGTCCTCTGCTGGTGAAAGCTCTGGGCATGGAGTGAGGAGCTAGCCAGGCTCTGCAGGTACCTCCTGCACAGCGCTTGGTCACTCAGGGCAGGTGTGCTCCCGAAAGCCTCCGAGGTGCTTAACATGCACTCAGTAAGCCCAGGGTCCCAAATATTTTCAGAAATTTGGGTCCCAGCCAACACGTTCTGATGCCCCACTTGCAAGGTTAGGACCTTTTCTTTCTTTAAGAAACCACGAGGACACAGAGATACCTCCCAGTGTCACCACAGCACTGCTGCCAGGACAGGATAGTCATGGACAAGTCTTCACCACATGGAGAAGCTGCTGGGAGGCCCATAATAGGGAATGTTCTAACTCTGCTTCCCAAATTTCTCTTGAAATAAAAGAACATCAAGCCACACACTGAAGACTGCTGAAATCAGCTCAAATAATGCACATCTAGAATAAGTGAGGTCTAGGGGATCCAGCACGTCATCGAGTCGTAAATACTGAGTACACTGAGACCACATGGAACATTAGTGCCCTTTTGTGCTATAAAATTACTGTACTGTCAACGTCTGGGCTGGTAAACAAAGGAAGAGGTTTTGGTTCCACATGCAAATCACACTGCTCTTTCAGCTGAAAATGATTCATCAAACAATTTATTGGATTATCTCTGAACAGCTTAACCAAAAGTGCCAAAGCCAAGAAAGGTCTGTGTGAGACTTCAGCTATGCTGTCAGCCAGTTTCAGACCAGAGCACAGGTGCACTGCAGATCTTACCTTGGATAAAGTGAACCTTTCTGTGTTTTCCCCACAAATGTTATATTCCATAATAAGACCAGCTCAACACAGTTTTTCCAAAGGTTTGCTGTACTGAAGTGAGCCATTATCATTGAGTCCCAATCAGCATAGTCACAACATGACTAGCTCAGGGATTTTTAAAATCTCCTGTCCACAATGCTTTACTTTATGGCAAGTACACTTCTGAAAGTACAGCTCATTTCTGCTTCAGCCCAGATTTAAGTGGACATATGAGCCCAGATTAGGTTGGTTAAAAAGACTGTAATTAATAGAATTAGACTAGATAAATACTCAGTGTAACTAAATTAATCTCACCCAAAGCATGAAAACATGCAGTAAAACAAGAGTATGTAACACAAATGCTGTCTGAAACCAGAATGGATGGAAATTGTTTAAATCAGACCTCTCTACTAAGAGAACATCATCCAGCACATATAACAAAAACTTTCAGCTCATTGCAAAGTTGGTGACTTTCCAAGCAATAAGAACTGTGATACATGGAGACATGTTACTAGGAAACTTGATGAAATGCTAGAGTTGAGAGAAAAATTTTTGACCTAGTGGGAGTCCTGGAATTTCTCAGAGCATTACATATTTCGAGCTGCATTTCAGCCAAAAGCAGCAGGCCAGCCTTCAACATTAAATGGTCCTCCAGAGCACTTACAGCCTCCACAACGGAGACAGAAAACTTAATCACATTTTAATTGAGCCAGATCAGACTTCCAAATTCAACACGCATTCAAGAGATATTTACTCCAATTAAAATATATACCCACCAGGCCCTCCTGCATAAGCAAGGAGCTCAGCAAAGACAGATTGGAGGTTTAAATGTGACCACGCACACAGATGACAACACATCATCTGACAGCTTTCCCATGAAAGAGGCTCATTGGCATTGCCTTCTCTTCGGGGCACTGCGTTTCCCCCTCCAAGGTTATGCAACCCACCAAAGCAGCTGGGATTCCCATTAGCTGGTGTAAACACTGGTCATCTTTCCCATTGCCATGGTTTTTCACTCTTTCCTGCAGGCAGAGCCTGAAAAAGGATGGTGGTGAGATTGCCACAGGGCCAGAGAGGAGATTTCCTGGAAAGAAGCCTGGCCACACAATTACGTTGCATAATGAGATGGACCAAGAAAGGGCTCATGAAAGGATTTACACAGTAGCTCAGCACTTGTTAAACTGAGCACTTGGGGGATTTTAATTGCAGAGCACTCAATCTATTGTAAATGCAATAAAATTTTAAATATCTTCATTTTTATACCACATCTCTTACATTATTGTACATTGTACCTGTTCAATAGACCTGCACTGTCTGTGTTACGAGGTGATGCTAATCCAGGACTACACATTCCTGACAGGATGATCATATAAACTTCTGCCTGCTTCTGCCATAGCCCACAGAAAGATATTTCTGATTCTCACCACACAGATCACCCCACAGAGCTGAGGAACAATGAACACTTTGGTGGGAGTGGATTTTAAGTGGGTCACTGGAAACTGTACATCTGCTTCAATGTGATGTAACTGAGTCTCCCTGATTCAAAATCAAACTGGACTGAACAAACTAGTAAGAAACCTGTCTGAAACCAGTCCTGTTGACTCCTGGCAGAGTCACTGTCAGCAGGACTTCCCTGTGGGCTCCAAGACCCACTTGTTTGCAGTGCTGCAGATGGTGATCCTGAGCAGAGCCCCAAGAGCTCCGACACTCAGCAGCTCACTGGCCACAAATTCCCTTTGCATCCCCCTCAACACTTTTAAGACCCCAAGCAGCACCCAAAGATCTTTTTTGCTTCAGGCTTAAGAGATACAAAGACAGCAATGTTTGTTATTGCTTTAGCTGTATGTATTCCAAATCCTGATTGCACCCCGGGATGATTCTGCACCATTCTCCATGACTTATCAAAGGCTCTTGCCAGTAGTTATATCCATGTTTAGTGCTACACAGAGAACACAAGATGCATGTTCTGATAACAGAAGTACCAAAATGGCCTTTTCCTGCCACATTTCTCTACGAGGTGAGGTTGGAAAGATGTGTTGCATGCTGAACCTCATACACTTCAAGGCCAGGTTGGATGGGGCTTGGAGCAACCTGGGAGAGTGGAAGATGTCCCTGCCCATGGGGTGGGACTGGATGGGCTTTGAGGTCCTTCCAACCCAAACCATTCTGGGATTCTGTGATTTCCAAAACCATACAGTGTCAAACAGCTCAAAAGCAGAAACACTGTTGGTATCGCCCCTCAATTCTCTCTGTTGCTTAAAGAAAAAGTGGAGGTTTGTCCAAAACTGAGTCATGTTTACAACTGGTCTGACCGTGCAGTGACCACAAACCCAATTCAGATTTTGATAATTTTTTAATAAATTTGATAAACTCTTCTATCTCTTATTCTAAGCCTGTTTAAAAAGCCTTTAAAAAAGAGGAAAAATGCAATCCTCCACTCAGTGACTAATGGAACCATGTCCCATACATAGCAAGTGGCTTTAAGACACCCAACTTTGCCCTCAACTGCTCTGACAAAGGGTAAGAGGGAATTTATTTCCCTGATCATCAAATGACTAAGTTTAAAGGAAATTTATCATTAGGTTCAAGCAGAGCATTGCTGTTTCCTCTGTGGAAATGGAAACACTAAATCATACATTTTTCTCACATACCATAATTTCAAAGGTCTGCATTCTTTCACGTCTCAGGCTCAAATGTTCCCACAACTAAAGCTGAATATGAAAGTATTCAACTCTTAAAGCACTCCCACCTCCAGCAACCCAAAAGACACCCCAGTCCTACAGGCAGCCTTGTTCATCCAATATAAATAACTTGGGCTGTTCACTGGAGATTTATTATCTTAATGTGCTCATTTCATTGTTGGCCTTGGCAGAGATGTCCAGGTTTAGAGTCAAAGATACCAAAAATTGACAAACCTTAAATCCCAGTGTTGCAGAATTCTATTAGGTAACAGATGGAAAAGATAATTAGCTGACAACTCAACCATCACACGCTTCATTAGAAGCCTTATTCCTATCAGACACACTCTCTCCCAGCTTTTATCTTCAGGACAATGAAGGCTATTGTTTGCCTTGAACTGGCAAAAAGCAAGGCAAGCTCATGAAACCTGAAGAAAGAGCAAATCTATATTCTTCTCTAAATTCAGTGCTTTGCTTACACGTTAGGGACTTCCAGCTGTAAACTGGCCTGGGAATGCTGGGTCCAGGTTATTTCGTGGCAAAAAATTCAAAGTTTCCTCACCAGCCTTTCTTTGCAAGGAGGACCAGTTAATCCAATCCTTGGTGGCAGGAGAAACTTGTTAAAGCATCACCATGCAGTGCAGAATAAACAGATGTACACTCACAGATACCAACAGCAATGGTAATTTCATCTTTAACTTCCACACAGTCAAACCCAGAGTTTCACTACCTCTGCTTATGTTTGCAAACAAACACTGAGAGAGACTTGTGCATCTTGGTCATCTGCTGCACAGCTCTGCATTTCATGAGAAAATACTCAAAGCAAGTGTTAACAAATGGCTTCTAACACTAAAATGGTTTTGTGAAATGTGTATCTTTTTTATATAGGTCAAATCAATTTTCCTCTGGAAACCTCTGGCACAAATAAAAAAATTAAAATAAAAAAAAAATCTAGGATTTGCAGCCTCCGTCTCCCTCCATGAGTCATTTATTGGTAGTTCAAACCCTCTCCAGCTGTCACTCCAACTCTTCAGCCCCTGCCTAATTTTTATGATAGTCTACATGACCAACCATATTTACAGTCCATTCATAAACAGCTCATGATTAATAATGCCATCTTTTGACAGCATCATGCACCGATTTATTCATCTAACAGAGATTATTGCAACAGAGGAACCCAATTAAGGCACAGAATTCCATATATCTGATAAGATACAGGAACTTTAAAAGATAAAATTCCACACATAGTATTCTTCCTTTCGTGTATTAAGGCACCAAAAATGACCTGACTTCCTGATTCTGACACAGCCATTGCATCCTCCCCTCTTCCAATGAGGAACAGCTTGAAAACCACCCCTACAGAGTGCAAAGGGAAAGCAAACCATTCCCAGAGAAGCAGGGGAAGGATCATTAAGAAAGCAGCACATTTTTTTCAGATCTCCAATTTTATTCTCAATGGAATTCTTCCCAATAGTCAAAGGAAGAGCTGAGCCAGCCCTGTGATTTGCAAAAATCTTTTCCACCTCCTTTTCAGGAAATCAACTGCAGAACAGCCAAGTAAGAACACAGATGAACACCACCAGAGCCCTAAATATTGGATACGCCAGGAGTCCAGTTTGCTAAACTCCAGCTCCTGCCAGCAATGGGAGGCAAATATTAAAACCAAACAAAGCATGAAACATTTCCAAGCATTTGAATAATCAACTTCAAGCCCAGAACCACCAAATCTCCTGAGCTGAAAGAGACCCACAAGGATCATCCAGCCCAGCTCCTGGCCCCACACAGACACCCCAACAGTCCCACCAGGAATTCCAGAACTACCAATTTCATCACACCCACAGCTCATCTGTTGAGCTGCCTGGTTTCTTTTCCACCAAGCAACTTGGACAATAGCTCAGTGATGAAAACTAAATGAAACCTAACTGTCTAAACACTGCCCTTGTTGAAGAAATGCACAATAAAACCGGCCCAACTTCATTAGTGCTGACCTTGACTATGCTGTATAGGTTTACACTGTCCACATCCAAGCTCAAATATTCCTTGTCCTTAGCTGGGAAAGGACTTGTATGAGAACTAAAGCTTACAAATTTCATTTACTAACAATAAATATGATCTCGTGCCTCCTCCTCAATTTTTACCTTTTTTAAAAAATAAAATTGACCTTAATAACAAATTGTTCAGGTAACAGCGCACCACATGTACTTTTTTGATTTAGAATGCATGAGGTGGAGCTTAAGCAAGGCCTGGTCATCCCTCTGGACAAATAAAAGCATAGTCTTTGGTTTTACCTGCACCCTCAAAATGTTTCTCTTAAAATTCTTCACGTTACTTGTTTAAGAGCATGAAAGGGAGACAGCTTGTGTAGTTCTCTAGTTGTGAAGAACATGAAAACAGGCAGGCTACAACACAGGAATGCCTGAAATACATGGTAGCACTGGGGGAAAATCATCCTGCCAGTTTTCATGAGGAGGAGTTTATAAAACCAGGTGGCAACTGGAGCAAATGCCATTTATTGCATTCTTCATTTGGTGACTCAGCCTGATTTCTCAGGCTGTGGAGAGCCTCAGGTGTTTAAAAATAAGATGGAATTTCTTCAACCACACTGGGAAGACCAGCTTTCTATTACAGCCTGTTATCTTTCAGACATCCATATTTTCTGAGGTCAAAATGAGGTAAACAAGGTAATTTAAACCTTTAAAATTCTGAAGATTGTTCTCAGGGGTGTGCAGCCAGCTCTGAAAGCCCCTCTGCAGCTCCTCAGGCTCTGGCATGCCCCAGGAATCCCTGTAATCCAAGAGCGTGGAGCAGGGCAGGCTGCACACCCGCACCAGCTCCATTGCTCACAGAGCAGCAGCCGGCACACATGAAAGAAGCAGCAGTGAAACAAAAGGCTCACAAGGATTATGTGCCCCCTCAAACCAAGGATTTCTACAAAATCAAGCCTAGCCAGCCTTTCTTTGGACAAACCTAACAAAATCTTAGCTGCTCGTTCAGACAGGTCACTATTTCTTAAAGCACTGGCACTGCTTGAGCAGCAATAACCATCATTATTTGCATTGCAGTGAACTCGACCATCAGTTTGCAGTAATCGGGAGATTGCAGTGTGGAAGTGCCTACACACACACCAGCTGCTCAGTCAGCTACACCATGGCCTGGCCTGGGAGAGGACAGCTAGAAATACTGCATAAAACCAGATTAATCCACAAAATCCATAGTGAGGTGGTCTGAGGGATGAGTGCTGCAGGAGACAGCTTTAAGGCTGCTGTTCCATTCTGGCTCTATTTTATGGTACCAGAGAGCTCAAATTCCACAGGTGGCACAACATAAGCACAAATGGATGCAGGAAAAACTGATCTGTATAAAAGAGCTGGGATTTGTGACTTGTTCACAAAGACTCTGTGTGCCCAGTGGGCAATCTTTCTTTAGACAGCTCCCCCAGCTAAGGATACCTTTTTTTGAACTAGTTTTTGTAGTTAAGCAGAGTAGAAATCCAGTTCACATGAAACCACGATGGAGCATTTAGTAACTTCCTGGATTTTCATGACAATACAGTGTCCCCAACAGCAGCTAGAACTGTCAAAGCATCAAGAGAGTTACATGGAATTTTCCATAGACACAGTAAGATACATTTTCAAAGTAATTTATCAGCATCTGGTCTTGTATCCAATCATAACAAACAGTGTGAAATCCTGATGGATCAGGGAACCTCCCTAGCTCTATCACTCGCTGGGTTTGATTCAATATCCAGTTCCCCAGAGAGTAAATGAACACAGGCCAGAAAAAATACAAACCCTCCTGCCTTTCAGTGCAGCCACTGCACATTGTACTGATTTTTCTGGCATAATACAGTTTTTACGGGGCTATTTTGTAAAATTTGTGCTTAATTAAGGATTGCATCTATTCTACAGATCAGTGAAAGCGCCAAGTCTGGAACACTCCAGGTGTTTCCCACTTGCAAACAGCATTAAAAACAGAACTCTTCAATGGGGCCTCTCAAAGCTTCTCAACACTGTCAAGAGTAAATACAAGAAATCACAAGGTGAGTTGGCTTCAGATCCATTGGTTGGCTTGTCTGTTAATTATTTGATCTGGAGGAAGGAGTTACTTCACTACAATTTGATGTGTTTAGATGTCAGTATACATAGGAAAGAACTGGAGGGAATCCCCTGTGAGGAAAACTGGGGTGATTTTCCCTCCAAAAAAACAACACACAGCTGTTTTTCTACAGCTTCTACTCCAGAACTGCACCTTTGTGGCACCAGGGAAAAAAAACAAAACAACAAAATATCAGCATTATTTGCATACAGGGAAGAATGAAAGCCCAAGTTTGTCTCTTCTCCTTCTCAGACTTCTTTCTTTTTACAAAGTCTTGTCTATTTTATTCTCTAAAGTAATTCTTTGATTTTTGGTACTCACTGGTTGCCAATTCTACTGTGCTACCAAGCTCTACTGTGGCTTTCCAATCCCATCACAGGGTATTTCATTGAGCTGAGAGTACATCTAATTTCTGTTTGTAGACTTTTGTTCTCTGATCTTACCATGCTCTCAATAGCTTTAAGTGCATTGTTAAATTGCGTGCCTAAGTAAAAATCCTTCCAGCGAAGTTCCTGTGATGCATTTAACCCTGCTAATATAAAGTTGCCTAGAAGTTTGAGGCTTTATTTGTTTCTATTAACACAAGGCTACTTTGCAAAACAGTGGCCAAGATGAAGAAAATTAACCTCAGAATTAATTCTGGAGAGAGCATACCATGCAGCTGAAAGAGTCCATCCAAAAAAGCTGATTTCATCAATATTTCTGTTTGCAACTTCCAGTAGCCTCAGCACTTCCTCCAGCTGCATTTTAGGGAGTTGTTATGAACTCAGTTGGGATGGCAATAACCGGTGTACGGTGAGATCTCCCAGGGCTGCCTGAGCACAGAGAGGCGTTGCTGAGCTCAGAACTGCATTCCTGGTGTTCAGAGGTGTTCCCACTCAGAACTGCATTCCTGGTGTTCAGAGGTGTTCCCACTCAGAACTGCATTCCTGGTGTTCAGAGGTGTTCCCACCCACCTGCCCTGGGCGGGGCAGCTGGAGCTCCTGCCCCTGCTCCTGGAGATGCAGCCTGGGCACCAGCTCTGCTGGATGTCACTGAGCTCTGGCCAGTGCTTATGATGCCATTTTTAAAACCCTTCTCTGCTTCTAAAGAGCACTTGAATCTCACCATGTTCAAATAAACACATTTCAACGGTTCTGGAAGAAATTACTAAATAAGAAGTAGAATCTCTGGACACACTTATCTGCATCAGGACTTCACCCCGTTCCTTATGTCCACAGAGCACCAAGCAAGGCTGCTGCCCATGCTGACAGGGCTCTGCTGAGACAAACAGCGGGATCACGGAGCTAGGAGTGATCCCAGGAGCTGCATCACAGCACCTGCAGCTCTGCCCTTGTCCCTCTGCTTTCCACTTATCTGCACTTCCATGCTCACCACAGGATGTAGTCTTGGCAAAGACTAACTCACCTCATTTACAGTAACACTCCAAGACAATCGTAACATCTTGAAATTAAGAACAATCAGACACATCAGTTTTTGGATAATCCACACAAAAAAGCCTCTCCCATCTACTTCTGGTATTTGTCAGCATATTTTATTCACAAAGGAATCAAGTGAAAATCTGTCTCCATTCTTGAACAAGCTATCAGGAATTACTGCTGCCCAGGCAGCAGTGAAATCCAATGGCTCTTTCTGCCCCAGGACCCCCTGAGCAGCTTATCTGTAACTCAAACAATAGGAACAGGATTTGCTGTGTCCACCAGCCCTCACTGCCACCCTCAGGTGAGCACACAGAGCCCACCCTGACACGGCCAGCTCCGAAACGTCCGGTGCTAAACAAGATCCAAGCTGTCCCAAAGCAGGATGTCCTTGGTGACACTTGGCTGCCACGGGAGATCAGCAAATCTGAAAGAGCTGGGAGCTGGCAGACAATCCATGAAGCAGCGCAGGGATGTGCTGACACCCACCCTGGTACGGGGGAAGATTCCATCTGATCCATCCCAAAAGCAAAGAGGCTTTTCCTGGCTGCAGCTTTTTGTTTAGGCAATCTGCAGTTTCCTTGTCTCACCCCTAGTACACATCTAAATAGATTTTATGTCTGTTTTGCCCTGTTCTGTACCTGGGGCAAATACAAGGGCAGAAATAAAAAGTCACAGACGAAGTGACAAGCTTTTGGCTAATAGAAGTATTTAAAATCTTTCTAAGTGTCAAAAGTGACAAGGAAGGGACATCTCTTTGCTCTTACAAAGCACTGCAATCTGTTATAACTCTACTAAGGACTACACTGAAATGGCTATAAAGACAAAATACATTATTTTATGTCAGTCTTTAACACATTTTTTTCTTTTCTCATTTTTTTACACAAATCAAATATGCATTTCCAGAACAAAGATAATCAGTTCCAGTCAAGCCCAAATTATGTCTACCCTTAACTGCAAAATAAAACAAGAGTTTGGAACTTATTAGTGATATATATATCACTAGAGCCTTATTCCTGACAGCAAGGAGTTTATTATCTGTACTGTCACTTTTGAAGGAAGAAGTGATTTATGGAAGTGTGCCATGTCTCCACAGACCATAGCACTGGCAAAATACAATACTGCAAGACTGGTGATACAAGATGCGCCTGGCAGTCTTTTGGTGATTTTTGTACTTAGTTCAGCTCCAACCAGAAGTTCCACCTCAGATGAGCTTGGAGAAGGGAGGCTGGAGCTGCCCCAGGCTGGTCAGGCAGAACCACAGTCCCACCACAACCACGTCCTCTGCCTATGCAATCAAAAGGGCATTTTTGTCTTGCTCCAAACTCTGCATTTAGTTGCAGGAGGTCAGTACCGTACGCAGGTCACAGCCCTACTGCACATTCCAAATGCTGCAGGGAAATAGGGCAGGAATTCCTTGCTTTACCCTAAGGATCATTTACAGGTGACTACCATACTTGCATTAAGTCAGGCCCTGAGAAAATCCTGTTCTCACTGCCATGGTAAGGCCAGGAGAGAATCCAGCCTAGGAACATGAATCAGTCCTTCATACAGCCTGCCAAAACATCACCTCTTCCAGAAGGAATTAATTCTATTCCTCTTCATTAACAAGTGATTTGCTATAGCAGAATAGCTTAGGGGTAAGGGAAAGTAGTTAGATTTCCCACCCAGTGCTCATCTAAGAGATTGCCAAAAGTCTCAGCATCAAGCAAAGGCTGAAAACCTGACAATCCCACCAGATTATGATGTGTGAGATCTCCTTAGGGGGGCTGGGGAATACACAACCTGTGCTAAGTGCAAGTTCATGACACAGCATTGCTTGGGATCAGACCCTTGGTCACCCAGAGAAGCTGTGGCCCCCCCATCCCTGGAAATGCCCAAGGCCAGGTTGGACGGGGCTTGGAGCACCTGGGATAGTGGCAGGTGTCCCTGCCCATGGCAGGGTCTGGCACTGGATGGGCTTTGAGGTCCCTCCAACCCAAACCATTCTGGGATTCTGCAATTTCTGCTGACTCTGCATTCCAGAGTCAACTTGGAGTATGAGGGAGATCATCTTCCACTGGGCAAAGATGGCAAATAAAACTTCTTCTGCTGTTTTCTTGGAAGGCTGTTTTCAATTATTCCAGAACACAGCACCAAGATCCTGGAGCCCACAGCTCCAAGAACTCAGCAAGCTCCTGGCAGCCGTGTGAGCAAAGTCTTAGTCCAGGATTACTAACTCTGTAACTTCTGGTTTGTCAGAGGATGTTCTCCTGTAGGACATGACTGTACATCACCATCTGTACAGCACAAGGAATTCCAACATGTCCCTGCACAGACACAAGAACCCACACGCAGCCAGCACTGGGGAGAATCACATGCCCTGTGTGTGCAAGAGGCAGAACCAGTGCTGAACGTCGGGGGCAGGACCAGAAGGTACCAGGGAATGATCTCAGGGTCACCCAAGCTGTGACGAGCAGCAGGCAGGGAATCTGAGAGCAGGGACGTTCATTATTCACCAGATTCCAGCCCTGCCTGCTCCCACACAATAAGCTGTCTACCAATTAATTTTTGCAATCTCTTCTTTTTTAAAATCACAGCTGTCTGACTCCAGTGTTTCTCATTCTTGTACTCATGATACAAATCTGGGGCTTGATAGTGCAGGGTGCTAAAAAGCAACCAGACTCAAACAGGTCATACCTTCAGTGGGAACGAGATGGTATCACCATCTAAAGCTAAAGTTAGTCAATACAGAACTCTGCCCACAACACCCAGTGGGTTTAGTGCCAAATTCTGTGCTGGGTGTTGACTGTCAGACAGGCAAGGGGGGGCTGGAGCTCAACACACCAACTGTGAAATCAACAGATGAAAACACCCAGCTCCTCAGTTTGGTTTGTAAACAAGTTTCACAAAGGGAGGCCAAGCAAGAAATGCATGTTTGTATGGTAAACATAAATTATTGAAAATCCTCACTGTTTCTTTCTCAAATAATTTGAGTCAAAACTGGTGTCTTATTATCAAAGACAAGACCCACCAGGTCTTTCTTCAAGGCAGTTTTGGTGGTAAGGTAGGGCATCAGCTCTGAAACACTCCTGCCTGTTGCAGGATTTAATCATTACAACTGCAATTTAAAAACAAAATCCAGAAGCTGCACGTTTTTGTGGCCCCATGGCATTCTCCTAGCAGCATCACACAGGTGCTTGCATTCCACACAAGTTTTTGTCAAAGCTACACATTTTGATGGTGGTAGGTCACAGGAAGGTTCCCATAATGAAATTTTCAGCAAACTTTGCCTAATGAGAACAGTCTTAATTACAACATCATATCTGTGGTCTAAATTCAACTTCCACAGAGTTTCACCACCTCTTTTTGAACAATAGCACACATTTACCTTGGACTAGTCTCTTAACGTGTAGAAACCAATCTTTTTGTTTTAGCAACAATGTCAAATATTACCCTAATGAAAATTTTTAAAAAATATGAAGGAGTGGTGTGTTTTCCTGCTGTAACTTTATAATGAACACCGAAGTGCAGTCAGTGTGCCTGCTGCTTCTCAGAAACTTCCCAGGTGAGTCAGAGCCAGCAGGATCTGCTGCAAACATTCAGCTCTCTGAAAAGACACGGATTTATAAAAGGCCTCTAAAACTACTGCAGCCTTATCAGAGGCTTAGTTACCAGTTTAACACCCGTAACACTAAAATGCTTAGATAAGGACTTAAAATATAAGTAATTAAATAGAACTTGGAATTAGAAAGTGACTTTAACCCCTTATAATGACATCTTAAAAAGTATTTGGACACAAAACTTGCAAGCTCTCTTTAAGCAGTTGGCACTGAACTTTCGGAGAAGCTGTTGACAAACCTTGTACTGCTCACCCTTGAGACTCACTGTAGTTTCAGCCACATTTTAAGTGTGAAAAATACATCTTCTTGTCTCTTCAAGAAACTGTTCCAGTCAAACTTTTTGACAGCCAAGATCCACGTGAAGTAACAAGAAAAGTCAGTCAGCATTGTTCAACATCATTTTAATCTCCACCGAGGGAAAATTATAGAAACATGTTAACACAAACAACAAATGTTTGGGAAAAGACCATATGGTGCTGTGATGGGGGTTTAGTTCATAGAAATGTAATCTAGAATTTTATAAAAATTATATGAAAGAATAACAATATCTTTCATTAACATCAGACAGTATAGAAAAAATAAATCTCAACATTAGTCATACTCTGATGGTCCTTCTAGTAAGAAATTTGAAAGTGCTCTTTAATCCGAGTGTAGCAACTCAAGCTTAGTGCAACAGGTCAGATCTGGTTTAAAGCAGGTATTTACAGCAATTGTGCAATTCCTACAAATGACAAACCCAATGATCTACACATGAACACTAAATGAGGTAAGTATTATAATTAGAATTAAACATTCATTAAATAGCTTACACGACGACTCTACTACAAGGAAAATCCTGGTAAACCCTCACATGAAGGCTCCAACCTAAACATGACATAAAACTTGTAGTACAAATCAGTGAATACTTGAAAGTTATAAAAGCTCTTGCAAAATAAACTGTAGTTTAGTACATTTACAACCCACTGCTACAAACAATGCAAAACATACCAACTTGAAGAAAGCCAAACTTTACAGGTAAGGTAATTGAATACACTATTTTGTTCCCAAATCCTCCTACAAGTTCCATATAAAGTTTAGCACATTACCTTAATGTAGAAATGTCACTGTATTCCTAGATGAACGATAATAATGATGGATTTGCTTACCAACTATGACTGCACTAAAAGTACCATTACTCTCTGAGCAAGTGAAAAACACCGCACTAGTTGGGGAAAAATAATTTAAATGTACTCCTCACTGTTTTATACATGACAAGCTGGCAATAATAAGATAGCCTATATTTCTACATAGTTTTTTCTGCAAGGCTGCTTAGAACTCTAAGATCAGCTTTCACTTGACTGCAGTTTCTCTACCTGTGAGTTACAATGCATAGGAACTATTGCCTGTCACACGCAGAGCTCATTTCAAACACCAGACTGGTAATGGTGAGCCCTTACAGCTCATTTGCATATGGAGCCAAAGGTGGTTCATGTTCTATTTCACAAGGTGTTTATGAGTAAGATTTAAGTCACTATCAACAACAGGAATAAACTATGACTTTACAAACTTTCCTTCTAACTGTCTATGGCTTCAAAGCCATAAACAAACTGCCTTGGCTTTTACAGTATTGCACTTCCCTTTAGTGTTAAACTGACAGTTGAAGTCTGCACAGAACTCATTTTATAACAGTATTTCAATTTAAAAAGCAATAAATAAAATGCAGTATTTTAAAAACCCCACAAAACAGTAGCTTTAGTCTGTATTTCTCCCACCTCAGACCAGCTGCACCATCTGAAACAGGTCTGGGACAGTCTTTGGATACCAACTGCACTGTTCTTTCAACAAAACAGACCCCCATACCTATCAGAGAAGCACATAAAGCTTTCTACAGCAATATTAGACACAAAGACAGAACCCTTGAGTGCATATCTCAACTAGCTTAAAAGGATGTGTGGCCTTAGCTCGAGATCAATTCAGGAGTCAGACACTGTACCGTCTCTGCCTTACCTCCCTACCATTCAGCGCCTCGTCACTGCAGTGACAAGCTGCTGAATTCCTTAGCAGAGTCTCTGATCATCTGATCCACACTGGAGCTCCCAACTGCACAAGCTGCTCGCTGCTTGTCCAGGAGCCCCAGGGTGTGCAGGTTGAGGATGGAGTCGGCGATGATCCGCGCCGTCCTCTTCTGGTACCCGCCGGACGTCACCATCAGGATGGGGATCCTGCGGCTCCGGGCGGCCTTGAACACCACTTCATCTCTCTTTACAATGCCCTGCAAAGCCACCACAGGGACATGGGAAAAAAGAAGGGATCTCAACATGATACTCGAGTTAGAACCTGTGGTTTATGGATTTATAGTAAGGCTTAAACACTTAGCAAGCGTCCAATACATTTTACAGCAGCAATTAAAAATTCATTTAGAAGTCCTGTTAGCTGGTTTACATGCAAAACCATTTAAAAAAAAAAAAAAAAAAGAACCCCACCCCCTGCCAAAATCTCAGCAAATCAAATATCCTTGACTTGTTTTAGGTGTCACAGCAGATAAAAGTCTTTAGTACAAATTTCTACAAGAATTCCTGCTCACAGGCCAAAAAGACTAAACTGATTGCAAATTTTACAACTGTTTACAAGTCTTTCCCAGGTGAGGAATTGAGACTAGGAAAGATAGTCTGAATTCAAAGTACTTTAGTTTGTGCTTAACTTGCACAGCACCCTCTGACAAAAGTTTAGTAACTTGATCAAGAATTCACAATCCTACAGAAGAACCTAAAATTCAAATCAAATTTTACACATTCACAATCACTGGCTGAATTTTAAGTCCCAGTTTCTTTAGTAACAGCCTGTAGTTAATGCTAGAATGGCTGAATGGGGGGAGTTGCAGAATGCAATCAATGTAAAATCCATAAAAAGAAAATAAATTCTAAGTTATTCTCTAGTAAGAGCAGGGTATGGAACTAAAAAATAATAAAGATTGCTGACCAAGAGGTGCTGTACTGCCATTGAACCCAGACAACAGCAGTGTGAGTCATCTGGGTTTCAAATCAGCACATGTGGGGGAAAAACAACTCCAGAAATGAGTGAGAACAGAATTAAAATCTACTTTAAAAAAACCAAAACCCTAAAGCAGATCAAAAAACTAGCAACCCAACTGTCAAGAGCTTACAATGGACAGCTCAGAACTAAAGTAACTGCAAAACTGGAGAAGGGAAAAGGCATCGCAATGCAATCAAATACAAAAAAATTAAGGAAGCAGCTGCGAAAGTGTTTCAAAATGAACATGCACTGCTTAGGCTGGTTAAAGGAAGAGTGTGAGTACATCAAGAAGTAACACCCTGCCATTAATTAGACCTCAAACAGATGGTAAAGGGAAAGAATAAAATACAAATGTAGCAGGAAAAAAAAACTATCTTGTAAAACCATCCAAGAGTATTGTTCATTGCACAGTTTGACACAGCCCTGTGGAAGAACCAGGAATAACAAATGAACAGTAAGACAAAGGAAACTGAAGAATTCTATTAGAAACAGATCCTTAAAGGAAGCAACAGAATTGCAGAACGATCTGTAAGGCCCAGGGGACCCGTCAGTGGATGCATCACTATTATCCCACACAGGAACTGGAAGCAACCACTGCTCACTGGAGCCTCACTGCTCCGGCAGCTCCAGGGGGAGCCTGCAGGAACTGAGGAGAAAACATGGGCTTACTCCCACATTGCTGTGCAGAACAACAGCCTGGCACAGCTCCCACTTCCACACAAAGGAGTGAGGGACTCTGCTGATGCACCACAGGTTTTTCTACAGCCTCCAGCACCAGGAAGCCATCACTCAGAGCGCTCTGAGGAGCTTAATTCCGAGCAGAACCAACACTGCAGCAGGAGCTTAAAACACAAATAACATCTTCAGGTCTAGGACTGAAGACTGGACCAAGGAACTTTGAAGAGCTGGACCATCCAGGCACGATGCCTTTGCAGCAGTGGGGTTTCACAGCTACACACCAGAGACAAGAACCCTGCCCTCAGTGCAGATACCAAAGGCCTGAGCTGCAGAAACATCTTCTCCCTCCAGCTGTGCAGAGAAATGGCACCCTCTGCCTTTCACCTCTCCTTGTGGTCAGGGAAGCTGCTCCAACTTTCTTCCCCCATCCTTACATTCTCTGTCTACACAGCACCCAGCAAGCTACAGCAACTTGTTTTTCTTGGCAGTTAACACTGCTCCTTCTCCAAGTGCAGAAATTCGGATTGTTTTAAAGGCAAATCTCAAAGTATCCTACACCTATGACCGAGCTGACACTTCCCCTGGTGGCCACTGCTCTCCAGAGGGCTCTGCTTCACCAAACCAGACCTTGCACCTCAGGCCATCTCCTCTCCAAGGCCCCAGCCAAGCAAGTCCAAGCCCTTCAGCTCTAACTTCATGTAAGAGAACTAAAGAGAATGAAAACAGATCAAGTGGTGGCTTGATGAGAGGGGAATCAGAGCTCACAATTCAAGCGAGCACTTTCCTTTATTGAACTGGGGGCCACTAAAGAGACCAGAATGTGAAAGTGGTGAGAGACAGCACACAGGAACTGTCAGAGAAGGGATCACTAAAACCCATGAAAGAAATAAGAGGACTGTAAATTTTTGTTTAATAACAGCAGACTGGTTACACCTGAAAGGTGAAGCCTTCTATGAAGCTTTGAAAAATAAACCAAAATTTGAGTCTGGTACCAAACTGGGCAGAGAAAGTAAATGACATCTGTGAAGAAATGGATCAAGAAAAGGAAAATACCTGTTCATTTGTTAAGAATACACAGCCAGGATGCACAAAACTGTTAGAACCACAAGGGTAGTTTAAAACAGCTGGGAGAGCTACAGAGGAAATTAAGTGTAAGATACACACCGGGGGCAGGTGACAAAAGAAATAGATTGCAAAATGAGTCATATGAGAGGAAAAAGAAACAAAGAAAGAACAAACCAAGCAGGGAAAATACAAATCAGGTGAAGTGTGAAAACATAATAACCTCTCTGGTTACTGGGTGCTGGAAATCAGTGCATTTTAGAGAGAAGATGAATGATACGGGAACAGGCCCCAGGCAGGAACAAGAGAAGGAAAGGTGAAAAGGGAGATGGCTCTCGGTGTGTCTGCCACAGGCAAACGCTGTGCTGAGGGCAGCGTGGCCCTTCTGCCAGGCCCCAGCCTGCACAAAACCCCCAAAACCACCGGCTGCTCCGGGATCACACAGACCTGGGGTGAAACAGCCAGTCCTCCCAAGGGATCCCCGTCCAGAATGTCCGTGCCAGCGTTATAAACAACGATGTCAGGCTGGAATTCGTTCAAGGCTCCTTCCACGTGAGTGTGGACCTTCTGCAGGTACTCTGTGTCCTCTGTGCCCCACTCCAATTCCACTTTGCGTTTTATGGCACCTGAGGGAAAACAAACCAAGCGCTGCTCAATAAAGAAAGCATTGCTTTGAAAGGAAATGCACAATTTAGGTAAGCAAGTGAAAAAAATTACATTTCTGGAAGCTTTCTCAATACACTGCATTTTCACAGAACCTTGAATTAAGGAAAATTATTCGACTACTTGTTTTCCCAGCAAATGTAAAGCATGATGACCTTGAAAAAATTCCATTGATGAGAGAAAATTAGATGCAGGGCAAAAAAAAAAATCTGAGATGCAAATGGAAAATGTTATTGAAAAACAGCTGATCTACAAGTCCGTTACCCATCAGCAGAGAAATCATAAAGAAAATTATTAACTTAAAAGTAACCTAAATAAAGTGTAAGGCAAAGAAAACACTGAACTGCTATTGCAGAGGAAACAGCTGGGGGAAAAAACAAGATAAATATCACTGAGAAATTATGAAGATGTTTTATTTTTATCACAACACTCAAAACTTCACAGCAAGGGATCATGAATTTATGTGAACTGCTTTATGAATGTATAACAAGATTTAGCTTTGCCCCAAGCATTTTCAATTTAATGGTCTTACCCTGTAATCCAACAGAAGAGCAAATACCAATTCTTAATTTAAATCAAATTATTTCTAATGCTTCTAATAAAGCAATAGAAGTAGAAAATGAAGGCTGAGAAGGTAAAGGATAGAAACCCAAGGTTATGCAGCCTAGTTTTGGGTGCTTTTATGGGAGGGATGTGTGACTCTCCATCTGAATTAATTAAATCCATGTCAGAGCTGTTCCACGGTATGATTTCTGCCTCACCACACCCTCTGCCTCGAATTAAATGATGTGGAGTCTTACATCTTAAAAAGAGATTCAGCCCTCACCAAGCTTGCAAGAATGCATTCACACAGAATGACACTTAATTACTCCTGTGATTGCTGCCTTTTGTTCTGCTTTCCATCCTTGTTCAGCATCAGTGAAGCTTTTCTTTTTCATCCTGTTATTTTATATTGCATCAACATTAGTTTTTCGAAGATTTTTCTTTATGGTATTTTCCTGGATTCTTTTCCTGTTGTTACAGGAATGTTCCTGTAAGTCTGCACAGTTGAGCTGGACAGCACTGGAGCCTCCTCAGGGAAAGGAATCTGCAGAATGGATGGAGCTCTAGAGGAGGGAACACATGGGACAGACAAGTATTGTTGTGATGAAACACGAAGAAGGTGAGAGATTGTTAACAGGATTCTGTGCCTCCACAGGCCTCTTGCCATCACCACAAACAAGGAACTGCAGGGATCAGTCCTCACCCAGATGTGGAGCACTGAGGGACAGTGGGATGGGGCTGTGGGGTGGAATGAACACAGCCTTTGCACGTGCTCGTGGCCTTTGCTCCATCTCCTGCTAACTAGTGAAGGCACTTCTGCAGCTCTGTAAAATGCCACTCAGACCAAGAGTGCGGCTTTCTAAGGCCTGAACTCAGAGTTTCAGCTGTCAGCCTTTCCTGCTCTCCCTTCACTGAACCAGTCCTATTTCTCGTCCATCCTTTCTCCTCCTAAGCTTGTGTAATTCCACACTGCTTCCCCCTAGAGACTCAATATGCTTTTGGCTTAGCATTGGCAAGGTGAGCTGCTTCCTTTTTCCCCTTCCCTAATGAAGTGCATGGGGCAAAAAACATGCAGAAGAGGTTCCTGCAATAAAACACAGAAAAAATGGGCAGCAAGTCCAGGAAGACAGTGATCAGCTGGATTTTACCCTAAGGATTCCAACTCTCATGTTCCAAAATGAGTCATACTTCAAAGGATCCCATCCTTTGAAGATGGGATCCCCTGTGATCCCATCTCTGCCTGGTCACCTAGCAGGAAGGGTTTAATGGATTTAGCCACAAAAATCCTATTTAGACATTCTTATGCAAACTGTAAGGAATTACATATTCACATAGCTCTGGCCCAGCTGTGTGCACCTCATCCTTCATCTGGCTTTGAAGATGGGATATTCAGTGTGGTACTGCAGCTCAGTGCCTCAGATTTGCTAACAAGGACTGACTCTGTTTTGGCCTTAATCCATCTATTCAAATGTTTGTCATGTGATGTATGAATAAAGGGATGCTTTCCTTGGGGGGAAAAGACCCCACATTTGCTTCCTATTTGTCTGCCTCCAGACATGGTAGGCTTTAAATGGTCACTTTTAAGTTCAATACCTTGAAATATTACAATTCTGAAAATCTTTAGTCAAAAGACAGCAATGGAATGCACTGCACCTAATTCTTGTCAAGAATCCAAATGAAGTAGGTTTTTCAGAAGGACAGCATCACTGAAGGAATCCAACAGCAGAACAACTCCCCCAGCAGCCCCTGACTCAGTGAACAAATTAAGCCTGTAATAAATGACAGTGTAACAGAATCAAAGATCAAATAAACTTGGGGCTTTTGCATTCCAATTTAACCATTATCAAAGCCCCACTAATTAATTGTGGCGGGTCACAAGACACAATAGACACATCACAGCAGGGATAAACAAACCACAACCCAACCAAATCGAGCACCAGCTCTTAACGTGGGTATGACAGGGACGGGGGAAGCCCCCATTCCTGCAGGGATCTAGCAGTGTGGATGTGGCACTTGGGGACACAGGTCAGTGGTGGCAGTGCTGGGGGAATGGTTGGACTCAGCCTCAGAGGGTTCTCCCAACCTTAATTCTATGGTTCTGTTCCAGGACTTCTGTGCTTCCCCCCTCGCGTCACATCCAGACACAGCTTGTTTCCCACACTTCCCAATCGAGTTCTGCTGGCAAGGTGACACCTGAGTGTGCTACAGCTTACCTTCCTGAAGGACAGGAAACCTTGGCACACAGCTTCAGCTAATCCTCAGTGAGCTCTCTCATAAATGGAACGTAAGGGAAAGATGAAGTTCTGACAACTCTCTTCAAATCGAAGGATTATTCAACTCACTGCTCCAAGTGTGGCACAAGCTTTGGAACAGACTGCTAACAACATCCACTGAACACCTACCCACACACACCCTGCACTCCAGAAAGTCGTTCCAGAAGTGAGGGAAAACACTAAAACCACTACAGCATTAACACTGTTGTGATATATCACAGTGATCAGTGAAAACTGTGAAATTAAAAATTTAAAAAAAAAAAAAAACCCAAAAAAAAAACCCCAAAACCAAAAAAAAAAAAAAAAAAAAAACCCAAAGGAAGCAAGAAAGCTTCATAGTAAATAAAGAAGTTATGTAAGAACATGGTAGGTCTTGTACATTGGGAAGATGAATTTCAGTTATACTCACGTTTAGCAAAACCATCCCCTGGATAAATATATCTATTGTATGCATCCATAATATAAACCCGAGGATCATCCATAAAGTCCCTCTCATGGCCATTTCCCTGAAGGAAATTTATAGTTAGCTATTCCTAGCATGCCAACACACATTTAAATACACTGCAAATTCTACATTAATTAACACTACAAAAGTTCTAATATTCAGAACTCCTGTGTCATTCTTGTATTTATAGCCCTGGAGGTTATTCTGAGGTGTGGAGTTTTGGGGGGTTTAACAGTATCAGTCTGTAGACTGCAGGTATTGCCACAAACAAAATCCTTGTGTCTCTATGAAGGTAATTAGCGTAGATCTCATTACACATGTAAGTAAATAAGCAAAAACCAGAAGTGAATTGTCCTCAGCAGCATCACAAAAGCAACTGTGACCACCAAGATCCATCATCTTCCAACTGTGTGAGAAAAAGTCACTTTCAACTACTGCAGGGATACTGAGTATTCTTATGTAAGAATTAATGAATAAATAAAGCAGACTACAGCTCTTCTGGTAACTCAAGCCTTGGTGAGATAAGTAATCCCTGGAAAAATTACAAACACTCAAGACCCAATAGTTTAACACTAGAAATTCCCTACAAAAAATTGTACTGGGTGTAAAGAGAAAACTCAGATTTGAAATAGTTCCCCCTCCCCATTTCTGAATTTAAATACTATTCTTTCGGCTCTCACTTATATTTTCTTCACTAATATAAACATCATTTTTCCACAGCAATCACTATGATCATTTTGTTTATATCAGTGTATCATACAGGATCAGAGCCCCATCCCCAGAATTTCATTTAAACTATAGAAACAGATATTTCCATAGATATATCTGCTGTAATTCAGTTTTCATGCTAAAAAATGGAAACTCTATTTCTTCAGCATCTTTGGTCCACAAATGAACAGTTCATGCACACCAGCCTAGGACCATGAAAGCCTCTGGGGGAACCATTTCCTTATGAAAGGTGAAACTCCCCACTGCACGAAGAATTGGAACAGTCACGAGATGAGAGTATCTGCATCCTTAAACAGGATCTGCTGAGCGACTTCACACACCTCTCATCCCCCAAAAAAAGGAAACAAGAGGTGATTTAATGTGCACACTGAGACTACCAGCATGTCTGAAAACCAAAATACATTCCAAGAGTTTTTCAAAAACAAAACAAACCATCTCCATATAGCACAAAACAAATCCACACCTTGACAGAGAGGCTGGAGAGAACCATGAATAAAAAACAATTTTCTATTGCATAATCTATGTCCTGCTATCGTGGTAATTTCAGGACACAGATAAAAGAAATTAAAGAAGATGAAAAACTTAGAGCCATTAGGCTTCCTCAGTGCCACGGAACTATGTAAAAATGGTTTCATTACACATAATAAATTACCTGAAATGCCTCAGGTTGAACATCACTTTGGTGCATTAACTGCTTTTCTAAAAATACCGCGTCGGTCCTTTCAGAATTGATTTTGCAAATCCCACCAAAGCTGAGATTTGATCTCAGTACCAACAGTAAATCATTTCATCAGGCGAAAAGGGATGTATCCTTTACTTCATTAGCCTGAAGCCAGGCTTAAAATGAAACCAGTGAAGGTCAAATCGCTCCCCTGCAGAGGCTGCTGCAGTGACCAGGCGCTCTGAACTAGCTGGAATCACGTCTGGAGAGAGAGATCCTTGGTTCTCATCCCTGGAGACCGCGAGTGCAACGCAGCAATGTTTTACATGCAGCCACATGATGGAGCTGCAACTCAGGTTAACTTTACTGAACTGGCTTAAAAGCCTTTTGAACCATAAAATAACTGAAGAATCAACTCTGCACAGTTTTCACTTTGTATTCTGTGAGTTTATACTCATATTAAAACAAGGGTATTACCACACGCTTGTATTTCAAGCAAAACACCTGCAGCACTGAATACATGTAAACTACTCACCTGATGGGCATCCAGATCAATAATTGTTGCTCTGGACACTCCTGGTACTCTCTCAAATAAGAACTGGATATATAAGCAAGGAAAAACATGGAGAAATTTATGAAGTCAGGTAGCAGATTGAACTGGAGGCTCAACAATTGCACAGTACATGACTGCTGTAATTTGAATGTGGGGCACATCTATTTGTTTCAGTCACCAAATAAACGGAGACATTATTCTCATACATTTAATTACACATCTCATTATTTGACATAAAAAGATAATTTTTGTTAAAATAAAAACTCTATATATTTCCACCAGATGAAACAGAGGCCAGGCCATGGAGGGATCACAGAGCTCATGGTGGCACTGGTGCAGCCAAAGGCAGGAGCGGAACCAGTGACAGCATCCAGCTGCAAAAGCCTAAAATTCCTGGTTTAGGAAAAACTGCTGTAAGAACTGCATGCTTTAGAGCCACTTTTAGTGACAGAATTAATTTCTTATTCTGTCTGGGAGGAAAAAAAAGTTTTTACTTCTTTTGAGTGTTAACTTTGCTAAGTTACTATCTTTAATATAGACATGGTAAAACCCAAAGATTTTGTACAACCTGTCACCCACTATAACTTCTCAATCTGTATTTTAATGGCAGATGAAAAAAGAACACTGTGGATTACTTTTCTGCAAATTACGATGTACAGAAATTAGGATGTTATATTACAGGGTGTGCTGCAATCATCAGAGCTCTTCAGTGTTTGATTATTACTGATACTTTGGTATATTTGTATACGAGAATATTTATATAGTTCATTTGATAAAAATAAGGCTTAATTGCAGAGGACTCTTACTTCAGCCATTCAACAGCTAAATACCAAATGTATTCATTCCCATTTCGTGACTACTTTGGAGTCACTCACGTTTTTATTCATGAATCTGAACCAGTCTGAGCCCTGTATGGTGCAGCTTGACTCAGAAAGGGGATTTTTGTCTCTGCATTTGTCTTGCCTGTAACCACTGAAACTCATATGGACTGTCCAGGTACACCAGGCAAGGCCAGGAGAATTATCACTGAGGAGATTAAAAGTCCATTTGGTTTGATTTGAAGTGGTTTTTGCAAGACAACATTATCAATGCAATTGTAGTGGTGCATATTTACATTGGTAATTCTGACCCCTGCAGCTCTTCCCTTCCACTTTTCAACTGTGCATATTCCTACTCCTACCCATCTGCAGATGGCTTCATTCTCTCCTATTAGGATGCAAATTAGTTCTTAGGAATTGATGTGGATTTCTCCTCCATTTGCACAAACAGCAGGAAACAGTGGTTTAAGAGTAGTTCTTACCTTGATAGCCAGTGTGATGTCAGCATATGCACAAAATCCTCCACCTTTGTCACTGGAGCAGTGATGAAAACCACCCCCTGAACAGGAAAACGGGGAAGGGGTAAAAAGCCAGATACTGAAAACATTGATGGGCTTTGCAAAGAGAGAGAGCATTTAGAGGGCAGGCACAAGTAACATCATTATAATGACCTGAAAAGTTCTTTTCTATACTGAACATCAAAAAAATATACTAAAAAAAAAANTTGAAAAAAAAAATAAAAAAAAAAAAAAAAAAAAAAAAAAAAAAAAGAAGAAATCAAACCAAACCAACCAACCAACCAAAAAAAAAAACAAAACAAAAACCCAAACAAACAAAACATGAAAGACAAAACAAAAAACAAACAAAAAAATCCAAACAAAAACCCCACAAAACAACCCCCCCCAAAAAACAACAAAAAAATCCACAAAAAAAACAAAAAAAAACAAAAAAAAACACTCCCCCGAAACCCAACAAAAACCCCACAAACAAAACAACCCAAACAAAGCAAAAACACAGCCCCCTCAACAACACATAAAAACCCAAACTCAAAAACAAAAATCAACTAAAATCCCTGAGGACTATGGTGTCATTATCTGCACATGCCTTTGACTTCTGCAAACACTCACACCAAAAGAAACTTTAAGAGCTCCTCTTGAACAGAAACACACACATTCTTGAAATGAAAAAAAGCACTGAGAGCTCCCCCTCCCTGAACATATTTTTTACGTAATAAATCAGAACCTTTCTACTGAGAAATCCACTAGAAATATCTAAACAAGAAATTTAAAAAGTTCATTCTATGTATCAGAATATGGCAGGCTTTGGGGTTTGCTTTTAATGTCTATTCAATTTTTAATAATGGATATTCACTTTGCAGGACATGGGTGCAAGAAACGAAAGAAAAACCCCAGAACTGATGAGCTCTATGAAAACAATAGGCTAAGGCCGATATGCCACAAAATCTTGTTTTACTGGTTTAAAAACACAGCTGTTCACTATGGGCAGAGGAACACATTTATGTTCACTACATCCTCCATACCTTGGTCATTCAAGTCTTGCTCAGGAAGAACTGCCCAGCCAAAAGCAGACACTCCTTGGTGCAGCTCTGCTCTGCACAGACCCAGCCATCCCCTGGCTGCTACAACAGGTACATCAGCTGATGACAGCATTGGCTGTGAACGCTGTTTTATCATCCAAGAGTAAGCATTTTATTGAAACACTTACTCCAAACGTTTTTCCTCATTTTTTTTCCCAATACTTCAATCCACTTTCCCTTATGAGTGATTCATAATTTCAGTTATCTTTTGTTTCTTTCCAAAAGGATTTTATTATAAAACTGCAAAAGTGAATGAGAAAACTAATTTGTTTTGTACTTTGTCCCCGTCATTTGTCTATTTTTTTATACATTGGAGTAGATTTTAGTTAAACACAACCATCACTTTCTACGATAATAAACAGAATACACATAATGTAAATGAAAATCAGATGCTTTTATCCATACTATTGAAGGTATCACTGAATGCCCTACGTTTGTACTTACCCACGTTGATGGCCCAGCCTCTATCCACAGCAAGTTTTCCTGCCTTAAAAAAAAAATTACAGTTAGAATTCCATTAATTAATGAGGCAACACTTAACAATATCTGCTTCCACCCCAAATCACTCCTGGCATTCTGACATGCCTGTGGAATTTTGGGGTCTTTTGCCACTGGGGGTCATTCTGAACCAGATCCCTGAGTAAAACCCTTACAAAACGACCCTCGGCATAAGGAGTTAGAAGAATATTTGCTATGTCATCTCTATTTCCTTCTCTGGCAACTGAAAAGGGAAAGTGAAGTGATGGGAAGAGTAAAAAATGAGGAAGAAGTTCCTGATGTCCTTCCTGTTCATGTACAAATAGGAGGAATGCAAGCTCAAAATCCTGGAAACACAGACATAAAAAAACATAGTTCCAGCTGGGGATAAGACCAGACAAGTGCTCTAGTATGAAGTGTCCAGGGAATTCTTTTTTTTTTTTAAAGGTAAACATGCAGAGTGTAGAATATTATCAATCTTTTCCCCTCCAGTATAGGAAAACTGTGTCTGTATCTCTCCTTTGAACTCAAATGGCATTCAGGGAAGGGAAAGTATTGACAGAGATACACAAGGCTTAAATGACGGAATTTTAACTGAAAAACCTGATTATTTCGACCAGGAAGAGTCAAACAACTGTTTAAGTGCAGCATTCCTTAACCGCTCTGTTAAAAGTAATGAAGACATTCCTAGTTACAAGTTAAAAAAAAAAAACAAACAAACAAACAAAAAAAACCACAAAAAAACCCCAAACATGTAAAAACAGATCACTTTTTGTCCATAGGCATGGAAAGAACAAATTACACATCATACACAAAATTAAGTTTGGGTAGTTACAAAGTCTTTATAACCAATATTTACATTTGAACAGTTTTAATTTAGTATTAGGACAACTAACAGGACAGTAAACATGATCCTGCTATGATCATGCAAACTTACACAAATTAGATCTTGGGGAAAGATTGCAGTTTCTGAACTATAAAACCCATTAAGTCCTAGGGAGAACACATTATCCGTGATTTATCACACTTCCTAGGGATTCCTCACCACAATCCAATCTTCCCATATTGCTAAAATATCATTAAAAAGTAGAGAAACTCAACAGGAATTTTTGTAATAAACTGGCCCATCAGGAATAGCAGAAGATTGCACTTCTGACTTGTACTGTACAAATTTTATTGTCTGATGAATCAAAATTGCTTTTAAAGTACATACTTACTTCCTCATAATGAAAAAAAAAGGGTGAAAATAACAGCATATGGCATCAAGATTAATCCCAAAGTACCCAGGAGTGGCATCCATGTTTCAGGAGCCACGAGACAAAACAGACAAGTAGTGGCTGCCTCTTCCAGCTGACCACATTTCTAACTGAACACACATCTGTGAGTTAAAGGTAACATGAGCACGGTGCAAAACATCACAAAACCATTAAAGTATTGCCTAGCTGGAACCCAGCTGAAAGATTTCACACACACTGAGCTCCTGTCAAGAAATATCCAAGGCAGAGCATCAGGCAGCTCTAAACTCTTGCCAAGTGCCTCTCTCTTAGACCATTCCCTTCATTCCCATGACAATCTCACAGAGTGACAGCATGGCTGTAATGAGAGGAAACTCTGCAGGTCCCTACTCAGCAGGACTTGCTCTGAGTGACAACCAAATATTTTTAAGCACCTTGAACCGTATGAAATTCTTTCTCCCTCCTCTGCCCCATCCCTGCTTTTGCCAGTTCACACCCACTAAAGGAGGCAGCACTTTTAGCTCATCTAACATCATAATCCAGCACATCTAAAGACTTATCCAGAACCCAGCATGTTTTTTCAGAACTCATATCCTTAAATTGCCCTTAAAAAAAGTTGGTTTAACATTTTAGTACTTTTTCTGGTCCTGTAATGCTTAGGCAGACTTTCAGGATTCACCAAAAGCATCAGGCATTGCTACACTGTACAAAAACCATCACGTATTTCCTTACCTCAACATTCTTTGATTTTAAATCACATCCAAGTAGACAAAGCAACAGAAGAGAATTGAAGTAGAATTACGAAATGGGATTAAGAGGTGAGAAGAGCAATAGTTGGAGAAACAGAGTCCCCTGTGAGCAAGACAGATACAACTTGTATTTTTTAAAAGAAAGCCATTCCTGCTCACAAGCCTGGATTAAAACCAGACTCATCAACCTGCAAAAAGGTACCTGAACAGGGTAAATGCCACAGGGCTCACTATGGTCCTAATGATTTAGGAAGAAATCATTGGCCATTTTCATTTAACAGCTCAGAGCAAAAAGCAGCAATTAACTCACTTCCCACAGACCATTCCAGCATCAAGGAGGTGACTCTGACCTTTCTCTCTCCTGTCCCCATGTTCAAAAACTTACAGGAAACCTTCCTTTGCTGCTTCTCTACTACGATTACAACTCTGCTCCAACCATAAACAGGAGTTTCCCTAAGAAATGTGTGTTTATGTCCATACATTTTTCAATTACTCTGAGTACTCCACAGTATCATGAGCAGCTCTGTGATGGACACACCTCATTCCCCATTATTAATAATAAAAAGCAGCAGTTTGCAACACGGCTCATGCATGATCATCCACTCCCCGTCCTTGGAGAGCTTCAGACTGTTAAATATCTGTGACCGGTGTTTTACACATTGCAGAGGGCGTTGGGACGACATGCTCAGAGCAATTAAATCACACAGTTAGAAGATGCTTCTCAGCCTTGACAGCAGGTATTTAAGTCTAGTCACAACTTGTCCAGTCCATTCTTTTCCTTTCTCTGCCAGCTCTTGATGACAACAACTGGCAGAGTTACACACCTGCAAATCCAGCAGGTGAATGGGACACAGGTTTAACAGCAGAGCTCTAAGCCACTGAAAGAAATCGCCACTTTTCCCAGCAAAGAGTCAGGCATTGAGTAGACCTATCATTAAAAACAAACCTTCAAGGAACAAAAAAAACAGGGTATTTCATTTTGCTTTAAAACCTGGTAACAACTGGCTCTATACTTTCATTTCACATAGCAGAACCTAAGAGGCTGAAAGTTAATAGTGTCCAGAGCCACTTGCACGCACAAATGACAACCTAATGTCAAGCCCCATGAACCCAAAGGAAACATGGAGAACTCCTTCACAAACCTTCGGGCTCACTCAGCACTCTCCTAGGTCAGACTCACTCAGATCCAAGCTTTTTCCTTGTTTCTGAACACTGTACTGCACTGCCTTTTATGCACTAGCCAGAGAAGACCTTTTTCTATTATTTATGTCTTTAATGAAATCTTGATACATTCCCAAAGGGAAGCATGTAAAAATTAGAAACCTTGCTTTCAGTTTGGATTACGAAGTACCCACATTTCTGTTGACAGAAATGGAAGCTACCTGTTAATCTATTTCCAAAAATCCACTTATGGCTTCCCAGCCTCACTCACCCTTGACACCTAGGAGTTGCAATAAATCCTATTCCTGCATCTGGCACGGCAGCACTGTCAAAGGCTTGCCAAGCCCAGGATAGTGGGTAATAAGTGGATTCAAACAGGCAGAGAAAAAGCAATACAGGCTGCAATCCTTTCCACTTGCACCCACTGCCACAGCCACCTTCAGGAAGAGGTGCTGAAAGGTAAAGATCTATTTGTGCCAAAGTATTAACAAGTTCAGATAGGATTATTTGTCTTCCATTTATGTAACTGTTTCAGCCCAGTGAGACAGGACTGGTCCCATCTCCTCCCAGCAATCAAGCTGGAGTTTCTGAACTCTGGTAAGACAAGGACTGATAAAAACAGGGCACGAAGATCCCACTAGTTCCCAGTTTAAACCTGCAAGGGTATCTTTTCCTGCAATACCTGCTTTAAATAACTCATTTTTGGCTCCAACTATTCAATGTTTTCTTTCCTCCTACTTCCTCAACATCTCTAATGGGAATTCCCTGGAAAAACTAAATGTCTGGTGACCCTGACACAGCTCTTCTGAGCAGAGCCCTCCTTTCACTCAGTAGAACACAGTTCTGCTCAGATGAAAGAGGCTAAATCTCACTTGAGCTCAGCTGGGCTACTTCTGCAGTATTTACAATAGAAAAAGTAGATAAACTAAAATCATTAAAAAGAGAAAGGTGATAACATTTTAATATTGAAGCACTTACCTAGTCCCAAAACCAAGCAAACCATCCATCTCTCCCCCTACAGTTTCAAGGTCATTTGGTAAATATATGCTTTTAAAAAGCTTCTAGATTATCAATTTTGAAACCTCCCATTCCTAGAATTTCCCTGTACTTGAATGCTGTTTAAAACTACCCCAGTTTCTCTATTTGCCCAAGTGCTGCCACATCTCTGCTTGCCCAGGCTCCCCCTCCCTGACTGTTCTCCAAATTACAACCTTGAGCCCAGTGATGTCCTTCCCATGCTGGTGCCAACAACAGCAAACCGTGCTCGTGTTCAGGCTCTGCACTGCCCCACTTCCCTCTACAGGCCTCAACAATCTGCTTACATAAACAATACAACTCCCAGGTTTACAGTGTTAATCAACAAATTTCCATATGACAAAAGTAGATCGAGAGCGCCTTACCATTATTGTTCCTCCTGTCTGGGTTCGTAGAGGTTTCAGAACTTTTCTCTGAACAACAAAATTGGGAAGAAAGGCAACTGGTGGAATTTCTGTGATTGTAGCCACAACAAAGGACCACTGCAATGGGGAAAAAGAGAGTTCTAATTAATGCAGTGTGGTTTAATGATGACACTTAGCTCTCTCGTTAGTTGTTATCTACTAAAAAGGTGCTCACAAGTCCTTAGTAAGATTTTTAGTATTTTTAGATGGAAGTGACCATACCAGTTTTTATTTGTGACCTCCAAATAGGTTCATCCTCAAGTTTTTAACTATGAGAATCATCACTTTCCAGATTTTAGTATCAAATGGCATTAAATCAGCAATTCTTCAGGAAGCTAGTATTTCAGAAAATCTCATATCCCTCAGACTGGGAGGAAGAATTGTAAAATGTCCTTCAGGTACACTTGATATGTTGTTCAAACCTAAAATATCTATTCCTGTGTGGAATCAAAAGGATACAACAAGGAGAAAGCAAACACAAATAAACAGACAACTGAAATAAGAAGTTCAAATACTTAAGTGAACACACAGTGCAAACTTTAGCATAAAGAACTGATTAAAATGTATTTAGTATATTAAACACTTCCGGAAAATGTTTCAAGGAAACATTTTATTCAAAAGTCTTCAAGGTTAGAACACAAAATATTTGCAGTACGTAAATGCTTTTTCTGCAAACACAGTGATTACTTCAAAGAACTTCCACTACCACTGCTACCAGTGATAACACTGCTAAATATATTTCAAAGTGTAAGTCACAAGCAAGAATACACCTGTTCAACCAGTACTGAAACACTGAGGGACCAAGGATTAGGATCTGCCACCCTGTAGAGTGACTCTGAACAGATCCTATTGTCTGCAACATCAGGAATTTTAATGCACTGAGGGCACTGGCTGCCCCATTACTGAGCTGCTCACAGCTGGCACGATGTACAAGTGAGCAATTTGAACCAAAGACAGTCACAGCCCCATCTCAGGGTCCTTTGATGCTCAAAATAACCTCCCAGTTATCAATATTCCAATTACCAAGTACTACTGGGGGGGTGAAGGAGCGGCATCACTCATGAAGTGCCTAAGTCCTAACTATATTTTGCCAACACTTCATTTTAAACTCTCACTACTTTTATATTTGCAAGACATTATTCTTTTATCACATTATCAGCTGTCCATCATAAGGTGCTTTAATTATTTTTTAGTACAGTCAATCTTGATAAAGTCCCTTCACAAGACATTTTAGCTTTTGAACAAGCACAATATTAAAAACTACATTCAATCCCATTGTTCTAAAAGGGAATTGAAAAGGTCACACCTGGATAAAAAATAAATTTGACCTCAAATGTGAATTATGATCATACAGGAAGTTTTAACAAAGTTTAAAATTAAATTAATGTCAGCAGGGAGAAGTGGATGCAATAATGACTCAAACCAAGAATTATGTAGCTGCAGGTTTTCAAGTGCAGGTAAGAAATGCAGGTGTGGTGGGAGTAAGGAACAAGCAAGACTTGCTGGTCACAGCTGGGCCATTCCCATTCCCACTCACTGCTCCACACTTGGGCATGTACTGGGCTTAGTAATTCCCAATATTTGGAGGAAGTCATTGACTGTGAGTAGTTTTGGAGTTCATCAAGAAGACAGCTACAGAAGAAGGAAAATGCTTCTCCAAAACCACCACTTAATAACTGAGAAATGTGTGGAATGTTTTATGCTTTTTTCTTCAGAATGCTAGTTTTGTTTTCCAGCATTTCCCACAATAAATTCCCAGACTAGCTATGTATAGACTCAAAAAAGAAAGCAAAAGGAATTGGTTTGATATTATTGTATACTTTTCCATGTCATAAAAATAAAAGAACAAATTTGAATAGGTGGGGACTACGTTAATCGTATTTTCCAGGCTGCCAGCTGCCTTCTGCAACACCAGTCTTCACACACATCACTGTCCCTTTCATACTGAACAAACCCTTCAAATATATTTTAATTACTATTTTTCAAATTCATATATAATGATTGCATACACCAGATTGATATCAGCTACTCTTTCTATGTTTGTTCTCTCTCAGCCATCATCAAATTTGTTCCCTGGAGGTGTCCAAGGCCAGGCTGGACAGGGCTTGGAGCAACCTGGGATAGGGGAAGGTGTCCCCGACCTTGGCAGGGGTGGAATGAGATGAGCTTTAAGGTCCCTTCCAACTCAAACCAGTCTGGGATTCCATGAAATTACTGATTCTTCAGTAAAGTTTTGTAGAGCTGTAATTACGTGACTTAGAAATTAAAAAATTTGGTCTGGGTTTTGGGAAGAGCAGTGACCATAAACAAACACTATGAATAAATACCATGTCTTCATTTAGTCTTCTTAGTTATCAACTCCACTTAACTCTTTACTTTTATTGCTACTACTGTAAGACTTTTTAATTATTTATCTTTCTATATTTTGAATAAATAGTTCAATGTATGAATTTAAGTTTCTATTTTTAAAAAAATTCACTCCCCATTTTCTTCAAAGGAGAAAAGCAGTCAGATTAACCCTTACCCAGGGGTATTTTCCTTTAAGAAATGCAACCTACCATATTAACTATTGGACAGTATCATTAAATGTGGCTAAGTTTAACCTTATACCAAAATTTTACATTTGAAAAAAAAAGGGGCAGTAACTAAAAAAAAATAATCCTAAAACAACCACAGCTTTTAAGAGCTTTTCATTTTCCTTGCTTAAGCAGAAACTCTGTAATAACAGTTACATTTGAGGATATTCTTGTACGACTTGACTTATAAAGTATTATTACTATTAACTTTAATTCCTTAACTATAAAGCTCTTCTTAGAAGGTTAAATGTCTTCAGATTATTAGTCTTCAAGGACTAAAAGTTAAACTGGAAAACTAATATGAGCATGATGTAGATAAGGCTAAAGTAATTGCTTTTATGCTGATATCTCCTGGATGAATACAAGCAGATCACCAATGATCAAACCCAACCTCTGACGTACTGCCTTTCATCTTATGCATTCATTGCATTCCAGCATTTAAAAATAACCAACAACAGACAAATTTTTTTAAAAATGCAATTTTGTTCTTTAATATCTAAATTTAAACTGTTTTTAAATCTTTGCTAAGTTCCTGGAGCTAGTCCCAGCTTCAAGGGAAAATTCACAGATCCAACAGCAAGCAGCTCACGTGATTTATATTTAGAAGCTTGCCTGGGACAAAGCTATCTGGATCCATCTTCAAAAGATAAAGAAAGCATGCTTTCAGCTTGAACTAACACAAGATAAAACCATAAAGGACAATGGAAAACTTGCAGTTCTCACACAGTTTGCAGGCAAGGTATGAAGGCGCAGTTAGCACCTGGAATCAGGTACTGCACTGGCAGAAGTGATGACAGCCAGGTGATGCACCCAAGTAAACCAACCAAAAAACAGCTTTGGTGCACCAGTGTCCCAAGCAATGAGCTGGGAACATTAAAAGGAAAAAACAAATTGCTGTTACCAAATGCTCCTTGTCCTTATGAGCCTTGCCTGCTGCTGTAGCTGCACCAAAGGCCCCACAGCCCTTGCACAGCACTGTAACACTGAAACCTGTCAGACCTTGCTGCCCAGGATGGGCATTCTTGTTTGGCATTTTCTGCTCACATACATAAATACTACAAACCTGAAAAGTAACAGTTTTGGATATTCCTAAAGACCCTTACCTGACACATTTTTACATGAAAACTTAGGGAAAAGGGATCTAATTAATCTATCTGCTCCCACAACCTTCTTAAATGAACACTTTACAGCAAAACAGCACTCTCCATCCTAAACTTGTCACCCATGAAGTTTGAAAAACTGAGCAAGGAAGAAACACAATGGAGGGAGCAAACAGAGATGCCAGAAGACAGCACAGGAACTGCATGAATGGAGGAACCATACATGGAATTGTCAGCACCTCTGAATGTATCCACTTTATCCAACCCCTACCCACATGTTTGCAGCTGCTGAGCCCCCAAAGCAGCACACACAGCAATTTGCACTGCTTTATCTGCACACCTGATCCAGCCCCAGGTACCACAGGCTGAGCTGGTGATTCCATGAGCCTGTTCCTTCTCCCTTCCCTGCTCAGAGTCCTCCCAGCTGCCCCTGCCAGGCCCACGACAAGACCCAGGTACCTGTGGCAGACAAACCCACATGGCCAGGCAGGAGCCAAGGCACACAAACACCTGAGCACCAGCCAACACCCACCACAATCACACCCATCTCCTCCTCACTAGGGATGAACATTTACATTTCTAATAGTGATTAACTTCTTCTTTTTAAACCCAGATCATTTGCAAATATATAATCCAGACTGAAATTCCTAACTTCAAGGGGGGGACTGGCTGACTCAGCTGACTCTCAGAAAAGCCCACCCCACTGGTGCACAAGCTTTATCCTCAGCATTTGCATTTCAGTGGTTGCTCACATATGTTACCACACAATTTCTCATCAGTAAAAAGGAAAAAACTTACACAGTCTGAAACTGGCTCTAACTTCATTGCCTACGTCCTTCCAAAAGTTCAGAATGCTGACATGCAGGAAATTCATTATTTTACATAACACTAGAGAAAGGCAGCAAGTGGAAAAGTACTGCAAGCAAACTACCCATAGTCCAGTCATCACCTTAGCTATCTAAAGTCTGCAAGGGAGCAACTGAGGGGGAATCACCTCAATGCAAAAGGCCAAACCTCACTGTAAGGCCTGAGCAGGGAAACAGGGAAACCCTTCCTGCCAACACAGAACTGATTTCCAACAGCAGAGGTATTTTGGGTACACCTTTTGCTTCTCTTCATCCAACACTCAGCTGGCCTCCTCAGCTGCTGCTAGGACACCAAACACCAGCTACTCTTGCAAGGGTAGGGAATTTCCTACCAAATTCGTACTCAGATTTTAAATGAATGCTCATTATCTTAGGAGACCAGGGCATTCTGAGAAAGGCAAAGAACTTTGTACTCTTCAGAGATGATCTAATATAAAGCTATACCATTTATAGGCATTTGTCTGGATTTAAAAGAAAAACAGCACAGCAGACTTTGAATAAGGCAATGAAGAGTTTTCACAGGGCTTTTTCATGTCTAGGACGTTATTTTTCTTTTGCAACTAAGCACTTTTATCTCTGCTGCTTGGCAGGAATCTGCTGGCATGACCAATACAACATCTTCCAGTTTCTACACTTGCAGGAAATATCCTCTCAAGAACAGGGGGAGAAGGGATATACCCAGTTAATCCCATCTGAACACACAAAACGGTGCTCGTCTTGACCAAGACACAAGTTCTACAGACAATTCCCTGTGAAGCTATCCCATAGGTACTAAAAATATTATTATGGCACTCCAAACTGAGCTATGCACATTAAACCCTGCTTCAAAGAAGTGATTCAGTAAAAAGAGATGGGTGGTTCTATGGAATTAAAAGTTCAATATCAAGAATAGCTGCAATAATATCAAATCTAATGATGCATGAAATTGCATGTAACTTCATAGCACAGAATGAAGAGGCATAAGAGAACTCAGAAAAGCAGCAAGAGTGAAAAAGTTCACACAAATAACAGAGCAGTTCTGCAGAAAAATAAAACATTCCAGAAATAGCAATCCAAGGACTCTTTCACTGTGGAAGGGCATAGGTGACTCAAAATAACTTCTGAATTATGAAATGAAGATTTCTTTTCTCTTACAAATCCCTTCTCTGCCCTCCAAGCAGAGTTGCATAGTAAAAGCAATGTCACCTGCACTCATCTCCCATCCATTCCACCCACAGATGACTTGATACATTCAGAACAGAGATCTCACATGTTTATGTTTCAGAGGTACACTGAAGTTTAACAAACCGATGTTTCATTTAGAAATATCCAAGGAATGCTCTTCATCCCCCCTGCAGTTCTGTATGAGCTGGCTCTGGAAACCTTCACACACAGATAACAGGCTCAATTATGCCCTTACACCACTCCTTCAACTCTCTCCATATTCCACTGATACAGGCAGTGGCTGAGTATGAGGCCTCCCCCGACAGACTGACCACAAAAACCCTACACTGTATCAAGATTACATAACCCCAAACCCTGTAAAGCAATCTCTGCATTAGAAAACATCCAATAAAGTACCCCATGTGATTGGTTCCTACTGTACTTTCAATTTCAGAACTGCATTTTACCAGAGTATGTCAAAACTTGCACTGCTCAAAATTAAAACCCTGGCACTAACAAGAATATTACTGACATCTCAGACATTCCTATTTTCCTTATGTTTAACTTCCCTGAAATACCATTTCAGGTCACCTATTTAACATGGTAAAGCCTCTTTCCCCTCCACCCCTCTGCAGTGCGAGCTACCTACTACTTCTATGGTTTCCTTTCAGTATTCTCAGTAATGATGTTATCAGTGTTATCAACATACACCATTCTGTATCTGTAAATCTGATTTACAAGAACTCTACAGGGCATCCATTGCCTTGGACACTCACTCTGGACAGTTTGCTGGAAAAACACAAGAATGGGTACAGCACCTTTAATTTATTAAGGTAGCGCCGTGTGTGAACAACCAAGAGATCTTCATCAGTCGCCTCCCGTGCCTGCACAATCAAGTCATCTGCAATTAGTTTTTCTTCTGCAACAGGAGAGAAATAACAATTGGCATTGTACACCACTGCTTAATTCCCCATGCCCCCCTGCCAAACACACTGTTCTGACCTCGGTGTGATAACTTCCTCTGTCACGTTTATTGCTCAAACAGCTTTGGGTCACTCAGTGTTTGCAAGTTTTCCAAGTACACCCCCTCTGTCACAGGTAAGATATTCAGGTAGTGTGTATTGGAGAAATAGTGTGTACAGAAAGTTTTCAGAGTGTGCTAAGATCGTGGTTAAGTTGCTGTTTAAACTGAAAGGACAGGAAAGTAATGACAGAGGATGAACACACACTGGAATCACACAACTCCTCACAGTTTAGGGCTTGGTACACTGGGGAAATCCCAGTGCTTGTACCGTCAAATGTTCCCCATTATTTTATTATGCTTTAAGAAACCCCACAGTTTGTACTAGGATTTAATCCCCTAAATCACAGAAGAATAAAATAATAAAACAAAATTCAAAACAAAGTAATGGCGTAGATGTTTGTGGAAGCAAACAAGCATAATTAGGATATTTCTGTCACCCCCTACCTCAATTTAATTTCAAGAAAAAACAATGAGCAGCTATTAATTCTTTCCCTCAGAGACCAAAAGATTATTTAAAGATTTAAGTTTTATAAAAGCAAGTTACCCCAAGACTTCAGAATGAGTGCATACGATCATTACAAATAACAATTATAAGGAATCCTGCTGATCTTCCCAGGCAAATTTTGATATTTAATTGCTGCACAGCTGCAGCCTTCTAATCCTGTATCTCTTCTTTAATTTTATATTGGGTGAATAAAGAAAACAGCTCAGAAATGTGAGAAATTTTGCTCTGAAGTGTTATACAAGAACAGCACCTGCAACAACATTTGTTTTGGCAAGCTTCTGTTTCTCCTGACTGAGGCTTGAGGAACATTTCATTCACACACTGGTGTCAAACAGAACCAAACTGCTGCCAGCCTCCTTCTCCAGGAGGAAGGTGCACCGGGAAGATGCTCAGTGCTGATTTGCTCAGCCATAAGGCACAGGGGAGGTCAGCTGTTGCCAGGAATTGCTACAGAGCCAGAGCAAACCAAGTGCTCTGGGGTGTCCTGGGGCTTCTTCCTTCTTTCAAAGCAAGGACAGGAAAACAATTGGGAAGACTAATTTTCTGTGAAAGCCCGAGACACTTGAGTGGATATGTCACACAGAAAAGAGCTAGAGAAAAAGACTTTACACAGAAGAAACAGAAAAGCAAAGGTTCTGATTAATTAAGGAAACTGTCATGGAACCAAAGACTAAACGATTTAAGGCTGTTAGAGGAAAAAAACCACAATTCAGTTACAAAGCTGTAAGAGTGTTAGAATTATCTGACCTCAGTTAAAAGAATACAAGTCACCCTGCAAAAGGGCAACCCTGAACTGCAAAGGATCATCAGCTGGAGTAGTTAGGACCATATAAAGGAAGAGGCCTGGCCTTGGGAAAACCAACAGCCTCTGTCTTGGCAAGAGAAAAAGCCTTTTTTTTTGTTTTTTACCCTTGATGAGCAAGCTCATGCTTTAAATGAAGAGATGCCAAGATTCCACAGGCCCTGCTCCCGCCATTGGTTTTTACATTTGTATTTCTGTAATGCATTTCTACCTGTATCCTTCAACTGGTTTAAACAGCAATAATGAGAAGCATCATAAAAAGCTCTACCTGTACCAGAGGGGCCTCAAAGCTCTTTCCAAACATCATCAGAGCAATAGGATGAGGTTCCTAAAGAACAGACTAAAGTGCTAAAGCTGCACTTCTCTCTCAGCCTGAAAAGCCCGGGGTGCAGTCCAAGTTGAGCAACTAAGTTACACCTGCAGCAAACACCATTAACACCTGGAGTTCCACCACACAGGAATGTCCCAGTTCCTGCTACACCAGGTGTAAAGTCAAGCCTACAGGAAGCCACCCACTGTGATTCAGGTTTGGTAAGCCAAACCGTTTATAAGCTTGCAGCTGACACAGGAAGGATTTTCCTTTCATTACTACAAAACTGAACTCGGTGTTCTGTTTTAGAGCCAGGCTTGATCCTCAAAAGTAAGGACAGACTAGAACTGCAAACAGCAGCTGGCCTCAAGAGGGAACTTTACAGAAATAGTTCTCATATATTCATCTAGACTGAAAGAAGGAGCTTTGAATCCTTACAAACCTGTTGAGTATCTAAAACTGCAGGCTAAGCTATGTCCACAAGGTTCCAGCATTCTGCACCTATCTCAGGCTGGGCTGAAAGCCAAGATCCTGCTGCTCACCTCAGAGGGGGAAGCAATTCTCATACACCCCACATGAACCTTTCTTGTAAAGGCTAAGCCGTGAAATTCTACCCCCTTCAAGAGCAGAAGGCATACTCAAGCCTTCATTCCAATTGTAAAGACCAGGAATATTTTAAGAGGGTCTAAGATACATCTATGCCCTTATTTTTCTTTCCTCCTTTTCACTCACACTCTTGTAAAACTTTGGGCCAGGCTGAAATGAACCAGACGAGTTACTCTGACTAGTATTATTCATGCCTCTAGGGATAGCAGATCATTTAATGAGCTTCAATTTTCAATCACATCTCACAAGTTTCACTTTGCACAGACACCACAACTGAGCTGAAAGTAAGACTGTGGGTTTATTCAATGGAGGAGGCTAGAAAATACTTTTTCTAAGCACTGTAAAACAAACCTTTGTATTAAAAAGCTGTGGTGTAGGAAGTTTGCTCTCATGTTACAAATCCATCTTTTAAATATTTCATTGACAAGATCTTCAACACTGACATGCAACCCACCTCAGAAATCCTACAATCAATTCAACGTCCTAAGATTTAAGACTGCAAATATATAAAAATATTAAAGCACTTCAAATATGATTAAAGAATGTAGCTTAAATCTACACAATGATCAATGAAGATACACAGTCACTATTGTATTAATTGTTAACATAAGTCTGCACTAACCACGTAATTTTCTTTAGATTTTGTGCAAATGTTGGTCTAAGAGGCATCTTCTGTTATTTTACCTTTCAAGAAATTGATGACTTTCCCCCACTTCCCCGCATCAAAGGGATGCAGTTTCTCAAGTCCCATGAAGGTGATGTTGTAGTCTGGGGAATACACGATGGGCCAACATCCCGATGGAGGGTCCTCGTACAGCTCTGTCCTGTGAGGCCTTGGCGAGCAAACACACACCAGTCACCACCTCAGCAGCCACTTACCAGGGACAATGTTTTACAATGAAGGCCAAAATTACAAATTAGTCCTTACTAATACCGATTTTATAATTCTTAAAGATGGTATTTCCAACAGAAAAATGGAAACATTTGATTCTCTCCCCTAGTCTTTCCAAGTGCACCAATCAGCACCTCTACCTTCAAAGGTGCATCCAGTTTGCAGACAACATAACTTTCAATACCTGCACTACTAGACTCCTATTTTAAAGTCTGTATCAGAACACAAACCACAATGCTTCTAACAACACAAGCTTTGAAAGATTTCTAGGATCTTTTCCTAGAAAGCAGCAAACTATTTTGTGACCAGATGAGCAAACTAATGAGGCTCGAGGTTTTATTTGCATAGCATAGAACCAAAGGACTCTTAACTCCACATGTCACACCTGTAACCCTTATCCAACACTTTCCTTCGATCCCCCTTCAAATTATTGCATTTTCCCAACATCAGGAGAGACAGCACAGCCAGCACACAGCCCTCCTTCACAAGCCATTCATAAACCCGGCAACGCTGTGCTCTGTGTTTACAAACACAAACACCAACTGTTTGTGGACACCTGTGTGCACACGTGGGTCAGCAGGCCAAGCCGAGGCTGAGAGGGGATTCTGTGCTCACACCCAGCCTATTCCACCACCTGCACGCACCCTTCTGTGCCCCAAACTCCGCATCACTGAGTCATGCCGAGACCTCTCTTGCTTCCCGAAATTTAAAGTTTGGAAAAGGCTTTGCAACATACCGTGCAAGATACAAGAGTCCTTTGTCAGGTGAACAATACAAACAGAAAACCCCTTATTCCCAGTCTAAACACGCTCAAAAACACCCTTGGAAAACCCAGTTAGAAGCAAACCAAACGAAACACGAGGACAATGGTGGTTTTTCACCAGAGCCCGCGGCCCGGTGCCCACACACCACCCACAGAGCGAGCCAGGGCTCCCGGCCCCTTCCCTGGGCCCTCCCCGCAGTACAAGGCGGGCTGTGGGGAAGGTGCTGTGACACCCCCGGCCCTGACAGCGGGGCCTGGGGCCGCGGCCCTGCGGGCACTGCAACACAGCGCCGTTTCCCCAGGGCCCGGGTGCTCCAGCAGAACACCTCGTTCCCAGCAGAACACCCCGTTCCCAGCGGGACACCCCGTTCCCAGCGGGGCTCCTCCCGCCGGGGCGGGGCGGGGCCGGGCCGGGCTGCCCGTGTCAGGCT
>VZTX01026620.1:0-81448 GCA_013400915.1 Pardalotus punctatus | reverse complement strand
ACTGTTGTTATTGATTGTTTGCCTTGCCATAGATACTAGTAAAGAACTGTTATTCCTTTTCCCCATATCTTTGCCTGAAAGCCCTTGATTTCAAAGTTATAATAATTCGGAGGGAAGGGGGTTCACATTTGTGGGTTCTAGGGAAGGTTCCCACCTTCCTTAGCAGACACCTGTCTTCAAACCGAGACAATATCCTTGAGGAACTTCAATCTCAGTGTTCACCTAAGCACAGCTGAGAAAGGCACGGGAACCACAGCAATGTGAACTAAAGAACCTGGATTTATTCCAAGCTTTGGAGGTTTCCTAAGATCAGAACTATTCAGAAACTCCTTCAGAGTCAAAGCCCTTCAGATGGAATTCCTCACTGGCGCCATGAGGTGTTCACAGGTTTAGATAGGGATGTCTTGTAATAGCCAGATGGGACATTTTATTTGTTCTCAACTATCATGGAACAATTTAGATGCAAATTATCAGATAACTGGCACTCAAACTGTATTAGGCATTACGAATGAATATGAATGTTTTCAGTTGTTTGTTTTAGCAAACAGGCAGCTGGTACAATCCAGCACCTTATGTCTGACATCCATACACCAATGTTTCCTTTGCTGAATGGCAGTGGTGTGGTGATGATGAGAAGACACCATAGTAAAGTGGAGTTGAATAAGGCCACACAGCTTCCCAGATAATAATCCTACACTGCATTGAGCCAAACTGTAGATATGGAAGGGAAGAATTGAACTATTACATGAAGCATTTCAAAAGAGAAGCTCTATACCTGGGGGATGTTAAGGATATTCAGTGTTTATTCTTAAAGATTGAAGAACACTCCTCAAGTCATGGTGATCAAATTCCCTAAGGAACTTCCCAATGGTATTTTTAAATCCATTTTTTAGTCACTTCAAATAACATTTAGAAAAATATGACTTTATTACTATTGATCCAGAACTGAATGTACTACTCACAGAAATCAGAGGGAAGAGATAGGATTCTGACACAGTTCTTGCTCTGCTTTGTGCCCAGGAAACTCTTCAGGAAGCCAGGGATCTCTGAAGTGAAGGTAAGGCCCAGCAGCAAGAAAAGAAAGTGCCAGAGAAGAGCCTGCATTGACTCTGAGTAGCTACAGCAGGACTCTGGGGTGTTCTGGTGCATGGTCAGAGGAGCCAGCAGAATCCACCCACAGTCTGGTTGTGACACATATTGCTGCATCACACTCCCACATGTGATTTGTGTTTATTTTCCTGAGAACAACGTAACATTTCTTAGTTGTATTGCAATAAAAATTCCTACTGGTGAAGAACCATGAGATAGATATATGAATATATTTATATATAAAAATAGTAGAGGTGATATGGAACAAAGATACACTCAGTGGACCATGATGCAATCAAGAAATACTTGTTTTTTAGAAAGTCTGACAGCCAGGGAACCTTCACAAATTCCAAACAAAGATGACCCCTTCTGTTTTCCTCACCATCTTCCATATGACTAATAAATGCAAACAAAACAAAAGAAAAACATGTTTTGCAAATATCTCAGGAAAACTCCTCTTAATGTGTAAGGAGCAGCCCATTTGTTGTTTTTCTTCCACAGGCAGTTTTTTTGACAAAGAAGTTCTGATCACACAGCACCACAGTACTAAACCTCTCTTTCTCAGGCTAATAGGCTGCTCATCAGCTGAAGGATGCCAACGACCAGCAATTAGCACCCTTCTCATTTAGGAACCCTGATTACACCAATTCTTGTGTTGGTGCTGCATTAAGGATGGTTTATACCATCGTGATTCAGGGTGTGACATGATTTAAAGCAGCAGCAGGTAGCAGACTTTTCTTACTTCTTTCAGTGCCAGAAAAATCACCAAAGTAAGAGGTAAAAGCAATTCATCTCCCTGCCTGCTCACGTGCTGAGTGTGCCAGGGTTCCATTTCTGCTTCCCACTCAGCCTTTCATTCCAATCAGTAAAACTCAGGAGAGTATTTGTGGCTCGCTCCAGTTTAATTATTATTTTTTTCTTATGAAGGGATTAATGTCAAAGTGAGTTAAGTTGTGCTGTGACAGCGTGGTCTTTTCTACTGTACCATTTAGAATTATTCACCTCTCCAGAATGATCATTTGAAACCTAGTGGATTCGGTCTATCAGTTTGGGGCAGGCCCTTTGGTCACTCTGCCTTTTTGGGGCACGGCCTTTGGCCATTCTGCCAGTTCGGAGTAGGCCATGCAGTCATTCCACCGTTTTGGGGCAGACCATGTGGTCACTCTTATTTTCAGGCAGGCAATGTGTTACTCCACTCTTTTTGGGGAGGCCACGTTGTCACTTCCCCGTTTTGGGGCAGGCCAGGGCTGGCCGCCACCTTCTCACTGTGGAGCAGAGTCTAAGGCTCAGGGGGTTGGGGTGTGGAGCAGTGGCCATCCCACACACGCAGAGCTCACCGTGTTCTGCCCCATCACTTCTCACTGGGTTGTTTTGGGACAGTTTCTCCGGCCTCTTACATGTACATCCTTGGGTTATATGGCACTGTGAGAGAGACAAAATCTCCCTTTTGGAACTTGCCATAGCCCCAAGAGTTTGCAACTTTACATCTATGTAAAAATTGTTCTAGCTGAGTGTGGTGAACCAAAATACGCAATCTCATTTACTTTTTTTTTTGACTCTGTCCATTTGAGAGTACTATCAACCTTTTCTCTGAAACCGAGCATAATTAGGACCAAAGCTTTTAATCAAATTGCTCACTAATAGTGTTTTTTTTAGAGGATGCGTGAGGTTGGCATTCTGTGGTTGTCATTTCACAGCTGCTCATATGTAAGATTAATGAAAGTAAAATATAAGTGTATGCATGTCAGACACCCTTGAGTGTGCCCGAAACCAGGGTGCCTTGGACGAGCTGTTGTGAACAGTGCATCTCTGGCTCTGTTATGCTTAAACCATCCTCTCTTTTGTACAGTTGTTATGTTTATGGTGATGTCTTCCACAAACTGTGATTCCAATTTATAATCTTAGTATTTTTTCCTCCACTGTTGAAAGGGGTTGGCTTGAATGGTCTTCCTTTCCCTGCTCAGTTTTAAAACAAGCACAGGCTCCATTGTCCACTGGTGCACTTAGTAGTATTAACATCATTACTCCTAGAACTATGACTACTGCAACTTTTCTGGCTTGCAGAAATGTTGAGGTCTGTTCATAAGTGGGGGGGTCTTGGATGGGTGGATGTGAGAGCAAAAGAAGTTAATTATTCTTCAACAGACCATGGTTTGAATTAACATGCAGTAGATAATGTTTCAGGGCACACTCTTGAATAATGAGGAGAAAACAAACTGTCTCTATGTTTTCTAACAACCTGTCTTCTGGCAAGCTATTACTGGTTTATTTGAGTATTTGCATGACTGAACAGTGGCATTTGGTGAAAAAGAAAACCTATATAGTGTTTTGTTTGTTCTTTTTTCTTCTGAATGGATTTAAAAGGAGATAAAGTCCAATATTTCCCTCTCCACAGTGCCAAATTAACCCAAATTGGAAGCCACCTTCACATAATCCCATCTGAACACTTGCAGTATGCTTCATTTGTTTAAATTGCCAAGACAACTAAGCCTTTGGGGAGGCACCTTCCTCACAGTTTCTAATATGTTTCAGCTGCAGGCCAGAGGCACAACATCAGTCATCACAGATTACTTTTATTCCACTGTAAATGCTCCATTCATTTGGTGTGATGCCAGCATCCTCCAGAGAGTTCCATAAAACCTCACTGCGTGCTTTGGACTTAAGGTGACCTAACAGATACCTGAAGTTACAGATCATTGGAAACAAAGTCCCTAGCAAATACCTTGCTCCAGAAATGGAGGATTGTGAATTACCCTGGCTGGGTTTGAAAGAAGCTGCAGGTAACATTTACGGAGATTGATGCTGTCTCCTGGCAGCGCAATATGCTTTGGGTTTCACTGTCCTTTCTCTTTCACTCTTCCTGGAGTGCTGGGACAGAGCTGACTGCCTGCCAGTGATGCAGTGAGGGACAGGGACTGTTTGGCCCTGGCAGCACACACCCTAATTTGACCTCTCCAGAGTACGTTCTGCCGTTCTGGTGCCTTAGTATAGTTTACCCTCTTGGTTAATTATTAGACAATCACATTTGCCTCCTTTTTCCATAAACCAGGACACAAGCTATAGGAGGGAGAAAGGGAAGGAGGAAAAGGGGTGAAGGACAGTTGCATGTAAACACAAAACTTTGGGAACCTCCTTGTTTTTCAGTATCAGATATATAATAAGCTGTTGGTTTATTAATCAAAAAGGAAAGCCTTACACTTTACAAAAGCCTTACACTTTCCAGCAGTTTGCAAATGTGTATCTGTTTATTTCAACTGCATTACTGGATTGGGTTTGCATGGCCTGGTTTTAGTAGTGGGGGGCTTCAGGGGGGGCTTTTGTGCGAAGCTGCCAGAAGCTTCCACCATGTTCAGCAGAGCCAATCCCTGATGGCTCCAAAGATGGGCGTGCTGCTGGCCGAGCCTAGTCCAGTTAGAAATTGTGGTAACACCTCTGGGATAACAGATGTAAGAAGGAAAAGAAAGGTTATGGCGCAGTTGTAATTGAGGCCAGAAAAGAGCGGAGTGAGAAGGTGTGAGAGGAGGGGGAGGGGAGGTGCTCCAGGCATTGGAACTGAGAATCCTCTGCAGCCATGGTGAAGCCCATGGTGAGGCAGCTGTGCCCTGCAGCCCTGGAGAGCCATGGGATGCAGAGATCCACCTGCAGCCCCTGGAGGAGCCCATGATGAAGCAGGGGGATGGTGAGAGGAGGCCGTCACCCCATGGGAGACCCGTGGAGAGAGATGCCCTGCTCCCAGGCTGGAGCAGCCTGTCCTTAAAGGACTGACCCCATGGAAAAGTGACCCACACTGCAGCAGTTTGGGGAGGACTGCTGCCCGTGGGATGGACTCGTGTTGCAGCAGGTCGCAGGGAGCTGTTGCTTGTGAGATGGACACGTTGGAGAAGTCCTGGAGAACTGGAGTGACCCCAGGGGGCTGCAGCAGGGGAATGACTCCTGTCCCTGAGCAGTGTGAGAAGCCACAGGGGATGAACTGACCACGGCCCCCATTCCGTCTCCTTGTGCCGCTAGGGGAGGAGGTGGAGCTGGGAAGGAGGGAGGTGTAGGGGGAAAGTGTCTTTAAAAAGTTATTTTACTTCTCATTATCCTGCTCTGATTTTGTTAGCAATAAATAAATTTTGTATCTCTAATTTGACCCTGTTTTGCCTGTGACAGTATTTGGTGAGGGATCTTTTCTGGCCCTTATCTCAGCCCATGAACCCTTCATTGTATTTTTTCTGCCTTGTCTGGCTCTGGAGGAGAGTGAGAGAGTGGCTTTGGTGGGTTCCTGGAGTCCAGCCAGGGTCACCCACTACAGCTACTGAGCCAAGTCTGTAATACCCACTTGTAATGCTATAAATGTAATTAGCATTGTTCATTCATGATTGATGCAGGCTGCTGTGCTGGGGATCTCCCCTGGTATCAGGCAAAAGGAACACAGATGAAGAGTAAATGATAAACTGCAGCAAGATGCAAGCACATGATGTATGCAAGTACGTGACTGGATACAATCAATAACCAGATATAAATTCAGGCCACCACCTGAACAAGTCCTGTCCAGCAGGGCAGGTCAGCTCTGCTTTGGAAATGATGTCCTGTCCCATTGTCTCCAATGTGTTAAAAGACAGACTTTGAAAAACCAAACAAACCACTTTTCATTTAAGTTAAAAGCATCTATATTCTGCTTGTTGATACATCAGAGTCCCCTCTGACAGAAAAGTAGATTTATCTGCTCAAAAGATAACTTTGCTCAGCCTTCTAAGGCGTTCAAGTTTTTAACTTTGGTCTCTACCCACAGCAACCCAGTGCCAGTGGAAATCCTGCCACTGAGGAGTCTGTGGCAGGATTCAGGACAGTATTTCCGAAATGCCAATGCTTCACTGTTTAAAATGCAAGCTGAGGCAAGTTGATGGCCCTACAGGCAATGCATCCACTTCAGATACACTCATCTTTCAAATCTGGATCAGTTTACAGCAAAAGAGGGCATGCAGCGTCCAAGGATAAGGACATGCATAAATGTGCTGAGGGGCAGAGCACCTGTAATTAGAAAGATGCATTTTTAAAAGAATTTGGAAAGTTAAAATTTTTAGATCCTTACAGCTAGTTTTTGCACTGAAGGAGTATCTTATGCTCTACCAATTTCTTTTAATTAAAACACAACCTTTACAAGATGATGTAGGATTAAAAAAAGAGCATAGTTAAGTGACTGAGGCACTGCTTAGCATTTGAATTCTGAAGCAAATATTGTTTCTTGCAAGTATTGTTCTTGAAAACACACATGGTCCTGCAGTATAACTCATCTGTTTTGTTCATTTTGTTCATGAAGAAAATCACACATAAGCTGGAAGGAAAAACTCCCTTATGGAGCTTTCAGTGTATTTTTTTTTTTTTAAGTGGAATAGAATTACAGTCCCTAAAGCTAAGCAGGTGCAACATCAGATCTGCAAGAGAACTCCAGAAAGGTCTGAGTTATAGAATGGGTTCTGAACTCACAAAAAACTAGTACATCTTATTGCAAAGCTATAGAATGGATTATGTAGGGTGAGAGGTTTTTTCTTTGTTTCTTTGCTTGTTTGTTTAATTTGGGATTTAAATTTTAAAAACAGGGCTATTCATTATTTATACAGAAAAATCTCATATGTCTTCTGCTTTTCACCAAGTGCTTTCCAGTTTAAGAAGGGTCATTTGATTGTAATTAAACCAAATGTTAGTGAATAATTCAGTGCCTTTTTTTTTTCATCCCATCCTATTCATTAGTTAGAGCCAAAAGGCCACAACTTTCAAACAATAACAAATCTTTAGTCAATAATTAGTAACAATAAAGACTCAAAGCTGTTACAGCAGCTAGTTAGGAACAAAGAAGATTCTGTTTGAGAAATGAGAACTAATAAGGAAAAAATTAATTTCTCGTCAACTTAAATATTTCTGAAATGTGAGCTTTCATACAGTGTACTCCTGGGAATCTCTTTGTAATTTCATTTGATAAACACAGAGCTAAAATTGGCATCCTTGTAATTAATTTACATTATTACATAAAAATATGAGGAGAATAATTCACAGAGAGAAACTTCATGCTGCAGAGTTCCTTTAAAGCTTTTTCCCTCTTTCTATGAATTATGTCAGATAACTAGTTACATAAATCAAGAATGGCACTTTGGGGGCTCCTACAGTCTGAAGTACTTATAGGATTTACAGATTTTAAGTAGAACTCAGTGACTGTAAAATTAGCCAATATTGGTCTATATGGAGATTCTTCTATTTTTATTCCTGTGTTTCACACAACTCTTCACAAACCTCTAACATGAAAAAAGGTAAGAAAAAAATTAACATACTGAAGTAAAATTAAACTAAAATGGGCAAAAAAAATTTACAAATTGCATGAAAACCTGTTGACAAACACTGTTCTGTGGTTTTGGGTCTGAGTTACTACCAGAACTGTAAAGGACTGTTTGGCAATTCTGCTGGAGGAAAAGTAAAAACAGCAATTTTCTGCTGGAGTCAAGTTCATCTGGCAAGCATCTTTAGTCTTGTAGGATTCCTTTGCTTCCAGTGTAACTGAGCCTGGCTCCAGCCACAGCATATGTTATGTGAATGAGCTTCTGAGCAAATCCTCCTGTCTCTTTATCCCCTCCCTGATAGTGCTATGCAGAGAACTCATCTGAGATAGTGAGAACTTACTCAAAAGGACCTCAAACCAATGAGAAAGGCAAATGGGGGAGAAAGGAGAATTCAAATATGTTCCCTGGATCCCAAGAGGAAACATTTCTAAATAACATAGAACCTGGTGTGGCCCAGCTGTCAGCTAGTGAGGAGAAATGAAATGGCAGCTGGATGTTGATGTGCTCAGGGAGATCACAAGTGAATAAAAGCAGAATAAAAGCAGACTGCTGACATCGTGCAGGGAGCAGCTCTTCTCTGGGTGAGTGGACAGAACAGTCACCCCAATGGCACTGAATGGACTGAGCTCAAGAATGGAAAGCCAGGGGAGGCAAACGACCTTCACAAGTTCCACACAAGCCACCATGAGTTCTAGCAATGGGCTTCCAGACTCCTGCCTCAGCTACAAAATACACTTGACAATTGATTTAGGAATTGTTGGAGGCGTGGCCCTCTCCTGTGATAGATCTCAGGTGAAATGGAATGACCCTGGCTTATCATAAAGTAAAACAGGAACAGATTTTCCCTGTATTTTGGGTCTTTTATGGGCTATTTCTTTCTGTATTCCACCACTTTATTTGGCTTTTGAGTGCTGCTGGGCATTGAGAAGAGTCTATAATTGTGCTGGGTGTTCTTTTTCCCTTAGCAGTTAGTGAGAAGTTAGAACAGGGCCCTGAGTACAAGCAGTTCAGATCTGCCATTCTCCCATGTTCTCCCCTGCATTTGTCAATGTCTGAGTTTCATCAACCATTATGCTGCCAATTTGTCTAGTTCTGTTCCCATGAAGTTCATCACAGCCTTTTCTCAGGAAGATAAATAATTTTGTCATCTGCAAATCCTGCTGACCTCATTTTTCTGTTCCACACCTCATTTCTGCCTTTCTGGATAATTAATGAGCATATTAAATGCTAACTACAGTCCAGATACTTGGGACATACTAATATTAACCTCCTACTGAATTGAAAACTGACAGCCTAATGAATTAAACTCTTTGCATGAGAACAACAGTGTTGACAGTGAAAATCAGGATGACTTGTGATTTACTCCTAAGATGAAGAAATAAAAAAATCAAAACCCCACCCAAAACTTTGCAAGTACAAGTACCTGCAATTTCCACTGAATTATGGGTATTGTGAAAAAAACAGGCTACATGGGGAAAAACCAAATCCAATTAAAAGAAGGAACTACCACCTCTGTATTCCTGTTTCCTTTGCTGTTTATGGAATCACTGAACTATCAGACAGTACCTGAAGCATTTTCCCCCTTAGGAAATTGCTAAAAGTGCCTTGGCTAGAATATCCTTGGAACATCAAAGCTTGTTTAGGTATTTTGATCGAGAGGGGACAAGGGAAAGAATTTATAGCTAATCAAGCTTGAAGTAAAAGATGAACAAAATGAACCAAACTGATGACTACTATAGCTATAATCATCTTGGCAGGACACGCTGCCTTGTCAAAGCCATTTAGATTTTTCTAGATATCAGAAAAATTCCCACATTTCTCTGACACTTTGGTATAGTATCTGTAGTGGGCATTTCTGAAAGCAAAAAATATATTTGGAACAAACATCACCAAGCCATATAAAAAAGGGCAGTTTCTTAGTGTTCTGCCAATGTTATAAAAACTAATATATTAAAACTTAGATGTGTTACAAACATCAGAATGTCTAGAGTTATTCCTCAGCATCTAAAAAGTGTGTAATTTATACAGCAGCTGTAAATACTCTAATTAGTGTCTTTCAAGTACAAATCTTGTTGTTTGAACTTCGTACCAAAGAAGAGGTAGAATACAAAAAATGCTAATGAATATTCACATGCTCTTGAAATGAACCTCCTTCATGCATGAACATTTTGAGATCAAATTTTCTTAGCACAAATCTTCACAGAAACTGCACAGGTGTAATAATGCATTTAATTTATTAAACTAAACCTGTGTTACTGAGCTAATAGACCTTTCCATAGGAAGCCATAAAGATCTGTGGGAAAGGTGCCTTGTTTTACTAAAATTTTCAATAGGTTCTATCAAAGCAGATTTCGTTACTCAGGTTAGAAGGGTTTACAAAATACCTGAAAGCAGATAGAGCAATTGATGAGCAAATTTATGAGCAAATTCTGATAAAGTTTTTTAACAAATTGAGCATTCTGTGTTTTAAGTCCCATAGGATGCTGTCTGCAACATTGGTTACACACGTGAAATCATCTGGATCACCAACTTTAGAAACTAAGACCTCATAGATAAATTAGAAGTCTAAAGCTAAGTGAAGGTCATTTTAACAGAACTGGTCTGTGCTTGCAGGGGCTTTCATTCAGTGGGACAGGGAAGTTCCTGTGCTCACACCTGTACAGGACATTTCAGCACATGCAGGACATTCATGGGTCCAGCCAGTGCCCTGTGTGAGCACAGGCCTGGGCAACCTCCACGTGTCCCCCAAACCAGACTTGCAGACAGGACACAGGCACCTGGGAAAACAAAACATGGGAGACTGGGAAGGTGCTTGCTATGTTACACGGGGATATTACATGTTAAGAATGGAATTTCTAGCATAATCTTAGGTTTCTTTCATAGGTTTTGGTTGCACGTCTGCAAATGGAGATAATGGGCAGTGGTGCAAACACAGTAACGAAATCCTCCTGGAGAATATTGTACCTGTGGTAAAGCAGCAGTGGAAGGTGCAGGGCAGAAGGGGCAAAAGAGAATACAGGGTGTTCATGAGGATGAGCCAGAGTCAACACAGAAACAACAACCAAACCAAGGAAGGAGATGTGTGCAGAGATAAGCCACAGGCACCAACATCCACACCTTGGTTTCCCAAGCCATGGAGTTTAACTTGCTGTGCCCAGATTTTGCTACCCTGGGCACAATTTTACTCAGACAAGCTGTGTCTGTATTGCTGGGACCCTGATTTGCCAAGATTCCAAAGTTATTTTTAAAAATCAAGAGACCTTTAAAATCTCTGTCCTGAGCATCGCTATTTGCAATGAATTGGTCTCAATGACTTTGTATTTAATCTTCTTACTTGTTACAAACCTGCAGTTGCAAATTCACATCAAAGATAACTTTTCTGCTTCGTAAGTTGTCGCTGCCCGCTTGACCAGCCCGGATGGTCAGCGCACAGACGGGAGCACACGAGTCTCGGCAGGGAGACCGCTCCGTGTGTCCCTGGTGTCCGGACCGCAGGCTCCTGCTGGGCTGGGAGCCGTCAGCAGAGACCTCGGCAGGGCACGGCAGCAGGCGATGACAAAGCAGCGATGACAGAGGCAAAGGAGACCAGAGGGGTTCAGCTGCCCCGGCGAGCGAGCCTTTATTCCCAGAGGGGAACGGAAAAATGATGGATGGAGGCAAAAGAAGACAGNCTTCTCCCTCCTCCTCAGGCTCACTGTCCTGAAGGGGAAAATCAACCCCATAGGATTCATTAGAGAAGGCAGGCAGGGTCACCACCACTATAAATTACTATAATCTTTCAATGCTGACCATTCCATTCCCCACTGCAACTTGTTTGGTAGGTGGCCTTCCTGGAAAAGTGACCCTGAAAGGAATTTAGGAGACAAAATAGAAATCAGGTCACTTGAGTGCAATGTTTATATGATCTGTTATATTCTATGGTGTATTGCAGGACTTCCTGCTCTTCCACTAACATTCTACTGCAGGGAGTGATGCCTCCTTTGAAGGACTCACTGTGCACATAACAGAATTTGTGTTGGATTTCTTCAAGGTTGGCAGGAGGGGTTGAATATTTTGTACTTACGTATACATTAGAAGTTTTAAAAAATTTTTTGAATGAAGACGTAATTTTACAGTGAAAGGCACACTTTCTGGTGCCAGTGTAGGTGGAGAAGGCTGAGAACCTTGTTGTGTAAGTAGAGAAACCTCTGGATCACTGCCAGTGCTGACATAAATGAGATCAGAAGAGCTCTACATTAAGATAATGGGAAAAATAGAAAAGATGATGGGATTTTATACGTTGTCCCATATTGGTGTTTAATGCATGAAAAATAGCAAACCAATTCAGAAGAGTGTTAGTATTTCAAACAGACTCAGAACTATTGTGCTTAAGATCTGTGAGGTGTACATAGCATTATTTGTAACCAAGTAACCTTGAAAAAGCCAAATTCACTTTTGTTAGTACTCTTAACTAAGTCATTAAACATATTCACATGCCTATTCATAAATTGTATTCATTATTTTCAAGATTTAAGACTACTGTGTTCTCCTAAATTTCCCTGATGTATTTAAAGCAGAAACAAAGGCTGGGATTTTTGTTTGTTATTTGTCTCATCTTGTGAATTCTCCTCACTCCTGCATTCATTGAGTTGTTGGGTGAATAGCTCATTAATGTGATTTCTATCTGTGTCTAAAGGCACAGGGCGAAGCACTGTTATGTAACAGCTTGAAAAGACACCTATAAATAACCTCCTTTAATAACCATAAATTTACATTAGAAAGGTAGATAAACTCTGAAGTGAAAACCGTTTATTTTTATCTGATGCTGCTATTTCATAATCTCAACATTATCAGACTCATCCTGAATAATTTAGTGAGGTCTTGGGGTTTTATACCATCTGGGAAAGTCTTGCATGTCGAATGGATTTATCCAATACGAACAGGGATCTAAAGAGCTGCATTTCTCTTTGGGGACTCAATCGTACCTGGTACACATTGGAAAACTCCCAGCAGCATCCCTGGCAGATGATACTATGCAAAGAAAGGCAGGTTTGGCTCTTATTTTACCCATTTTCTAAACACCAGTGCTCTTATCTCAGTAATCTGAAGGAACTCAACCTCAATCAATTTAAAATATTCCTTCCTTGATACCATTAACTGCCTGCCTTAATTATGGACATTTTCTGAATTGATGCCTTCCTTTGGCCTAACACCTTGGAAGGAAAATCCTGGCAGACATAACCAAAGTGTTCCGTTTTGTAGTTGCTGTCAATCCATCATTACCTCTGTAGAAAGCAGTAGTAAAGCTAAGAGCATGTTCTTATACATATCTTCTGTATGAAGATATAGAAAGTCCAATACAGAAAGTTGAATGTTGAACGTGATTACTGCTAGAGAAAGTGATAAAGAAATAACTGAAAAAGGACTGTTTATGTACTCTGTTAAGTCTCCAGTACCTATGGCGAAGTACAGTGTAACGCCTCCTGTTAGAGTTCAATTTCTGCAGGCAGCAGGAGCAGCTGACACAGAGCAGAACCTCTCCCCTGTGCTCCTGCAGGATCAAGGCCACGTGGGAGCAGCCTTGGAACAAGGTGGGGTAGTGGGAAGTGTCCCTGCCCACAGCAGGGGTAGGATGGGATGGGCTTTAAGGTCCCTCCCAATGCAACCCATTCTGGGACTCTCTGAGCCTTTTGCTGGCACTGAGGGACACCCATTGTAATGTTGTTCCTCTGATGTCTTTTAGGTACCTTTCCATATATTGGACTACTTTAACTGCTTCTTTGACTGAAGTTCCTTTGGTGGGGATGCTGTACAAGGCTCTGCAGCTATGGGGGTGGAACCAGAAAGCAAATTAAGCAGGAAAAAAGCCCAGCAATGAAAGCCATTGAGCTGGTCAGTCAGGAAATACACGTAAAGTACGTTGACCTCAGCAATGGGTGAGACAGACGCAAGGGGAGCAGCAGCCTGACAGGGAGGAAGGAAGCTGACCATCTTTCCCAGGGATTTTTGCAGGATACTGGTTTGCTCTGCAGCGTAAACACACCATCAGTCAAGAAAAGAGGCCCATCACTGTTACTCTGCTCTAAAGTTCCCATTCCCAGACCACCTTCTTTGTCAAGTCTGTTGACCTGCCCTTTTCATCTCCTCCTCGGCATAGTGTAGGCAACTCCCCATTCTCTTCCCAACCAGAGCTTCATCCCTACAGGAACAGGCTTTTCATTAAATGTATTACTAGTGCTTACCAGTCATTCTTCAGCCTTTAAATCAATTATTATTTTATTTGAGAGATTCAAGAGTATGATAATGGAAAATATTTTTCCTCATTCTACCGTGTGAGCCCTGATTCTTTCACCTTAATGAAACTGTTCTTAGAGGTAAATTGTACATAGTGCATTTAGCTGCTGCAGCTTCACAGAGCTGGCCCTATACTGTTAACACACAAGTACAGAGATACCAGCCTGGGTTATGACTGGAGGTGGTTTGAGTCAGCCTCACCCAGTACACTTTAAAACAGCCCTCCACACCTCACTGCCTTAGCATTTTGCTGAAGCTTCACCTTCTAAGTTGCATTTATTCGGAGGTGGTGGTGGTGGTGTTCTTTCGTTTGGTAGATGAGTGTTTGAAAATATTTTAAATTACTCAGACATTTAAAAATAGGAAATGCCTGAAAATGAAGCCAGGTGCTTCTTGTCCAGATGGTCCTTCATCACTGTGCCATTCAAATACTTCCTTTTCTTGAACAAGGATTTAAAAGTATTTCACTACCAACAGATCACCTCATAATATATTGATACACGTTTTTTCTAGCTTTATGAAAGATATATTTCTCCCAGAAACTGATAGATTTTAAAGGTTTGATCCGAGTGTATGTCTCTGGTTCCTTGGCAGTGTTTTCAGATCTTCAGACCAGCCAAGTGAGTTTGTAAAATCTTTCAGTAATTCTCCCCCTTTTATTTTCATATTTCAGTTGAAATTATCAGCACCTGGTGTTTTGTTATTTACTGCCTGTGTTTTGATTGCCTCTTACATCTCTTGAAATTCTTCCACAAAAGGCTCAGCTTCTTAGGGAACAACCATTTACTGTTTGCCTATCTCCCTCTTGAAGCAGCTCATTAAAGCACTCCTTCTATCGCCCTGTAATTACATTCTTTGTGACCAAGACATTTCCATTTGTGTTCTTTATCAGACTTACTGGGGTGTCCATTGATATGTCTGTAAAACCATCTTCTGTTCCTGGTCTGTCTGTCCTGTTCCAATTCTCCACCACACCAGGTAACCCTGAGTGGAGGTGTTTGCACTGTGCTGTGGTGTGAGGAGGGATGTGCTGACCCCACATGGATCTCATCACAACAGCGTGGAAAAGCAGAGCAGAGCAGCAACGATGCCAAATCAGCCCCTGATGTTTGTTGGTGACTCCTACCCCTGATGTTAGGGACTCCTCACAGAGCACACACTGCACTGTCTGCCTCCCAGCTCACCCTCCTCTGCCCAAAATAAATGTTAACACAGTGCTGTGATGCATGACTTCCAATTTAAGTGAGCAGAAAATTCACTTTGTAATTGCACCAAATATTGGAAACTGCAGTTTTACCCATCAATGTCTCCTGCCTTATTCTGCTCTTAAAACTGCTCAGTACGCTCTGAAAGATGAGTTGGATGTTTACTTGCAGTACTTTAATGTCATGTTTCATCAAAAAGCTTTAAGGTCCTAACTGCACTTTAAAAATAACTCAAGTGTAAGAAGTATTTGTTACTGGAAAATTATTGTTGTTCTCACATTGAATACTCATCACCAGACACTGCTGATGAGAGAAAGGAAATAAATTCTGAGATTGCACACCCTGCTTTTAAAGCTAGGAAGTACTGGGATACAGACATTTCCTCACCTCACTCACAACACAGGATGCAAGGTACTCCCTATCTACCTCTTATCTACTCAGTTGTAGTTGTACTAACTGTAAATGCACTGCACTGTTTAGTCATGGGCTATTTTATCACATTCCTCCCTAATATCCCAGTCTTTACTGAATTTATGTTCCTAACATGCCTATGAGTAAAGGTTCCAGCTTGATTGAGAGAAAAAATGAAGACAATAAACAAGCCTCAGTATTCTGGGGAGCAATTTAATGTGCAGGGGCTTGATTTGCCAGCACTTTTAACACCACACATACTTCTAGGCTCAACTCCCACTGGCTTAAATTGCAGCTGCAAAGTTCAGCTCTTCTCTGAATCAGACCACACAATTTCAGGATGTGCAATCAGAAAATGAGTAATACACAGACAGAAGCTGCAGGGAGAAGTGAACTGTCCAGCAGCACACATTCCTCTGGATAGAAAGTGGAATAGCATTGCTGAGGTACTGGTAAATAAGATACTAACTGAATGAATAGTGCAAAAAGTGCTCCTAGGTAAAGAAAAAGTCCTACTTAAGTTTACTTGCTTAGAATAGATGAGAACTGGTTAACTTCTGTACTATCACCTAAATTAGAGCTGGATGAACTCTTAGGTGGTGTCTCTGGGCAGCAGCTGATCTTCTGGCCAGGATTTAACTGTCTTTATTCCAAGATGCTAGTCCCTTCCTGAAATCCATTCTCCTGATGCATATATGTACCATCCCTCTGTCGTAGGTAAGGACAGGCAGAGCCTGCACACAATAACTTCATTCACTAAATAAGTTCTATATTAATCCCAGGTGTGTGCAGTTCACCAGGAATGGTGAAAATATCCTACTATTAAAACATCTGTTGACATGATACCTATGAACAAGAACAAATTAATGTTGCCCTACCAGCCTAACTTTGGATTTACAAAGTATAATGGTCTTTTGAGAATACTTTCAGGTGTGTTCAAAGTTTCTAAAAAGCAAATTGTAAAATGCACAGAAATGTCATCCTACAGAATCATGTTTGTCCCTACATAAGTAGTTTTAAGTCTGCAGCAAATACCTCTGTAACAAATGGAATTGTATTTGAGTAAATAGTATTTACAGACAGGTACATCTGTACTGCATAGTACCATCTACAAAGTCCAATCAACTACCAGAAGGTAAGATACACATTTTGCAATAAGGTTTCAAAATACAAGGCTAAAAGTGGAGAGTTGTGATTCACAAAATTCTATTCCAGGTTCTGAACACAGTTAAGCAATTATGGATCTATCAGTGATGGTGAAAACTTTTCTCCTTTTTTAACTTCTTCTTAATTGTCCTACTTCCCTTGTTCCACCACACTTTTGAGCAATACACAGAAAAAGGTCAAGTCCACATCAGACTGATGAAATGTGGCTCCTTACTGTGCTCTTTGGAGGAGTTCCAAGTGCCTCAGACCAAGGCTGCTTGTGGTATCCACCTGGTTTGCAGAGTTCATGTACCACCAAAATTCTCATCTTAACATCTTTACCTTTTTCTGAACTTTGGTCTGACTACTATTTTTTTTTCCTCTAGGGCACAAAGAGTACAGGAAAATAAGCCTTACTTGAAAGGCTCTGAAATTCCCAGAAAATGGGCATTTTTATAACCAAGAACCAAGGGCCACAAAGATGGTCAGAGGGCTGGAGCACCTCTCATACAAGGGAAAGGCTGGGACAATTGGTATTGTTCAGCCTGGAGAAGAGAAGCTTAGGGGTGACTTAATTGTGGCCTTCTAGTACCTTAATGGGCTGACAAAAAAGATGGGATAGGGGAATGGCTTCAAGCCTGGGGTGACAGAACATAGGAGAATGGCTTCAAANGGCTTCAAACTGAAAGAGAAGAAATTGTTCCCTGTGAGGGTGGGCAGGCCCTGGCACACTTTGCCCAGAGCAGCTGTGGCTGCCCCTGGCAGTGTCCAAGGCCAGGCTGGACACTGGGGCTTGGAGCAGCCTGGGACAGTGGAAAGTGTCCCTGCACATGGCAGAGGGTGGGAGTGGGTGATTTCAGGTCCCTTCCAACCCAAGGCACTCTGAGATGCTGTGATAACAAATGAACTGTTGCTTAGCTTAGTTGTTAGCACCAGTACCCAGGGAACATGAGCCCAGGTGTGCCCAGGAAGGCCAGTGGCACCTGGCTTGTTCCAGCACTGGGGTGCAGCAGGACCAGGGCAGTGGCCATCCCCCTGTGCTGGGCTCTGGGGAAGCCACACTTCGAATCCTGTGTTCAGTTATGGTCCCCTCACGACAAGACAGAGATTGAGGTGCTGGAGCCTGCAGGGGGAAAGGTCTGGAGCGCGAATCCTGTGAGGTGCTGGGGTAACGGCCCGGAGAGAAGGAGTTTTTCTGAAAACCCCCACCTCGCAGTTGGCGCCAGCGGCGTTCCCTGAGGGCGGGCGGCGCGGCCCGGGGGCGGGGGGAGGCCCTGCCCCCCTGGGCCGCCCTGCCCTGCCCGGCCCCGCGGCCCTCAGCGCGCAGCTCCCGCCGCACTTTCGCGCCCCGCACGGTCCCGCCTGCGCGCAGCATGGCTCCCCCCGCTCCCCGGGCGCTGCCTCTCCTCCTCCTCCTCCTCCTGCACCTCGCCGCCTCCTCCAAGCTCAACACCCCCAAGGTGCTGCTCCCCTTCACCCGCGGCACCCGCGTCAACTTCACGCTAGAGGCCAGCGAGGGTTGCTACCGATGGTGAGTGCAGGTGCCGCCGCCCTTTGTCCGTTCCTCCCCCCCGCCGGCACCTGCGGCGCCTCCTCGGCCCGCAGCGGGGCCTGAGGGCTCCTGAGGCAGCCGGGCCCTCCCTCACCGCTTTCACCTCGCTGCGGGTGGGTTTGGGCGGCCCAGCAGTGCCGGAGCAGACACGGAGATAATCCCTGAGGGGAAAGGTTGTTTATTTTGTGCAGTGGGGTTAAACCCGCTGGAGAGGGGTAGTGTCTGCAGGCCGGGCCCTGAGGTGAAGGTCCCTGCTTGTGAAGGAAGCTTCCCNGCCCAGGTGGGCCCAGGAAGGCCAGTGGCACCTGGCTTGTTCCAGCACTGGGGTGCAGCAGGACCAGGGCAGTGGCCATCCCCCTGTGCTGGGCTCTGGGGAAGCCACACTTCGAATCCTGTGTTCAGTTATGGTCCCCTCACGACAAGACAGAGATTGAGGTGCTGGAGCCTGCAGGGGGAAAGGTCTGGAGCGCGAATCCTGTGAGGTGCTGGGGTAACGGCCCGGAGAGAAGGAGTTTTTCTGAAAACCCCCACCTCGCAGTTGGCGCCAGCGGCGTTCCCTGAGGGCGGGCGGCGCGGCCCGGGGGCGGGGGGAGGCCCTGCCCCCCTGGGCCGCCCTGCCCTGNGCGCAGCATGGCTCCCCCCCCCCGGGCGCTGCCTCTCCTCCTCCTCCTCCTCCTCCTGCACCTCGCCGCCTCCTCCAAGCTCAACACCCCCAAGGTGCTGCTCCCCTTCACCCGCGGCACCCGCGTCAACTTCACGCTAGAGGCCAGCGAGGGTTGCTACCGATGGTGAGTGCAGGTGCCGCCGCCCTTTGTCCGTTCCTCCCCCCCGCCGGCACCTGCGGCGCCTCCTCGGCCCGCAGCGGGGCCTGAGGGCTCCTGAGGCAGCCGGGCCCTCCCTCACCGCTTTCACCTCGCTGCGGGTGGGTTTGGGCGGCCCAGCAGTGCCGGAGCAGACACGGAGATAATCCCTGAGGGGAAAGGTTGTTTATTTTGTGCAGTGGGGTTAAACCCGCTGGAGAGGGGTAGTGTCTGCAGGCCGGGCCCTGAGGTGAAGGTCCCTGCTTGTGAAGGAAGCTTCCCGCCATGGCTCCGTGCCCAGCATGTGCCTCACACCCCGTGTGCACCCACCCGTACATCCCACACGTGTCCACCTGCTTCTCCCTATACCCCAGCCCCCCCCACCTGCTTCTTTCTGTACCCCACACACACAATCCCACTTGCTTTTCCACCCACCGTGCCCACTTTGCCTCCACACACACACCCCGTGTGCCCACCCTGCTGCCCCACACCCCCACAGTGCCACCCCACACACACATCGCCACAGTCCCACATATGTGGACACAGCACCCAGAATTCGTGCTTGTGCTGCTGGTGGGGAAATGCCCCTTCTCTTGCTGTAGTCAGTAATGAAGTCTTGGCAGCTTTGAGCTCGCAGTGTGGACATAAAGGAGTCCTAGCTAAGTCGGCTCTCACTGCTGCTTAAGTAGGTAACAGCACCCTTAATACATCACCTGGGGACAGTGAAGTCGAGTTTTAAAAGTGAAAGCTTTCCCGGTTTTCTCAGTGTTGAGCACGTGGGATGTACTCCAGGAACTTCTGGCTGGGATCCCCCTTCCTGCCTCGCAACGGGTAGTGCTGAGCACAGGGGCTGAAGGCAAATCCCACAGCGTGTGCAAATTTAGGAAGCTCACAGTAGTCTGCATGTTAAACAGATGTTGCCAACTCCTTGTCCTTTCTGTAGCACTCCAGAATGGTAATTTAATCAGTAATGAACAGGAGGTACCCACCTGAAAAAGAAGTGGCAGTCGAGACATGTTTAGGATGATACTTCAGTGTGTGCCAGATGGATGTGTGTAGCAGTTTTCAGTTGTTGTTTTGCGTCTGGCAGTTACTGAAATACATCCTACAGGGCTATGTCTTCATTCTCTGTCAGATTATTTGCTTGGTGATTGTAAATTTCTCGTTTCTGGGGTGGGTACAGTCCCTTGGTCTGTGACAATTTACATATTTGAGGGTGCTTATGCAGGAGAGCAGTAATTAATTTTATCCAGAAATCAACTAAACAAGGATTACTAGATGAGCTGCTTGTGGTCATGTAAAATCTCACTAAAAGTGGGTTTTTACTCTTTCCTTACTCTAACCTTTGAAGGCTACTGAGTCTTTAAAAGGATTTGGTTTGTGGGGTAAAGTACATTGCATAAGCTAAAACCCCAAACTCATCAAAGCACTAGTAAAATCTGGAAGTGTAGACTCTGCTCTGTTCTGCCAGTGAGCTGTTCAGTGATGTTGGGCTGGCTGCAGCCATTGCTGCATATGCCAGGCACTCTCCAGCTGTCAGAAGTATGGAGAGTTTTGGTAATCTCACTGAAATCTGCAGATGAAAAGATGTAAGATGGCACTCTAGAGAAATGTCAGATTTGACCCACATTCGTATCTCTAATGGAGGTGATTTTTGTGCACTTCAGAGCATGTTCTGTTGGTGCTGTTTTTCAGCAATGACTCATCTCCCTCATGCAGACAGGCTTCAACCTCCTTTTCCATCCTCTCCCTCTGCCCGTCAGAGATGAATTTTGGTTGAGAATTAAGGAAACTATACCTAATTCACCTTCTGTGTGTGATCATTTTCTGTGGCAGGACTGTTGATGGGTATTTATTCACTTCTGCTTTGCAAGGCCTGGCAGGATGTGGGTGGTAAAACTCACCCTGTGCTTAGCAAACCCTCCGGAGGAAGCAGGAGCTGTGTGTGTGTGACTGAGCAGAAGCAGCAGTTGCATGTGGGGCTCTCTCCTACATCCCCACAGGCCTTGAACTGTGGGGGATTAGAAAGAAGTGTACCTGGAGGAGCAGCTCCACAGCCACTTGCTGACAGATGTCCTGTTGATTCCCATTAGAGCTCTCAGAAGGAGCTACTACTGGAGAGGGGCTGTTGAACTGAACAAATTAGGAAGTACCAAATGCTATGGCTTGAGAAGGAGTGACTCTTCCTCACATTTGCAAAATGATGGATGTGTTTGCATGCATGAAAGCAAGGATTTGAATGGAAGTGGTCCTATTCAGGCCCTCTGTGTCTGGAGCAGGGACTCAGGGTGTGTAATACAGGAGATAGCAAGGTTAGAGGTAGCCTGTGAGAGCTGTTTTCGGTTATACAGCAGCATCTGATACCAAATTACACCTTTTGAAGGCCTGCATTACTCATCTGAAACATTTAGAATTCATACACAAGTGTCCAGTTTCCTGAAATATCAGTCTAGAATGTTGTGACCTTACTTCTTTCCAGTTTCACTTTGAGCCTTCAAGTTTACCTCTGAAAGCAGGAGATTTTCAAAGTGGTTGTAGTGGTGTCGGAGAATTCCGGTGATTCGGAAGGAAAAGGTCAAGTTCTATCATCATCCCATCCGACTGGGAGCAGTGATAAAGTTATAAGCATGGCTCTTAAGTATTTTCTGATTTTCAAGATGCTTGTGCTTTCTGGAGTTTGGGTTGCCTTTATGTTAAAATTATGTTTTGGGACAAGCTTTGTTTTTGAAGCATACGGTGTTTTCATCTGTATATATTGTACAGTATCTTCAGGGATTAAACACAGTCTGTGCGTTTATATTACGTTTGTATTTATGTCTTAATTACCTTAATCCAGAAATTACACCTGAAAGAATAAAAGCAATCAAGAAGCAGAATTATCTCCTTGAAACTGCCTTACCATAATAACATTTTGAGGAGGAGGAAGGGAACACACAAACACAAAAGACCTATTTTCCCCCGAGGTACACAGTATGGCTGGGTATTTGTAGCAGAAATTATCTGCAGTGTACAAATATGTTCACATACTGTATTTCATACAGTGTAGAATTGAGATACCATGGTAGGAGCTGGTAGAAATGGAGTTTATTGCCACTGTAAATAGAAGGTTCATGTGTGCTACTGAAGCCCTCACTGAGGAGGTGTATCAAGGTAATTTCCATGGGAGTGGAGCTGGTGGTGGTAGAGGGAGAGATCCAGTGGCCAAGTGGTGTTGGAGCTGTGGGATGCACAGGTACTTCCAGAGAGCCCAAATCCACTGCACAATGCTGCTGTCACAGTATTTGGCTGGCAAAGCTCATTTTTTAGCTCCTTATCTTGTCATGCTTTTGTTGTAAATTGATCTTACTGCTCCATGGGATATATGTGGTGGCTTATCTGTTTTCAGAAATGTGTGTTAGTAGTGTTGTTCATTGAGATCTGTTGCTTTGCTCTAATACCAGCAGTCCCATCCTCTGGTATTCTGGGAATTGTGTTGTTTCCTGTTTTACCACAGATCTAAAAAGTCCTGTCTGACTCTCACTGAAAAATGTTTAACCTGAGATACTATTAACTTGCACATTATGAAGTGACATCTTAAATAATGTTTGCTGTCCCGTTCTTTGGTTCCCCCCTGCTTTGCATTTCCCTCTTGTGAGGCACTGCAGTCAGCAGCAGGATGTCCTCCCTCTCCCTGACCCAGCGTGGCTGTGCTTTCCCAGCAGGGCTTCACGCTTTTCGGAGTGCCAGAAGGAGCTCAGAGTTGGGTTGAGATATCCTTGTTGGTAAAGTGAGAGGGGCTGTGCAGCTGTGCCTCAGGTGTGTGTTACCTGAGCGTGTTGGCTCAGAACCAGAGCAGGGGTGTGTCTGCAGCAGAAATGTGCTGCCAGAGCCCAGGAGGCACAAAAGAATGTCCCTTAGCTGATGTGTCGACAGCAGTGCAGGACTACTCTTGAAAAAACTTTTTCTCAATCTGAGCATCACTTACCTGGAAAGGCCGACAGAAGAATAGGGACTTGTTTATTTTGAGCAGCTTCCCATTGCTGAACACCCATGAAATAAATGTTTTAAGACTTTTTTTTTTTATTTTTGGGTGCAGATCTTACCTTAGTAGTTGAAGCTTTATGGTTTGTCTACATGTGAGAAGTTTTAAGAGCAGTTAATTTGAAATAATGCAAAACGTGACATTTGTGTTTGACAGAAAACTGCAATTTTCTAGTTTTATTTTCTTATTTTAAATCAGGTTAAACTAATTTTAGAATAACTTGTGTAGACCAACCTTTGTTTATTGCATTATCTTAGTTGCAAGGTGCCTATCACTGGTACACATGCTGGTTTCCTTTATACACATAGAAATGGGGTGAAAAGAAGCACTTGGGCTAAAATGATTGTGGGCACTGGTTGCTTTGACAAAATGTCCAAGTTACAGTTGGGCATCTGTGTTGAATTTTGGAAACAATCAGCACTGGCTTAATGCTGCTTCCTTTGAAGTTAAATGGGCATGCCAGATGATCACCAGTGTGAAATCCTGGGAGCAAAGGCTCCATCCTCAGCTCACTCTGTGGTGTGTGCTGTTTCTATTTCCTTTTAAAGCTGAACTGGATGGAAGAATTTTTGCTTTTTGTTTTTCCAATACAGTAAGAAACATCCTAAGAGAAGACTGAGTGAAGAACAGAGACGTAATTTGCCACTGGGTTGTTAAAAATCCTTAGGTGTTGAGGGAACCTCTGCCAGGCTCCCTCTCTGCATTGTCTTTGGAATGGGTTCAGTTCCCATATCCTTGATTCTCTGGGAATCTATTTTCTTTCATACTACAGTTGCCCACATGTTCTTCTGGCTCTTATGTCTCTCTCTTCATTTTTGTTTTAGTCCCAAGAGTGACTGTATAAGGTCCCTGGTGTATTGGTCAGTCCAATCTTCCCAAAATCTTGAAAATTCTTCTGCCCAGTTTCCCTCTGACTACATATCTGCCCAAATGCCGGGTAACATTCTAGAGGATCAGATCAACTGATAGTCATGGTGAAGCTCTTAACGGTGGATTTTTGCTGACTCAGTCAGTTGAGTTTAGTTTAACGAGCTGGCAGAACAGTACAAAACACTGGAGCAATAAGAATCAACAGAGAATTGCTAGTGGGAGAAACAGTGATAGGTGCCTGATCTTTGAACCAACTGATAAATAAATTAAGTATAATCTAGTGAGGTATTGACATGTGGTGTTACAGAACAGTCTATTAAAGAATGCAGGCCTGGATTTGGGTAGATCTGTGGATGCAGTCTCGGCACATGGCGCTGTGTCTGGGGCCGTTGGAGGGGGGATGGAAATCATGAATGAAATAAATCAGCAAGAGGACTGGCAGCCTCTTGGCAAGTGCCATTCATTCCTCAGCAAGCAGGATTTTATTCTGAGGGAAATAACTATTGGGGACTTCTGTGAGCTTTTTTCTTCTCACCTCCGCGCTCTTCTTTCTAGTGCTTCCTCCTGCCTTGCTGTTTCTTACAGGCACTGGTATGAGAACCAGAGCTAGTGCCAGAAATGCTTCCCATTGCTGGCTTCTCAGGATCTAATTTTGCCCTCTGACAAGCCCAGCTCTCAATGTCACACACTGCCACGCTGCTGAAGAGCTGCTGTAAAATTGGCAGAGGATATAAATTGCAGTTTTTGTCATTTAAAGCTGAAGTTTCTTTTCCTTGCCCATCTAGGACCCAGCAGTGATCCCAGAGTAGTGCCTCAGTAATTCCCAGCCTGCCTGATTAATGCCTTTGCCTCTCTGTGCTTGCCCCTGTGTCCAGGTAGCTCTAAACAGAATGTGCTCTTGATACTGCTGAATGATAGAGGAGTTACCAAATACTTGATATGTTCTGCTGTAAAAAACACTAGTTATGCAGATTGTTTTTAAATATAGGAAAACAAGCCTCAGAAAGCCCCACTTGAATAAAATCTGTATTAAAAAGAGACATTCAGCTGAATCTCTACCTCTTAACTACTGCTAGAAACCAAATAGTGTCTAATCTCAGGTTGTCTGCTGGAGTGATGACTAGGAGTTAAGTGGCTTTCAGCTGTAAAAGCTTGAAAGTTCCTCTAAAATTCTGGAGTGTATGTAAGTTTACAGTTAAAATTTAATTTTTGTTGATCTTTGTTCCCTTTTTGTAGTCTGAAAAGTATCCTGTAATTAGATTCAGTTTTACAACATGCTGTTCGTGCAAACTGCAGTGGTTTTGTATTACAGTTCATAGCCAGATATTAAAAGAACAAATACAAACCACAGTGAAACCCCTGTTGTGTTGTAAACACAATCAATTCCAGACTGTAAGAATGAAAACCCCTCAAATTAATAAAAAAAAAAAATCTAATGGCAGAGAATATTGAGCAGTGTAAAGAGCTAAATAAAAGTCAGCTTCATAACTATAATACTTAAAAATACCTGCATACAGCCTAAGTCAAATCCACATGCTCAGCTTCAAAAGCCAACCAGCCAAGTACGGGAAAAGCCTTACTGGTTGTGAATGCTAATGTTGTTTAATGAAACTTGCTGAATGTTGGAAAACTCTTTCATGGTTGCCTGAGAACAACAGAACAACAGGAAAATAACTAATTACTCACTTTTAATCGCTGTAGAGTGAAGTTAAGTGTGCTACTAATACAGAAAGTATTAATACAGAAAATATTATTTTGGAACCAGTATAAACCCTACTATTAAAATATGCACATATTTGTGTACATTGTTTAGGTAAAATTAATAGATAAACAATTTTCAGGTTTAAGCTTCTAATTGGTGTTTAAATTGCCCGTTGCATACTGCTGTGGGCTGTTTTTTCCTTGATCAGATAAAATACTTTGAAATTCTGGGTCAGCAGTTGGTACTGTTGTTTCAAAATCTTCTAAAACTACTCCTTATGTAAGCAAAATACTGTTGGGAGCTTAAGGTTAGAAACGGGATTTGCAGTTTTATTGCAGTGGCTACAAGCAGAAGTCCGTGCTCACCTGGGCTGCAGCTGTTAACTCTCAGATAACTGAATATGGTGTGACGTGTTATTTTTTGGATAGATACAATTTTAGTTAAGGAGAAATTTCGTTTTTCACTGGTGTGGATTTGTTGGTTGTGCCAGTAAGAGGAGGTAAAACCTGCGTCTGGGAGATCCAGGCTTGTGTGCCATTGCTGTTTGTTTGGAGCTCCCATCCTACTCCTTGCTGGGTTAGAGAATTTTTCCCATACATCACAGGTAGGCATTTTGTACATCCTCCAGAAAAAAAGTCTAAACCAATCCAGCTTCCCCATCTTTACTAGGAGGGGATCCAGTGCCCGGTTTAGATTGCATTTACCCGATAGTGCAGTGTTCTCATCAGAGCTGCTCTCATCATCCGGAGAAGCAATTCCCGAGCAGCTTTGCCACCCATCAGTGCCCGCTTTCATTGTTTTAATCCTTCAAAGGGCCCTTGTGAGCGAGCTGTGACCCCGGATCCCCGAGCACACAGCGGGGCTATTTTGGGATTCCCGAGCGGCTCCCGGGGCCGGCTCTGAGCAGGAGGCCGGGCTGGCGCTGCCGCTCGCCCTGCCCAGCTCCGGGCTGCGGGAGTGCGGCTGGGGCGGAGCGGCCGGGACCGGCTCCTGCAGCACGGCCCGGGCACGGGGCTGACGGTCCGGAGCACTCAGCAGGGCCCGCTGGAATCTTTCACTGGCTCTGCATCTAGCCATCGGATCTATACTGCTGCTATGTCAAATCTAATTTCAAGAGGTTTGGTTTATAATAACTCTTCAGCTTTTTGGTTTTGTTGTTTTATCTTGACGCTTTTGGCAGGTGGGAAGGGGGAGCTGGGCTCCACTCTGTAATGGCCTGGCCTGCTCCATGGGTTTAGGGGAAGGTTGTTTGATTCACTCTGAGTGCTGAGCGGGAGAAACAACAAAATTCTCAGGAGGGTCGATTTAAACTTTTACTTGCGAACTTCAGAACATTAAGGTAGAATAAGGTACTTGCAAATTTTAAAACAACATCCAGACAAAGTAAGGCACTTCACAAACTTTAATTTGTCCAGACACCACAAGACACTTAACAAGGCATTGACTGGAATTCTTTAGTGGGGCTTACAACGTATTTTGAGAACAAAAACTTAAGAAAGATGTATAGTCACTCCCTGCAATCCAGCGTGGTCTCAGCTCCATGTCAGCGCCAGGCAGCAGGGCGGCCCCTCGGCACACGTGTCCCTGTCCTTTTCCCTGCTCGGCTCGCCAGGGCCTCCCCACGCACGGCTCTGCTTTACTGTGCCCCGGGCCCACGCGGTCACATACGCCGTTTTGGGGCTCCCAGCCCACCCTGGGTCACTCCGACACTTCGGGTCTCCCCCACTGTGTCGTTGTGGGGCCGAGGCTGACCGAGGCTCAGGGAGTTGGGGGGTGGAGCAGTGCCTGTCCCACCTACGCGGAGTTCCTCCTGTCCCCCCTCTTCCCACCTGGCTGTTCTGAGCCAGTCAGTAACTCTGGCAGCGTCCTGTCCTACCCACATCTATGGTGAGCTTCCCACAAGCCCATTCTGGAGAACTTGTGTGCAGAAAAGCCATGCAAGTCAGAGCAGGAAGTAACAGACTCATCAATTTTAGGTCAAAATTCCATGTAGGCTTACATTGCACCAAACTTGGTTATACAACTTTGCGTGTTTTACGCAGTGTTACATACTTCAGCTAACCAGACTAAATCTTTTTTGTCATTAAATTTCTTGATTAAAAAAATGTTTCTTCTTGTTGCTCAGAGCCCCTGCCATAGCAAGTGTACCTAATTGTGATGTTCTGCCATCGGGGAAAGGTTCCATTTTTTTCAAAACTGTTTCAAGCCTGTTATTGTCAGAAAAACTAATCCACAAACACCAGGGGTTTATGTCCAAAAAGGAGATAGAGGAGTCCTGTAACTTTATTTGTGAGTAAAGGGAGAGGTCATGGGCATTTCCCATGGGATCTCTCAGATTGTTAGAGGACGAAGCCTCCTTTTCATCCTAATTTCCCAGCCACATTTCCCTCTCTCCTTCCCTGTTGGCTGAGGTGCTTGAGAGGTACAGACTCCCCAAACTGCCTAATACAGACCCCCTTCTAATGTACACCCCCCCCCCTTTTTTGTTTTCTTTGTGTCTCTGTTCTTTTTCTTTTAATCCAGGGATTTAGCACAGCCTTGGGTGAGTAACAGTCTGTGTCAATTAATGGAATTCCTATGGAATTTATGGTTCCTCCCATTGCTTCTTTCACCTCTCAGTATCTGGCCTTATCTACCAGCAGGCCTTACAGTTTGTTTGTGAAGACATCTCCCTCTTGTTCCTTTGATTTTGAAAATGCGGTTACAAGTGGTGAATGGAACTTTAGGTAAAAGCATTTCACCTTAATTTCAGTATTCTGTATGTGTTTTCACTTGTTTCACACCTCAGAGCTAATCAATAGTCAGGCTAAAGGTTTTGCAGCTCTGTTGCATAGCTGGGTACAGGGCTGGAGTGACAGAATTGCCTTCAGCAGTGACCTTGAGAGTGCTGCTCTTGTCTGCCCTGGCTCTGGCCTGGGCTTTTCCCTTCCTCAGCCCACACTCACCTTGGCTGGAGTCCTCGAGGAGCTGCTGCCATCCAGCTCTTCCCAAAGCCAGCTCCTGACTGCACAGCACATCCCAAGTGAATTGTTTGGGTGGCTTTTAAGGCCGAGCTTTGATCTGTGTGCTGACACAGCCCAACCCCGCAGGTCGTCCACGCGGCCGGAGGTGGCGAGCATCGAGCCGCTGGGGCAGGACGGCCGCCGCTGCTCGCAGAGGGCTCTGGTCCAGGCGCGCTCCTCGCAGCCCACGCGCCTCACCACCATCATCTCCGCCGAGGATACGCGTAAGTTTGGCCTTGGCTGAGCAAACCCCTGCTTCTGATGGGCATCCTGGTGTCCTCTGGAAGCAAAGCAGAGATTTAGGAGTACGCAGACAAATTTCCGTTCCTATGCGCAGTCATTTTAGACTTTCCATGGGTGTAGGTTTTAACTTCTGTTTGCCGCAGATAAGTGTTAATGATTTTAATCATACATCCAGGAAAAAAGGTAATTCTTAAAAAAAACAAACCCTGAAGTCCACAAATAGAGGGTGTGACTGAAATTAAAAAAAGTATTTACTAAAAAATTACTAATGCAAGCTCAGATGTTTTACATTTGAAAAAGCTGGAAGTTGCCTTTGTGTCTGCCGTACAATCTACCTGGTTACTTTTTATAGTGACAGAGAGGCAAAACCAGATGGTCAATTAAATACCTTGCTGTCATTAACAGGAGTTTATGGGGGTTTATTGTCTGTGGGTTAAAGTGATACATTTCTCTGGGACGTGAACCAGGTCTGAGAGTGGCACTGTAGCAACTCTGCGTAAGCACTCAGAGGCAATGCCTGTAACTGTCAGTGTAGATGGAAATGAGAGTTTCTACAGATCTGTTCTGAAGTTCAGTGAGGAAGGGAACTGTTTTTCTTGCTTTCTGAGGCACCATTTGACCAAAAGTTTCTTCATCAAAGTCATGACCAAGTTTCAGTTCCTTCAGTGTCAGTGTCTTGTGTCACTGGCTAAATTTGGGGTGCATCATTGTTGCTGCTTTTGATGAGCACATCCAGTGTTGTGATTTCATGTGCTCTTTTCTGATGTCTCTTCAAGTGACTGGACAAGTGCTTCGCTGTGATGCCATCGTTGATTTAATTCATGGTATTCAAGTAGTGTCCACAACGAGAGAGCTCTATCTTGAGGATTCACCACTGGAGCTCAAAATTCATGCTTTGGATTCAGAAGGTAAGAGATTTGCTTGTAGGAGCTTAAATGTATATTGGAAGTTCTAACTGTCAGATTGGTTTTGTTTGTGACACAGTTGATTGTTTGAAACCAAGTGGAGAATTTTAAAGGAGTTCTCTGGATAATACATTTTGAAGTTGTCCTTTTTGCTTTTTTTCTTTTGAGCTGAGGTAGTCTAAAGAATTTTGCAAAAGGACATTTTTTGTGAGACCAGTCAGGTATCACCAACAGCAAGTTCAGAGGCGATGTTGGAGACCAGTCACCTATCTGTTAATTAGTGGACAAGCACTCACTTTTGAGAGGCACCATTTAGGCTCTTAAGAGTCAGTGCCTTTGGACTGAATGCATCATTATTTAACAGGAGCAGAAAACTTCTGCTTTTTGTACTGTCTGTAGCATCAGAAAAAGAGCCATGATCTCGTAAGAATTCCATGCTTTTGACAACCAAGTTTTGTGCACACATAACACACACCAAGCAAGGAATTTTTAGGACACCAACTGAAAGGAAATAATGTGTCAAGCAGCTCTACAAGGTTAGTTGTTTTGGGTACTCACTGAGCCCATCCTACCTGTGTTTATAAACCATGAATGCCACATGAAGTATGGTGATATGTTAATAATGAAAAGTGAGTTTGTTTTTATCCTATGTGCGATGCTGGATTCTTGGCTCGGTGTTTGTGCAAACTCAAGGGTGCTCCATGGGCAGCTTGCCTTGGAAGCCAGCCAGGCCAGAGTGAACAGGAGCAGGGGTTCAGAACCCACCAGGAGAGTTTCATTGGTGTGAATGAAACGAGGTGTTAGTTAGAGGCTCTACACTTCCTAATCTAGTTTTAGGGGCTCGTGACACATTCAAAAGCTTTGAAAATCAGTTCCTTTTGACCCAAATAGCCTTGGGATCCATCCTCAGGCGACCTGGACACATCGGACTCTCAGCGGACTTTCTGGGCACACTTAAAAAATATATATATTCAACAGCAGTGGCAAATTTATTGAATATAATTGTTCAGGAAAAATGAAGACACTTGAATAAGGCACTTTTGAATGTCTTTTTTGATATTTGTAAAGTGAAAAAATCAATGTAATTATCCAGCTCAGTGAATATTGGTAGAAAATGTGCTTAGATTTGCTGCAAACTCGCACCAAGAACAGGTGTCAAGGCTGTTCTGCAGCCTGTGTGAGAGGGGGAGTGGGTGCCGTGGGTGAGCCTTGTGTGTCTCTGTGGTGCAGGGACACAGCTTGTCCCCTGCTGTGTGACATTATTAATTGGGCCCTAGGGGTGTACCAAGGAGCATTTGTTTAGGGCTCATGTCAATTATTGCATCTTATATGGCAGATTATTGCAACTGGAATGGGTCAGACCATTCATTAATATTGATGAATCTACTCCAGTATGTTTTGATATATCTTCAGGAATAGTCGCTTTCCTTATTCTTTTCTGTATATGTACACACTTAATATATATTCCAGTTATTTTTTCTGAAACTGTATTTTTTAATCAGTTACCTTAATACAGATTGGTTTTGTACATGTTTCTAATAATAAGTACATACTTGATCCTCAAATGCTACTTTTCAAAGATTACAAATGCAAGAGACAAAGATGATTATGGAGCACTTCAGCCAAATTATGTATAGAATGTAGAGGGGAGAAAAGTCATATTGTTTTCTTTTGCCTGCTGAACTTTTGCTCAGTTTATTATGACTTAACTAGAGGTGAGTTAAATGAAAGACTTAAAAATGTGCATTTGCGTTTCTTTGGCTCAGAGTGTAAAGGTAAAACATACTTCATTACATTTAAATGCATGTTAAATCATTGGGTCTCAATTTTACTTAAACTCCCTTGTGTGTTTGGAGTTTTGTGTGTACATTCCTGTCTGGGATTTGGAGCTATCTGCATCAAGCTGTATAGAAATGGGAGAACTAACACAGGCTGTGCATTGTGTTCACTTGCTTAAAATATTTCTGTGGCTTAAAAATGTTATCACCTTTAAGCATAAGAATTCAGTAATAGTTTTGCATTGATTCTTTATTAATACTGTTTTAAATGTCAAAGGGAGTTAACACAAGTTTAACACAAGTTAAAATATACCTTAAGATGCTGGGATTTCTGTTCTGTATTTGTTTGTGCCAGTGGACACTGCAATTTGGAGCAGGACTCATCTTAAAGATTGAAAGATCCTTCAGATTAGCAGCTCATTACACCTTAATGAAATGATAGCAAATCTTTGTTTTCAGCCTGTTTATTACTTTCTGTTCCTTTTTAAAATTTACACTTTTTCATGTTCTCATGGTTCAGAGTTTATAGAAAGGAAGAGTAATTTGAGTAAAGATTTACTGTGTTGTGGACAAATCATGGTTGTGCTCAAACCAAAAATTATGTGTATGGAAAGTGCAGTTCATTGGTGCTATGAACTCAAGTCACCCAAATGGGATCCCAGATCTGCGTGTTTCAAAATGAAAGGTTGTTCAGCAGAGTTTGTCTTGCTCGTATGCAAGAAATAGTAAGGTGTTTGTGGTCAAAAGGGAAAGGAGATGGTGGGTGCCAAGGACATCTTGGGGGCTGACAAGTGTAGGAGGGGTGGGCACTGGAGCACCCATCTCATGGGCTCTGTTGTAAACACCGTGGAATGAAAAGACAGCAAATCAAGCTAGGTGGTGGTTTTTGACTAAATACCAATGGTTCTTCTTGTAGGGGTAAGAAAGAGAAACTTCCTAGGGAAATAAGTCATGGTTTGTGTTTCAGGAAGACACTGTGTTTGTTCCCTGTTTTTGTTTTAATCTGGTCGTTTGATTTGCAGGAAACACTTTCAGCACCTTGGCAGGGTTGGTGTTTGACTGGACCGTAGTGAAGGACCCAGAGGCTGATGGCTTCTCAGACTCCCACAACGCACTACGGTAAAGTCATTTCTTTGGGTCTCTAAAGTGTCATGTCTGTGCAGTTGGATGTGTCAAAATATTTCTCCACTTCTAGGCAGTTCACTGAACTGATGCCTGAACTAGTAATGCTTAAGGGTCAGTTGTTTCAGATTGGGCTTTTTTTAGTGTCTACTTGTTTGACAGCCTGGGCACTTTCATCTCAGTGTAATTTAACTGATAGTGTTCATGACCAGCTCTGGTAGCTCTAATGCAATAATTAGAAATAAATAGATGCAGTTGTTGATCTTGCTGGAACATCTCTTGCAAAAGGAAGATTTTTCAGATTGGTATCTCAGGATTTCAGGAGAGTTTTGTTTTTAGCTTTATTTGTAAGGAAAAAAAATTGCTTTCCATTTCAGAAAGGAGCTGTCTCAACTTGAAGAATTTCAGGTGTCAGTGGACACTTAGTTCTGGGGTTGAAATAGTTTTGAAAGTAGCTAACCTTTAAATTGGCATGGGCCAAGTGCTTGCCTGTGAGGCAGATACAGCTTGTAGGGCCAGGTGAAATAATTAAATTAAAGATAATCAACATACTGTCTTTCAGAAAGAGCAGTGAGTGGAAAGCACTTGCTTAAAACATAAGTCCTGGGTTCATAATCTTTATTGACTCACAGACTTAAGTTAACTGGGGTTTAGAAGTGCTGTGTTTTGTGGAAAATTCTGTTCAAAGGTCGTGGAAGTGCTTTTTAAGTCACTCATGTGATCATGTTTTTCAGCATTTCTGGATAATAAGGAAATATTTCCTCCATTTAATGCAGATGGGGTTCATGTCCAAAAGTCAGAAAGCTCACCTGTGGCAGGGATAAAATTCAGGCTCTTATGATTATTTTTTTTTAAAGTTTATTTTCCTTCCTGTGTTTGACACCAGACCATCTTTGGCCTCTGTTTTGATGATGGTATTTTTTCAATTATTATTTTATTATGCATGTGCCCAATGTAGTTTTACAGTGGTGACTTCATTTTTCTGTTCCCCAGTGGCTTCAGACAGAAATTTGAGTTTCCACCCTTACCAATCTTAACGAGAATTGAAGGCTGCTTACCGGTGGCTTAATGGGATATTTTTCAGTTTTGGACTCCATCTTTGCACTGTCACCATTTGGTGTCAGCATACCAGAATCCTGTTATTTAGCAGCAATATGTTGATATTCATTGTATTTTATGTCAAGGTGAATCTTGACTTTGCTCAACTTGAATGTTGGTAGGAAAAATGTGTCCCTGATATAAATGAATTTGACCAGTCTGCAAACACAGAAAACATGGGTTTTTCTCACAAAATGGTTTACAGACACTTGTTGAGTACAACTTCAGCCAAAAATTCCTGTACATGAAATAGATTCAAGCTTATGCAGCAGAGGCTTAAGTTTGTTCAGAAAACAGGTTCTGTAGGTAAATTGAGAGGCATAAAATAATCTAGGAAATGATACCTGCCTGTAAAGGACTTGGCTTTGTTCATGTGATGATTCCCTGTGGGGAAACCAGTTCTCCTACAGAGTGGAAAGGTTAACAGCCAACTTCCATCCTCAAACCTCGATTCCAAATACACTGCAAGTAGAGTGGGGGGAGCAAACAAGGCTTTGCTACTGACTAAACACAAACTCTGATTTTGCAGCCTTAAAGCTGCCTGCATTAGGTGGGGAATGCTTGTTAGGCCCACAGTACACCTGAAGCTGCAGAATGAATGGCTTAGTGGGATGGATGTGCAATTCCTAATCCATATGGAGCTTTTTCTTTCAGTATAAGTATTTGCTGATGTGATTTTAACCAAACTAATATTGATATATGCTTTACTGTTAGCACATTTATGATAACATAAAAATGGTCTAATGGTGGTACAGCTTTTCAAAATTAATTATAAATTGTCATAAATGTGTTATCCATAAATATGTTATAAATATGTTACCCATAGCTGTTCTCCATATGGCTTTACTGATTCTGCTGTGAAAGTGCACATAAAGCCAACCAGATGATGTGCATACAGAATGTGGCACCCTGTAAAACATGCTTCTCTTTCCATTTCCTGTCATTTACCCATTTGTGGCCAATTCCTTCCCTCTCTATTGTCACTTTTCATTGAAATTTTTAACAGTTACTACAAGTGTTGTGCTTGTAGATTATTTTCATAGTAATTTATTAAATGCATCCTGGCTTTTTGAGAGAGGGGTCAAAGTTACTTCCTGGGTTTGTTGGGCTGTTGCTTTCATAAACATAAGCTTTGAGTCTTGCACATCAGTTGTTCTATGGTATAGAGAATTTTTGCAGTCTCACCTACTGTACAAACTGGAGGGGTCATTGTAGACAACATGTGCAGTCTTCTGATAGCTCACAAGGAGGCTTCAAACAAACTTTTATCTGTCGCAGAAATTAGCTGCAGATACCTCGAAGAATGAGTAAAATTTGGATATCTGGGCCCAGGCAAACATCTTAAATTGGCTTAAAAATGGAAGTGGCTGGGAATAGATGCTGGTGGTGTTTCTCTGTGGGTTGCAAAGGTTCGTTAACAATTTTCTGTGCACTTTTTCATTCACCTTTCAGTATACTCAAGTTCTTAGAATCCACTTACATCCCACCTTCCTATATATTGGAGATGGAAAAAGTTGCCAAGCAAGGAGATACCATTCTGGTGTCTGGAATGAAAACAGGGAGTTCTAAATTAAAAGTGAGACTACAGGAAAGCATCTATAAGGTAAGAAACTTGAATTCATCCGTGTTTTTTAAATATTTAATCTTACAGCCTGGTGTTTCAGGGGTGCTGTGTGTTTGCATTGTGGATGTCAGTGCTGCACTTCTGTCGTACTCTCTAGCTCACATCACAGGAGATGACACCCTGGGAGGGCTGGAGTTTGGTGCAGTGACCCAGGCCAGGACAGAGCATTGCCAGAGATCATTTCTAAACCTCTGGCAGAAGGCCCCATGGCAGAGGAATGCACTCCTAGTGCTTTTGTACAATTTAAGTTTTCCCGTTATTCATACTGTACATAAAACTAGAATCATTGCATTGGTCCTTTAGATCTTTTAAAAAAGAACCAACTAGAACAGTTCTTGTTTTCAATAAATAAATACCTGGAACAAGGTTTGCTCTGTTGGAAATATTTGTATTTCCTGTTGTGCTTGAAACGAGTGTCATATGAATACTATCTTAGATTCAGTTCTGCCCCATGAGGTTCTGGTTTCCAAGGAAGGGCTTTGAGATCGGAACGTCGGCGCTGCCAGAGTGTTCAGCTCCGGTGCTGGGTGGTCTTCCCAGCTGCTGTGGAGATCTGGGATGGGTCTGTCTTTGTAACTTGGGCTCGCTGAGATTTACATTTCACTCTGCAAACAGAGTTGTTTTTTCTCTTAATAGAATTTACAAACTCCTGTGAGAGTTTTTCTTACAGTTTATTTATTATTGTGCTGGTATCAGCTCGATACTGCACCTTAAAAAACTCCCTCAGTAAAATGGGGGTTTTCTGAAGTTCATCTCATCTCTGCAGTGTGGTTTTGCAGATTTGTGTTACTGTATTTTGTACTGCGTGTTTCTGCTTAGAGCGGAATGGCCTTGGGCTATCTGAACCTTCACTGTAAAAGGTGCTCTACTAAAATATTAGCTACATGTGTGTAACACTGGTAAGGTGCCACAGGTAGTAGTGCATATTAAGAATTGTATTTTTGTGACAAAATCTGGTTTAGTTCTGCCTAATTGTACTGAATACATGTACATGCTCTACATTGTATCAGCCTGACTTTTTCTTTTTTGAATGCTTGTAGCTTGGCTAGTTGTCTGTTTTAATATTTATATTTCTCAGTTAGTTTTGAGAGGGTACTGTGAGAGAAATTGAAATAACACTGCTCTTTTTGCAATTTTTTTGTGGTTAGTAGTTCCTTTCAGTCTTTCACTGCTGCCAGACCACATTTTCAGTGAGCATCCCTCAGACAGCTGTAAGAGAATTGATACAATTACCTGCTGTGCTCCTGATTTAATAGAGCAGTGAGCTGGATGCAGATTCCTCACTGAAGTTATAATGGAGATGCTGTCTAGAGGTGCCATGTTTTACAGTGGGTGGGGATAATGGATTTCTGAATGTCTGAATGATCATTGAGCATCTGTCCTCAAGTTTTTCTGTATTCTCCAAAATTGTCTTCATACAGACATGATTTTTTTCTTCTTTCTTGAAAATCTCTGTACTGTTCACTGTCCCTTGCATTGCCCTGTTGTGACAAAATTTGAGATGAAAATAAATAGCCAATAGCAGCAAGTTGTGTGTTTCACTTCTAGATTCTAAGTTCCTGTTGCATGGTCTGTTTCAAACAAATGAGCTGCTTTAAATGTGGTTACTTTTCCTTTTTTTTCCTGCTCCATCAACAGGATGTACACCCTGCAGAAGTCAGATTGCTTATTTTGGAAAACATCCTTTTAGATCCAGTATATGACATTTATCTACTGGTAGGAACATCAGTTCATTACAGAGTTCAGAAACTCAGGCAAGGGAAGATCACAGGTTTGTTCTGTTCTCTTTTATTTTTATTTTTTCATGCTTTGTGTGAATTTTTAACTGCTGAGAAATTTTTAATTGTGTTTAAACTACTTTTTTAATATTTAATACTGTTTTCCTAAGGCATACAATGATACAGCTGTTTAGTTCTTTCTGTCAAAAAAAATTGTGACTGTTAAGAATATACTCTTGCAGATTTGTCAAGGATGTAAAGACAAGGGTAACTTAAAATAGGAGCCAACACTGTCATTTTAGATGTTCACAGTCACTGAGGAACTGACTGACTTTCTTACTTAAATTTAGATTCATAACTTTTCTAACAGAAAATGTTTTATTGGCAAATGGATTTGCTCCACAAAGTAAGGCCTTTATAAATGTGGGTTAGCTGGCTTTATGCCCATTTAAAAGTGCAGTGCCTTGAGTTTTCTCTCCTCTCTCATTTTTTCCTTTTTTCCCTTTTGTCTTTTTTTTTTTTTTTCTTTTGAAGCTGGAAATATGTTAGATGTTTGGTCCGAGTAGTGAGATGATATTAGCTTGGAATTGCAGTTTCAAAGACATAGAAGTTTGCCAGGAAGCTCATTTTCTGTGTGTGTGTTGATATGACAGAAGTGCTATTTTTACAAGACATTGAAAGTACTGATTTAATATGTGTGCTAGGCATCAACAAAAAATAATCAGCAATAATTAGCAGCAGTCAAACATGGCCACACCTGCTCTTGTTGTTTCATACCTTGTCTTGTTTCACCTGCAGAAATAGCGATGCCATCAGATCAGTATGAGCTGCAGCTCCAGAACAACATCCTTCATGCCGAGGGAGATCCCTCCCGGCCGGTTGCCAAGCTGGACCAGGCGACATCCGTTGTAACTGCGTTGCAGCAGGGGCAAACCAACCTCGTCCTGCTGCACAAGAGTATCCTTCCCAGGGGGTGCTTTTCCAGGCACGACTTGGTGGCAGGAGACAAGCTTTCCACCCTTTGCAGCACAAAAAGATAAAGTTATCCTCGTTTGTACCAAGAGGTTGGAATTCAGGAGCACTGGTGGAGCCATGGAAAGCAGCACTGCTGTGAATTCAGTCTCAGCAGAGCTGTCTGATGCCTTGGAAGGTTTGAACGAATTAGGTTGGCAAAAGATGTCTTAAACCACATCTGTTCCCCTCAGTCACTGTAGAAATGTGATGGGGCTTTATTTAATTTTTATTTTTCCATCATATTCTCTAGTGAAATCTTTCCAAAGTGCTCACTGTCTTGCAGTGAAGTGGGGATAATATTTATTTGCAGTGTGCTATTAGCTTTAAAATAGCCACGGAGTCCTAGGAAAATGCTGATCTTCACTTGACTTGTACTAAACTCGTCTGTTCCTTTACTGAGACCTCAGGTATCCGCATGCAGGGGGTGTCCAGGCTGCCCAACAGCACTGTCTATGTGGTACATCCTGCATACTTGGGTTGGTATTGCTGCAGTCTTCCTGATTGCTTCGTGTAGTTTCTTGCCTTGCTTCTGTGATTTTCATGTTGTATGGCCACGCTTCCATTTCTTGTGTTAGTTTTCACAGAAAAGTAATTTTATTCATAAAAGTAGCTCAATGTGAAATAGATTTTATGTATTTTCTTTTATCTCTCCAGTCAGCAGTTTAAAATAATGAATGTTCATCTGCAGAATGTGGACACCAGAAGCAAAATGCTTTTCTCCATTACATAAAGAGGCTGTTGGTTTGTGTTGTTCAATATTTCCTGTTTTGCAGGATTTACAGTCCATCCAGGTGACAGATGGGTCCTGGAAACAGGCAGACTTTATGAAATTACAATTGACGTGTATGATAAATCGAGCAATAAGGTGTATTTATCTGATGTAAGTTGAAATGTTTACATACTTTTCAGTGACTGTCTCCTAAATCCTGACTTGCTTTGAAATTATTTGAGTGGTTTCTTATTTATATTGAGACAGGACAGTGAAAAGCCTGTTGTTTCTTGCCTTTTCCTTATTTCCATTTGTTTTCTTCTTGTTACTTTTGAAAAATAAAACACTCTGGGTGATTCATGGGAAATTATTGGAGTCTTAAGCACTGTAGGAAAAATTGGAAGGAGTTGGACAATGCCCTTCAGGTTGGATGGGGCTTGGAGCAACCTTGAATCGTCCCCTCCCCCCCCTGCCATGGCAGGGACACCTCCCACTGTCCCAGGCTGCTCTAAGCCCTGTCCAACCTGGCTTGGACACTTCCAGGGAACCAGGGGCAGCCCCAGCTGCTCTGGGCACCTGGGCCAGGGCCTGCCCACCCTCCCAGGGAAGAGCTTCTTCCTGAGTTCTGTGTACTAGGTACCAAATGTACACAGTTCTTAAAAAACTATAAAGAAAACTAAATAGTTCATTTGCAACAAGAAAAATTTTATTAGATTATTGCTTTTCAGAATATTGGAGATATGGGAATGTTATTTGCTCATAATTGCTTTTTGGGATACAGATCTGAGTTTGAGCTAGAGCTCAGCAGTGTGCTGTTGACACAGTATATTTACGTGTTCTTTTGTGTTTAAGAAGGACAAAATTAAGAAATTAGTGTAAAATATGAACTATTTAGTGGTACAAATATTGGTGCTTCCATGTTAAATAACACGTTGCTGATAATTTAAAAAACAAAACTTTCCATGGAGTTAATGCTGTGTCTAAAGGTAAAATCTTGCTGAAAGACAAACTTTTTATAGGGAAAATTCTGGTCGGTTTCAGCAACGTGTCTGTGTCTTGTTATTAAATAATAGCTTACTCGTTGATTGTTGTTGTATGTTGTTTATGGCTTTCTGTCCAGTATTAATGTCAGTTACCTGGGGCAATTTCTATTTCATGTTCTGGTTTTAGAACATCAGAATTACTACAGAGCTGTGCAAACAATACTTTGAGGTGCTGCAGTCATCGCTGAATGGATCCTATCACTATGTGAAGGCAGTGAAGGCGGGTCAGACCACGATTGATGCTGCACTGACATCAGTAGTTGATCAGGTGTGTCTTTGTGAAAACTCTTCTGCTTCACTGGTAGACCTGAAAGTAATTGAGCTGTGCAGTAGTGACTTCATAGCAAAAGGAAACCTAAGAATGACATGGGTCTGAGCTGTCTTTATTTGAACAGATTAAGAGCCAAATTCTAAAATCCTTTCTTCATGAAAACTGTCAATTGAGTCAACAGAGGATTTGCTTAAAGACTGGGGGATTTTGCTGCTGAGCATGTGGCAAACTCCTGTTAAGGCAGTGGTGCACAGCACTCATTTCTTTTCTCGTGGCAGATCCTTGTGCTGGGCAAGGGGCCTCTCACAGGCTGAGGGAATTTTACACTTTATTGTGGTAGGATCATCACTCTCATACCCTGGCCTTGTTCTGCAGTCAGTTACATTGGGGAAGTTTGCTATCAGTTGGTAAGTGACATCAAACACTGGAATGACAATCTGCCAAATGTATCAGCCTGCACATCTCTCCAAATTAATATTCATTAACTTTCTGCTGGTTGGGCAGGCTGCTGAATGTGTGGCTAACTAGGGCACGTGGTGTGGAAGTGAGTTGCTTTTGCTTGAAACTTCAACACTTCAACCCATTTGCTGTGAAATCATTGTAGTGATTCCTTGAGTAGGATTTAGTAGATCCTTGAATGTGATAAGCCATGGTCATTCTCTGTGTCAGAGAAATTCTCTTTAATGGAAAGGGATCCACTGAGAGCAGTTTTCAGAACTGCAGTGACAGTGTGTTGCACCAGAGGGTTATGGCAATGCAGTGACAGCAGATCTGTAAAGGCCAGTGTTTGGGGGGGTTGAGGAATGGGTCTTTCAGGCTGAATTTTGTTCCCCTTCTGCTGCAGAGTGGGATGAGCAAAGAGTAAATGCAGCTGTCAGGTCTCCAGATTGGTTCTCCAGGTGAGGTTTCCAAAAAAGAGGGTAGTGAAAGAATGTCTTTCTTTCTTGCTGTTTGCCTTTTCAGTTAATGTGGGCTCCACGTCTGTATCTCCATAGCAGTAGCACTCATTTAATACAGTAGCACACCTTGCTGCCAGGAGCTGACTGCTCACAAGTAACTGTTCATAAGTGATCCTAAATCATTTTCCTTCCTATCTGAGATGTTTTCAAGGACTTGTCTATGCATAAAGGACTAAGCATTAACTCTGGGAAGCGCTGCGGTGCCATTTATAACAATGTACTCTTGCATTTTGCAGGATGGAGGTGTTCATACCTTACCAGTTCCAGTGCGAAACCAGCAGGATGTGGAAATCTACGTTCCCATAGTTCTTTCACCCAGCATTTTGATGTTTCCTTGGCAGCCAAAAGCAGGAGTCTACCAGAGCACCATCCAGGTATGCCAAAGAAGTATCCAGCTGCAGGGAGTAGTGCTCAGGCAGGCACAGTGAGGCCTGAAACCACTGAGTTACAGTTGACTTCGGATACTTCGGGCATGGTGGCATCCAAAACGTAATTTGGAGGAACTTTGTAGGATGTTAGTTACAGGAATTAATATGTAGTTTAAAAAATGCACCGAGAAACAAAAAACATAAAAACCTCACTGACCTTTACCTCCGGTCTTTCCTTCCCTCCCTCACGTTTGCCCCATGCACCTGTGACTGGAGTGGTTTGGAATTCCCGGAACATTCTATGTACAGAGCTCCACAGCAATCATTAGAGGCTGCCCTTTTCTGGCAGGGATTTGAGGTGTGAATGGGAGTGTGAAGTGACTGCAAAAAGGTCGTGGCAAGATTAATTAGCAGCACTCTGTCGGCCTCGGACATCAGTATTCTTCCCTGGCCACACACCTCCTGCTGCTTCTAATACAAAGCTCCAGGGAGGCACAGGCTGCAGCTCATTTACGGAAGGGATGTTTTCCATATGTTTCTTAGGTATGTCTTTGCTCCCGAGGTGTCAGTCCATATGCTTCATGAAGTAAATGGTTTGTCTTCCAGTATCCAGTATCCCCAGTCTAACTAAGGAAAAGGAAGTTGTGCTTTCCCAGCCCAGACTCTTACCCCAGGACAATGATACCCAGACCCTGCACTGGTGTTGCATGCACAGCTCCTGCCTCTCCCTTTAATTGTAACATAGTGCTCAGTTTTGGATCTGTCTTACATAAACCATATCCAAAGAGGCAGCAGGACACTTGGTGCCAGGCTCTTCTCCCAGGTAACAAGGGACAGGATGAGAGGAGACAGCCTCACCTTTAGATTAGATATTAGAAGAAATTTCTTTGCTGAAAGGGTTGTCAAGCCCTGGCACAGGCTGCCCAAGGCAGTGGTGGAGTCACCATCCCTGCAAGTGCCCAAGAAACATGGGGATGTGGCACTTGAGGACATGGTTTAGTGGTGAATTTGTTGATCTCAGAGATCTTTTCCAGCCTTACTGATTCACTGATTCCATGAAGAGAATCAGCCTCATAGGGATTAAACTGCATTCTCCAGTGTAAATCTAAAGGCAGCTCCATTGAGTTAAGCTCTGCATGTCTCCTTGTCTGTCCTGTGGGATGTTTGATTTGGTTCATGCTATTCCTGACCACACCAGCAGAGTGCGGTAAAAATTCTTAGTACAAATCTGCATTTTCAGTACTTCATCATAATTCTGCTGGAGTTTTCCCAGTAAGGTTGAAAGTAAATGTGGTTTTGTTTCCTACCTCTTTCACAGCTCTATTCTTACCTCACCTTACCTTGCACATAAAATGAAGTATCTCACTAGAGAACATTCCTCATGATACTGCAATAATTGTGTCAGTATTCTTACTTTAATGTGATTTTTTTCAGTGAAAACACAGAAACCGTTTTCTCCCAACATTTAAATTTTGCTGAAACTGAGACCTTTCTTCCAGTCTCTCCATTCCACGCTACTGGTGGTTGTTGTCAACAGCACACACAGAGCTCAGCTGTTGTTCTGCCTGTACATCAGTGTTTGCCTCCCACTCCATAGCTTCAGTCAGGCTATTTCAAATGGGTGAATAGATTTTTCCTGAAAATGAGTTGAATGGGATTTTTGGATCTAGCCAAATTCTGTTTATAGCTAAAGTAACTTCCCCCAGATGGTATCAGAATGCCTGGCAGGTTTTGCTTTGTCAGCTGTCTGGTTTGTTGGGGGTTGCTTTGTTCATATTTGTGCTAATGAGACGGTTTCTGTTGCCTTCCTTCAGTCCATGCATGGGATGGGTGCAGTGCCAGCTGTGTGAAGTTGAGCACGTGAAGATTTCTGTTTTCTGGGGAGGGCATCACTGTCACAGCAGTGTGGAGCTCCCCTGACAGGCTGTGGGTAGTGATCAGGCTGCAGGGGAAGCTGGTTCCCCCTTCTCTCCTCAGAGCAGACTGACTGCTAGAGAGAGAAAGTGTAGTGAAGTGTCTGGGGATTATGGCAAGGAGATGTGACTTCATACGATTATGAAGAATTGGGTATTTCTGTTTTATGTTTCCTGCTCATCTCCCTGTTTTAACTAAAATGCCTTTACAAATATGCTCAACTCTTGCATTCTTTTAGCTTTTCTCAGCACATCCCATGCATCTCCTGTCACACACCAATTCCTATTTATTCATTTGTCTGTGTCGTTCTGTAATCAGGTTGTGCATGTGCTCAAAGGAAGGAAGAAGGGAAATGACCCTCCTCATTATTTTCTTTTTACTCTCTTTTCCTGGTAAAAATTACTAGCTAAACTCCTGCATAATTTAGGTTTGTGTGTTTTCCACACTGTCCTAGACAAGATTTATTACTTTGTTAATTTTTAATTATGAAACGGGTTAAAGGAAATGCTGAGGAAGTTAAAGAAATTAAAACTATATATGTAAAAAAGTTGCTCCAGTGTTCATCCTTGTTTTACTCTGCTGGAACTTCGGACATTTATTTTGGAGCGTGAAAGTCATCTTATTTTTGAACTCACTCTAAAAATTTCAGTAATCCTTCCTGCACAGTATTTGTCCCGACAGGCATTTCCTGCAGTTCACAGTACTGATGTTTAAATCCTATATATTTGCAGCATTGTAATGATTCTGGTTGTCCAGTAACTGGGATTGCACATTCTGGAGGACAATACTGTGCTGGCAAATGTTCATGGCCCTTCACTTCATACAGTAGGAGCCTGTAGGTCTGGGGCAGTGCTTGTACAGTGGGTGTGATGATTTGTCTGTGTTGATGTGAGCCATAATATCAAGTAACTGGTTCTCACCCCTCTGTAGAGAAATTCCACTTCGTTAGGGAATGACGTGATTGTGAGAGCTTGACTGATCTTGTCAGGAAAATTAATCCCCAAACGCCAGAGGTGTATGTCCAAAAAAGACAGAGGAGTCCTGTAACTTTATTCATGAATAAAGGGAGAGGTCATGGGCATTTCCCATGGGGTCTCTCTCAGATTGACAGAGGACGCAGCCTCTTTTATCCTAATTCCCGACCGCAGTTTCCCTCTCTCTTTTCCCCATTGGCTGAGGTACTTGAGAGGTACAGATTTCCCAGAATGCCTAATTAATATACATTCCCCCCCCCCTAATACAGATATCCCCAATATACATCCCCCTTTTNCTCTGTTCTTGTAGTTTATTAGCAGAGTTTCCGGTAAATCTAATTAAGGAGATTCCTATGGAAATCCTGCCCATTGTTTCTTCTGTCTCTTAGATCCATGTTATCTTACCAGCAGACTCAGGTCTTACCTTTACCAGCCATTTGTTTGTAAAGACACTCCCTTATTCCTTTCAATCTGTTGCTGGAGCAGCAAGTTTGTTGAGTGGCTGCAGGCAGACCTGCCGATTTTCAGTGTAAAAATAAAGAAGTAATGCCAAGAAGAAAGGGACTTTTTCCCCCGCTTTTTCTTTTTTCTCCTCTTGCCTCATTCCCTTCCTGCGTCCCATCTCCTTTTCTCTCCCCTTTAAATCCCTTAACAATTCCTGTTGGGAGCAGCTGGGAAGTGCAGGTGCCAGCTCTGAGCCCCCAGAGCAGCACTCTGGCTGTGAGCAGCAGAGGATCAGTGGGAGTTTCAGGAATATGATCAGCCCTGTGCCAGGCTTCCTGTGTGCTGGTCTGGGGCATGCTGTGCTGGCTGCGAGCACAGACAGTCACCAGCAGCTGGGAGTGTCTCATCAGGCTCCTGCAGCTGGGGGAGAGATTGGTGTTGGCAGCACTGGTGAGCACAGAGATGTGCATGAAAGAAGCTGAAATTAAAATGAATGAAGGGTAATAATCATCTCACCTCTCTCTTATTTCATCTTGCTTATTGGAAAGTTCTGAGGTGTTATTTTATTTGTATTTCCCATTCTCAATGCATTCCTGGTTTTCATGCAAGGTATTCAAAGGCAAGATATCCAAAGCTAAGAAATGTGAGAACCATATACTTGATTAAATGAAAGATTTTTCCCTCTGTATTCCAGGCTCAGGGGGGAAGTGGCAACTTCAGCTGGTCCTCTTCTAACCAGGCAGTAGCTACAGTGATAGTCAAAGGAGTGATGACAACTGGAAGTGATGCTGGGGTCAGTGTTATTCAGGCAACTGATGTTCGGAATCCATTGCATTATGGAGAAATGAAGGTAAGGGATTTATTTTTCAGTGACTGTTCTTGAATATCACTTTTGGAAACAGTGAAGGAGCTGTGAATGCCATGAGCATTCCCCTTGCAAAATGTTCCCAGGTTTCCCTGCCTGCCCTGTGGCAGGCTAAGTGATTGGTTTCAGTTTGTGCTTTAGGTGGTAAAGCTCTGTGCAGTGCATTAACTTTACTCCTATTTTTGCCCCTTCCTGATTTCCTTGGTAAGTCTTTTTCCTTGCTGGAAGTTTTAAGAAGGAAGGTAATTGACTCCTGGCCTGGCCATCTAAGCAGATAAGCCAAACTAAAAATTCATTGTGCAGGGTGAGAGGTGGGCATTCTCCCTTCATATAAAAGGGTGACAGTTGTTATCAGGGTGCACAAGGAAATTTCTGTCTGGAGGAGTAACTGAAGTGAGCACAATGCTGCAGACTCACTCTGGATACCTAAGCTGGCCACGAAGAAAACAGTATTTTAGGAAAATCAGGAGAAAACGGCAATGAGAAAAACAGCTCCCGAGAGGAATTTTGTGGTTTCTCTGCAGACTATTCCCTGTTTTTAGGTCATGGTGCTAAGTGTGTGGAGTGAAGCAAATCTGGGAGCAGTACATGTTATGGCCCCACAGGGAGGAGTGTGCTGACGAAGGTGAAAAAGCTGCTCTGGTTAATACTGACAGGCCACATCTTAAATATTCTTCTCCAGAATGTTACTGATTTGGAGATACTTTATTCTGTCCTTTGGAAACAAGTAAATTAGCCTTCATGAAACTGTCAGTGCATGCTCCCTCTGTCAGGCTGTTAAGAACACTTAGATCTGTACTGTGATAGAACAGAAATTCCAAGGAAATACTGCTGTGGGATGTTTATTGGCTACTGGGAAGTAGCACCACTGCCGCTTTCACAAATGGAGGCATTTTAATTTCTGCTTGAACTCTGTGTCCTTTGGAAAGGGGTGCACATTGGAGTGAAAACTTGATGGAGCAGAGGAAACCTGCTCGTGCCCTCAGAGAAACTGAGTGTGCTGAGCACATGTGAGCACAGGGCTCCCGGGACTGTGTTTGTGTGACTGCATAAAGATAAACAAAATGGGTTTGTTACTGAGGCTGGCAAACAACCTTCAGCTGCCCGGGGGTTGCCAGAGGTGGTGGGGAGTGTGGAAGTGGATTTAGGAAGCATTTAGCAGCTGGTGGTGAGGCAGGCTGGGTCCATCACACATCCATACCTCAGCCATACAGAGCACCTCCTGCTGGGAAGTATTCCCATGTGCAGCACTGCTGGGATTGTCGTGCACTCCCCTTGAACCAAAGTCCCTTTGGACAGAGGTGTTAAAAACGTGTTTGGCCAACACTGCCAAGTCTGTCCCATAATGGAGACAAAGCTGTGGAAAGAGAGATTTTTCCTATTTTATTTTTCTTCCTTTTTTTTCCCAGTGTTTTTAGCCTGTGTGTTTTGGGAAATATTTCTGACCAAATTCCACTTGTAACAGCTGCATCTACTAATGCTGGGTTTTGAGGGACAAGTTAGCTCGGGGTTTTGCTCAGATTGTTTATGTCAGTTTTACAGAATGAATTTCAGAGGTACTAAACTTTATGCTTAAAATACCTACCGACATTCTTAAAACAGTGACATAAATTAAAATCTGTTCAGAATTTAGCTTACACGCTTGCTCTGAAATAATTCTCTGAACAAGCCAGGATGCTGCTTTTTAGCAGTGCAACAGTTACCAGCAGGAGACACAGGAATGAAGATTTTTTTCAGCTAAAACTTCTTATCCTCAAACATAAGTCAAAGCCTAAAGACAGAAAGAAACCTTCTGTCCATGTGAGCATTCAGAGCAGCGCATTGCGCAATCTGAATAGGTTATTTTTGAATGCTTTTGTTCTTGTGTTAGGAACGGCTTTCTCTGTGGAATAGCTCTTCAGAGTTCTGTTTACTGACCTCAGTGAACAAATTTTTAGTAGTAGTAGTAGTTTTAAGAGTAGTTAATCCACCCAGATTACAGCTTTAACTCTGTACCATATGGTTTGGTATCCTGAAGCAAGTTGCAGAAGATTAAGTGGTTAAGATACTGCAAATAAAGGCTTTGATTATAGTGATCGCTATGAAATATGTGGTCTGCGGTGGATTCTTTATTGGAAAAAAAAGTCAGAATAAGAAACAATAGAGTTAGGGCTTGTGTAGCAACATACCAGCTATAGAATCACAGAAGGGTTTGGGTTGGAAGGGACTTTAAAAGCCCATCCAGTCCCACCCCCTGCCATTGGCCAGGGGCGCCTTCCACTGTCCCAGGATCGTCCAAGCCCCCATGTCCAACTTGGCCTTGGACACTTCCAGGGGCAGCCACAGCTGCTCTGGGCACGCAGTGCCAGGGCCTCCCCACCTTCTGTAATAGCATGGAATATTTATTTCTGCTAGTCTTATTCGTGAAAGTAATCACATAAAGATTACTTGTTGAAGCAGAGGGTTGTTAGATTAGGCAGTAGATATTTATTCACTTCTAGATTTCTACAAATTACTGTGTGGTAACGTTAAGCCCTGGCCACCTATAAAAAGTTTTGCCAACAGAAATGCAAGAAAGAAGGTAAAAAAGCCATTGAGGAAATATTTGGGTCATTAGTTCCTTTAATTTCTACATCCCTGCTCCTGTGAGTAATGGAGGCTGGGGTGCCTTGCTAACTTTGCTGACTGTGTTAGGTCTAGCTCAAATATTTACCCTGTGAAAGTCAAGGCTGGGTGCTAAATCTGTCCCAGGTGGTGATGGTGCCTCCTGGAGATAGCACACAGCTTAGTGTGTGTGCACTTTGAAGTCTGCAAAGCAGAAGGGAGAATTTCAGGAGTAGCAGTAAAAGGAAGGCTCACCAAGCTGCAGTGGGCTTGGGCTGGCCTGGGAAAAAAGCACTGAAATACATCTGTCTTTGTTCCTTCCCTCCTTCAGGTGTACGTGAGTGAACCCAGTGGGATGGAGTTCACACCCTGCCAGGTGGAAACACACGTTGGGCAGATCCTGGAGCTGCCACTGAGGATCACTGGCCTCACAAGTGTGGAGAGGGGTGAGCTGGTCCCGCTGAGCGACTGCTCACACCTGGAGCTCACGGTGGAACTGGAGAACTCCGGCGTGTTCAGCCCGCTTGAAGGTGAATTTGAAAGTTAAATTAAGATGTTTCCAAGTCACACCTCTCCCTTAAATCACTGTTTCATTCCTTTGCACTGTATCCCCACAGAAGTGCCTAACTTCAGATGGGAGGACATCAGAGTAGTTTTACTGTGAGAATATATTTACTTTTTTATGCAGAACTTCCTTTTGATATTTTTCATGTTTTGGGTGACTCAAAAAGCATTTGGCAGTCATTTTATTGGATAATGTATAGTCTCCCTTCTGTCTTTCTACTGATTCAGTATTTCTGACCTGCTTTTGTAACAAAGCTGATGGGTTTTCTCATGAGAGGGGTCCACATATTATGGTTTGCTTTTCTGGTGTTCGTGGGATTTGTGGAAACAGGTAGGGAAGTCAGGCAGACAGACTTCAAGATGGCGAAGAAGAAGGATTTATTTACAAGAACTTCTTTTTATACACAGTAATAAACAAGTGTCTATTGGCCAAAGACAATCCACCCCCAAAGATCTATTGGTCAAGGCTTGTACACATCTAACACAAAACACAGAGATTAAGAAAGTACAAGAAATACAGTTTATCTATATTCTCCATGAGAGAGAAAGGAAAATTCTAAAACAGTGCAACTACAACATATGTTGTATTTTGAGGTAGCATCAGAAGACTCACAAGAATTCTAATAACTGCTTTGCTCAAACTGTCCGTCAGTACTTACAGTTCTGTTCTGACACTGCTCATGGTTTGCTCACAAGGGATGAAAACAGTGAGCTGTTTAACTTTGCTGAAGCTCTGTCCTTGTTAAGCTCATTTCCTAAGAAATGCTTCTTGTCAGGTATGTGTATTATTTTTAAGATAAGCATTAATGTTGCTGGGCGAACTGGACACTGAGCACTTTGCCTGTTCGTGTGACTACTGGATTCAAGATGGTAATCAGGTTGACCACTGATTTTTTCCAGGTGACTCTTGTATGGAAGCTCTTTCCTGTGCTGCTGAGCCAGCAAAACCAGCGTGCAGAGTAGCATCTCTCTGCCTGAGAGGCAGCTGGTTTACATGTCACTGTGTCGTGTGCTGCTGTGGTGTTTGTTTCAGCAAAATTTAAAATAGACCCTTCTCAAACTTAGTGTCCTCTAAGTAAGCAGAGAGTTTTCATGCAGATACCTTACTTTGAGCCAGAGAAATGATGTAGTTCAGGAGGTTCTGTGCAGGAAAGTTTGTCTAAGCAGTGTGACTTTTTGTGTACTTAATTACAAGCCAGTTTCATCTTGGAACAGCAAGATGAAAATGTTCAGTAAGAGAGAGAAGCTGTATTAGTTTCTACCAGAGTAAAGGCTCATGTCCGGGCTAGGACAGTGTGAAACTAAAGACTTTGAAAGACCCAGACATTTGGGCAAGTATTGGGTTTGATACGAAAGACAGTAGTGAACATTTTTACCCATTTCATTAGAGAGCACATCTCTGCTTATTTCTGGTGGAACTGTTTGTGTTGAGAAAAATCATCATAGAACCATCAATTCCAGAATGGTTTGGGTCNAGAGCACATCTCTGCTTATTTCTGGTGGAACTGTTTGTGTTGAGAAAAATCATCATAGAACCATCAATCCCAGAATTCCAGAATGGTTTGGGTTGGGAGGACCTTAAAACCCATCCAGTGCCACCCTGTGCCATGGGCAGGGACAACTTCCACTATCCCAGGTTGCTCCAGCTTGTCCAGCCTGGCCTTGGACACTTCCAGGAATCCAGGGGAGCCACAGCTGCTTGGGCACCCTGTGCCAGGGCCTCACCACCCTCACAGCCAAGAATTCTTTCCCAGTATCCCCTCCAAACCTCTCTTTCAGTTTGAAGCCATTCCCCCAAGTCTTGTCGTTTCATGCTCTTGTAAAAATTTCTCTCCATCCTTCTTGTAGGTTCCTTTCAAAAAGCCACATTGAATTTGATCAACGTGCCTGGGCATTTCTCTCCAAATAAGTTTTTGTGTATTTTTAATTTATCTGACAGGAAGACTTAAGCCGACTGCTGATTTTTGTAGTGGAGTCAGAGTGAAGGCTGAAGTGCAGGGACACGCCAGGTTGGTTGTTGTGTACACCCATGGGCACGTGCACCTCAGTGCCAGCATCGCCATCGCCGCTTACCTTCCACTGAGAGTGAGTCTCTTTCTTCTGTTCTTGGAGCAATCCGCCACTTAAACACCTTTACATGACAGACAGCAGGTCATGTAAGGAATGGGTTTGAAAAACGGAGGTGGGTGGGTTTGTATTTCATTGTTGGCTGGTTCAGCAAAAAGAAAGAAGCTGAGTACAGGGTCAATACAGAAAAGGCTGCTTTGTTACCTCAGTCTGAAGTCTGAATATTTGACCATAGCTTTCCCCCCAAATCTGGAGAAAATGCTAGTGCAAATCCTACAAATATTTGACTATAATGATTTTATGTTTTAGATACTCTTTTCTTTCAGATATCTTCAAATAATTATGCTCAGCTATTAAGAATGCTCAGATGTCCTAAGCAGAGTGTGTAAACTTGGTGTTCTGTTACACTGGCAGCAGAGTGAGAGAGCAGCATAGTCCCTCTCATTAGGAGTTTTTCCTGTCTATGGTATCATTCACATTTAATTGCAAAGCCCCTGGAGGTATTGTAAAGCTGCTTTTCATGTATTAAGTTAAATGATTCTGGGATAGCTAAAGCCAGGTCATGGTGACAAGGAGGGTAGTTAAAAAGAACCTGTGCTCAAATATCTCAGTGAAGAACTTAACTTTCTTTAGTGATTTCTACGCTCTTTTCCTTCTTTTCTGAAGAATGAAATAGTTATGATGCCCAGAAAGGAAAAGCAGCATTTTTCTGACAGACATATATTGGAAAAAAATAAATTACATTGAAAAGTGGGAGAAAGGTAAACAGTCCGAGGTCAAGCAGACACTTTGGACTAAATCTTGTAGTTTTCTAATGGGTTTTAAACTTTATATTAGAAATACAACCAGGGAGTAAATGGAAGGAAGACCATTGATGCCAACCTTTGCCTTCTCTCTCTTCCTACCAAAACACATCTGTGGAAAGAATTGAACCAGCCTTTATGTTGGCTGCTCTTCTTCCTTGCTACACACCCAAGTAATACTGAGAAATGCAAACTACAAGTGGTTCTTGTGTACTAAATGTCAGGTTAATTGCTCTGGTGATGAACTGCACGAGCTGTCTCAGGGGCACACATCAGTGCAGAATTTGTTAGAGAGGTTTGAAGTAAAACTTGTGTAGGAGAATAATTACATACACAGCACAGTTCTGGAGAGAGTGCTGTCAGGTGAAAGTACAATTTGAATTGACATTCTTTCATTCATTTAAAATACTTTCTTTAAAAGTATAGCAGAATACTATCTCTGTGCCCAGAAGAATGTATTAAGGGTCTCCCTTTTGCTGTAATTCTTCATGAAAGAGGTGTGATTAGAATGCAGCTAAAACTTTTCTTTGGATCCATGGCTTCCTTTGAATATAATCCGCCTGGACATAATCCTTGTGGATTTTGGTGCAGCTGTGTTCTTCACTAAGTGTGCTGACAAACCATTGTGTGGGAGAAATCACAGCCTAATCCAAGGAACCGATGCAGCTGTTCCATTAAGGAGGAAGTTTATTTTGCAAAACACAACCAAGCTATGTGTAAATAAATTATTATCTCGTAATTAATTAATTAATTAATTAATTACAGGCTGTCGACCCGCCATTAGTCGCTTTAGTGACTCTGGGTTCCTCTAAGGATATGTTGTTTGAAGGAGGACCTCGGCCATGGGTCCAAGAACCTTCCAAGTTCTTCAGGAGCATCACTGCTGAGGATGCAGAAAGCGTTGTCCTGTCCTTACTTGAACCTCCCACACCTCGAAATAACAACCAGCACTGGGTTAGGGTGCTGTGCAGGAGCCTGGGAGAGCAGGTAAGTGCCAGAAGGGATCTGTGTTGTCCTCCATCAGGCACTGAGAACTGGCTCCAGACAGATTTATGATGCCATATACTTGTTACAGAGCAAGATGTTTTTGTAATAAGCTGGTAAAGAACTTGGGTAAGTACCTTGTTTATGCACTGTGATTCAGGTTTTAGAGTGAGCATTTCACAACATTATGTTAAAAAGTGGTTTATGATGGATTTATTGCAGTATAAACCCAAGTTGTGGAAACCTTATGTTGTGGGATGCATTGAACATTGTGATCAGTGCAGGTTCAGTTTGCATAAACAGGATCAGAGCAGTTACTCAGCAGGCTGACTCCTCTGTCTGACCTGCTCCTCTTAACCATGTTACCTTCCAGTGTAATTCGGTTTGTTCTGACAAATGGCAGCCACAGGAATTGACTGCTCTGCTCTTTGTGCAACCTTGGTGAGCATGGCCAGGCTCATTCTCCACCTGGTTTTGTTCTCTCCAACATGCAGAAGTGATTTATCCTGCTTTATTCACCCTCCCCACTCCCTGAAGCTTTTACCTTTGATTTAATGTTTTCCTCCTCTAATTCTGCAAGGCCTGAGCATTTTGGTGGGGCTGTCAAGTTCCACTGATACCCTCCCTTGCCAAGTGGAGCCGTTTCTGTAAGTGCAGGTTCAAAAGCAGCAGGCCTTGCTGTTGATGTCCAGGGCTGTCCCCAGCACATCACACCTGCCTGGCTCTGCCCAGCACCAGTGCATGAGGGGATGAGGCAGGTAACCAGAGCTGCCTCAGCCTTCTCTGGCTTTATATCCACTTGGTTTTGCTGAAGGCTGAAAAAGGAACGTAAAATAAAAGATGAGATGTTTTTAAACACACTGAAGTGACTATAAATGTTGCCTTTGGGCTGTTCTATTCTCACTCTGCAAGAACACCTGCTGTTCCCTTTTTCAGTTACAAGAGATTTGTTGTTTGAATCAAGTTTGATAGTAATGAACATGAACACCTAGGAAGAGTTCCCAGGAATAGTACTTCCATAGTGATAAAGAACTGTTCTTGAAATATGCTCCCCCTTTTACATCTTCCTATGTCTTAATTGTGCTGTAATCCCCAAGAATTGTATTTTTGCTTTCCATTCAGCTATCACAGTGTAACTGAGACCTGTGGAAGTAAAATATGCCTGAACTCAACTCTTTCCTCATTTGCTGTTTTCAGGATATTACCTTAAGAGTTGGGAACAGCCCCACCGTCACCAACCCTTTCCCAGTGGTTGAACCTGCTGTGGTGAAGCTCATCTGTGCTGTCCCTTCCCGACTGACTTTGATTCCTGTTTATGGCAGCTCTCAGCTTGATCTCTCCTGCCCTTTGCTCCAACAGAACAAGCAAGTGGTAAGCCTGGGAAAAGACAGGAAAAGAAAGTGTTCTTACAGCTGAAAAATCAGTGTTTGGAACTCCACCTGCAAAACAAAGCATCTGAGCTGGTGCAGGAGGAGCAGTAACTGGAGCTGTGGCCACACTGATGCTCTTGGGAGCTCCTGCACAGAGCAGGCTGGGGTGGGTCCTGCAGAACGTGGCAGCAGGTCAGGGCAGCAGCAGGCTGCCCCTCTGCCCTGCTCTGGTAAGAGCCCAGCATACAGCTCTGAGGTCCCAGCACAAGGAAGGTGTGAAACTGTTGGAGCAAGTCCAGAGGGAGGGACACAAAATGCTCTGAGGGATGGATTCCTCCTCTCTGGAGCCAGGCTGGGAGAGCTGAGGGGTTCACTTGGGGAAGAGAACGATACAGGGAGACCTCAGAGCCCCTTCCAGGGCCTAAAGGGCCTCCAGGAGAGCTGAACAGGGACTTGGGACAAGGGATGGAGGGACAGGACACAGGGAATGGCTTCCCACTGCCAGATGGCAGGGACAGATGGGATATTGGGAAGAAATTCCTCCCTGTGAGGGTGGGGAGGCCCTGGCACAGCTTCCCAGAGAAGCTGTGGCTGCTGCATCCCTGGCAGTGTCCAAGGCCAGGCTTGGAGCAAGCTGGGACAGTGGAAGGTGTCCCTGACCATGGCAGGGGTTGGAATGAGATGACCTTTGAGGTCCCCTCCCTCTCATATAATTCTGGGACCATTCAAACAGGTTTATAAAGGGACCTACCAGAAAATAGGAATACACCTAAAAATGTTTGGATTGTGAGTTCCCACATAAGTGTCACACTGAGGAAGTCATTCTGACTTGTGAGATAAAATTATTTTTTATTTTAAAAAAAGAGGGAGGAGAGAAATTTCAAGCAGCTGTTTCTGAAGAATGTGCTCTGTACCACTTCATTCTAATCTAACTATTCTCTTGAGTACATAGAGAAATATTTTACCATCCACATATTATTGGATGAGTGTGCATTTGTGTGTCTCTTACTAGTAAAGGCACAAATTGTGGCTCACATACAGTGAGTACTGGTCACTGACATCAGAGGTGTCCAGCTGTGCACCCGAGTCACAGTAAATGGACAATGTATATGTGTAGATTTTCAAGCATAAAGAACTTTTCTATTCTGTTTTTATTCCATATTTGTTCTCTATCCTAATGAGTGCTGTCACGTTGGCTGCTGAGTAAACCACATTTTGTCGTGTAAATATTCACAGGCAAATGTAAAAGTCATCCTTCTTCCCTAAAACTGCAGTGCTTGTTGAGTTGATGAATCATTGAAAGTAGTTTCTATATAATAACAAGAGGAGAAGGAGATTTTTGTGTATTGTTAGCCACTTTCCTGGCTCCATTAAGAGTCAGTTAAGCCTGCCTTGGCGCACTGCTGTTGCTAATGTGCTTCACAAGAACAACACCGGAATTTTGAGCTTCTGACAAACAGCAGTGTTTGTCATTATTTGTTTGAATTCTAAAAACAATTTTGTTGAGCTGTGGTTCAATTTCGCTGTTGGTTTGGGTTTTGTTTTTTTGGTTTTTGTTGGGGTTTTTTTTGGTGTTTCTTTTCTTGTCTGTTTTTTTGGGTTTTTTTGTTTGTTTGTTTGTTTATTTGTTTGAAGGTAATTCACTGGCTAAAAAAAACCCCATCCTTCAGGAAAACCCCCTTAGAGTTCCCAGATTCACAGAATGTTCTGAGTTGGAAGTGCCCCACAAGGATCATCGAGTCCTACTGTAAATGGCCCACGCAGGGATGGAACCCACATGGTGTGATCAGCACCATGCTCTGACCATCTGAGATAACCTCAGGGTTGTTGGAGTACAGCTTACTGACTTGCACTGATGCCTCATTTTAGTGAGCATTCCTCATGTAATGATGCTGTAACAAAATATCATGGAACTCAGTATACATTTTCTTTTAATTATTAAAAAAGCTCTTCAATCTGTTCAGCTCAAGATAGTCCTTCTTTTTCAGGTTCCTGTTTCCAATTATCGCAATCCAGGACTGGATTTGGCTGCCTATGACCAGCAAGGCAGGAAATTTGATAACTTCAGCTCTCTTAGTGTGGTGTGGGAATCAACAAAAAAGGCCATTGCTCGTATTGAGCCAGATCTGCCAATGGAGATGACTCTGAAGGAAGAGGGGAATGGTCAGAAGAAAATGCACGGTACGAGTTGGTTTAAATGAGCATTTCATTGTTTGAAGGTCAGGGTTAAATCTGTTTGGTAATGTCTGAGCTTGATTGAAGAAATTACTGTAATCTGCAGTCATACTTTAGCTTTCATGTGCATTTTTTAGTGTGTGCTCTTAAGGAGGGGAGAGGAGAATAAAGGAACCAAGTGCAGTGTCTAGAACCTGTCTTGAGAGAGAACGTTCTTGTCTGATGAGAATGATCCTAGAGAAGCTGAGTGTATTTTTCATCTTTGTTGCCTTCTAGGCTTACAAACTGTTGTGGTTGATCGTGAGTTTGGAACTGCTGCCATCTCTGCCACTGCCACTGGATACCAGCAGTCCCACCTGAAGGCAGCCAGAGCGAAAATACCGGTAACAGCACTCGGGTTTGGTGCCATCTCCCTGTGATTAATGCCCATAAATAATGGATTTATTCCCTCCATGCATAGCACTGTACAAGTAAGGCAGCTCCATGCTGGAGTCTGGAGACAGGTTCATACAGCAGTGGTTTTATGCTGGTTCATGGCTTTTTCTGCTTTCCTCTGCACTAGGTGCTGCTATCCATGTCAAATATATTCAAGTCCTTGGGAGTTTTTTAACCATGTGGGCAAGGGCATTGCAGAGAAGTGTTTCAGTTGGTTTTGTTTCAATTTAGGGTTTTTTAATGAATCGAATCTCTGCTGCTTAGTCCTTCACTAAGGCAGCCATGTGCTTCGTGCAGCTGTCACTGGGGAAAGCAAATGGATTCTTGCCACTGCGAAGCTGGGTGGGAAAGTTCTGCATGAGCAAAGCAAAAGCTGACTGATTCCTCATATGGACCATATGTTAGTCTGGGCTCTGACTAATGCTCTCCTTTTTTTTTTTTTTTTTTTTTTTTTTTTTTTTCTTCTTCCCCTGAGAGCCTTCTCTCATTGTACAATGCCAGCCATAAGCCCAGGCTCTCATTTTACAAGTCATTAGCCACTCTCTGAAACGTTTAGTTTGTAGATATTCAGCATAGGGAAATAAAATGGCAAAAGGTGGTGATGGTGAGCAAAGAGGGCAGGTGTAAACAGATGGCAGTTTTCTGTTTATGTCACTTTTTAAACTGAAGATAAGGGTAGCTGTCAGCATTTGGAATAACCTGACGTGCAATAACTGACTCTTAAAATATCCTGCTTCCTAAATGGAGTTTGTGTTTAACTTTGTTAAGGAAGATTTAAGCGGGTTTGGACTGTATGCAGTACCTCGAAAACAGAGTTCAGGCAAAGAGTGAAATATGCAGCGAGAGGTTACAGTGTTTATCTCAAAGCAGGTACCAGATGGGCACCAGTAATGTGAAATACCCTGTGGGCCCAGTTCCTCTCAGCATGGCCCAGGTTTGGCATCTGCTCAGTAAATTCTTTGAGATGATCTGTTTTGCCACTTGGTCCTTGACTTCTCTGTGAGGTTTCCACTCTTCTCCTCTTGGGAAGCATGGTGTGGATGCATTTTCCCTGGAGAATTTGACTACAGCTTAGTCAGAATTACTACAGTAGAGACACAGTTACTTTGCTACTGAAGTTATTTGAGATACGTGGTTGTTTTTCTTTTTTTTTCTTTTAAAAAATTGAGTTTTAATATGGACACTTGATGTTCTGCAATCATTTTGTACTTCACTGTGCTCTGCTCTGTTAGACCAATATTCGGTATTCTTTCTTACTTTTAGAAATAATTAGAAAAGTGAATGCTCTAAACTTTGCCTTTAATTCAGAGAAGTTTGTTGTATTTCAGAGTGGGGTATATGTATGTAAAATGGCACTGGATCTCTCTTAAGTCCTATTCTCTGTGTTTAAGTTTGGGAGGACTCTTTGGTAGCTGTAGATGCCAGTTCTGCTGTACTTTGTAGGCTCAGGTGTTGTTTCTCTAAATGAGGTAACTTGACTGTTTTTTCCAAGTAGCAATGGGCTGCTTTATTCTGCTTTCAAACCTGCCCATTCTCCTTTCTTTCAGCCAGAAACACAAAAAAAATCTAGTAGATGGGATATTAAGATGTCTTGATCATTGTTCCATGTTTAAGTGGAACACCCTGTTATGTCATTAGGGAAGGATGACATCCTTTCTACATCAAGGAAATAATTCTACTAATTAGGTGAAATAGGCACAGAATAGTAACTTCCTCTAAAAACCTTTTTCCTTTTCTCTTCTAATGTTGTTATGAGTGAGTGATTAAACCTGACTCTGGTCCAATGTTCACTTACTTAGATTTAAGGAAGAATTCTCTTGGTGGCCTGCTAGGAAGAATCACAAAAAGATGAGTTAGAAGTAGAAGAAAACTTTGTGTGTTTGCCTTATTCTGTGTGAATTTAGGCCATGTCTCAGAGGTAATACCCTGGCTGTGCTTGTCAAACATGATTCACTGACCCTGCAGTGCTGGGCCCTTGTCCTGTGGCTTGGCCAGGGGTGCAGGACAGACCAGGCCCTGAGGGTGCCCTTCCTTGTGCAGGAGGACTGGCTGAGCCATCTGGGTCTAGTGGGCATCTGATAACCTCAGCTTCTGCTCTGGCTCTTTGGCCAGCTGCTGTAAACGTGCTCCCTGCAGAGCCAGGAGACCTGCAGCCTCCTGCCTCTTTGCAGTAACTGCTAAAATTGTTCCTTGCAGTACGAAGCCGTGCTCCCAGGGCCTGTCACCATTGAACTGATGCTCGTGGAAGATGTCAAAGTGAGCCCTGCTGTGGTCTCCCTTTACGACCACCCTGATGTGCAGGTAAGGGGTTACTTTGCTACTCTCTGGCTGCAGGGAGGAAGACATCACACATCATAGAAGATGTGTAAGGAGACCAGTTTTACTAGAAAGATACACTCTTAATTTTGGATGCTTCTCTGATTTTGCAGGCAGAACTTCTCATCCAACAAGGTTCTGGATATTTTTTCATTAATACCAGTGCACCAAATATTGTAAAAGTGACACATGAAGAGACTCAAGGCATTGCTTTGGTGAGTGCAATATTTTGTGATTTTATGCCAGTTTGATGACCTGGTTATTATTCTGCAGCTTCAGCACTCCTGGTCATTTTCCAGTGCATGTGGATAGAGAGGCAGTAGCTGCATTTTGGATGTGTTTGCTGTCACAGTCACGCTTCAGGCAGGGGATCTTTGCACTGGCACTTTCAGGTATAGTTTCAGGTACAGGAAATTGTTTCATTACAGTTGTGATGAACACATGTTCTCTGTGCAAGATAAAAGCCAGTACCAAGTACTTCACCCGTTACAACTTTGCAGTAAAACGTTCCTGATTTCACAAATACAAAATGTAAAAAAAAAAAAGTGACAGAATTATTCAGAAGTGTTACACATAAGATTAATTGGTTTCCAAAGTAATATTGGAGTATTTGCTGTGGGCCAGTACTTCTGAAAGCTTCAAATGCTTCTATCCTGTAGTGCTGTTTCAGGGTATTTTTTAATCACAGTATTGCATCCTGATACTGTGAATGAGTATCTATTCAAGAGTTTATTTCTGATCTTCATATTAAGTTTCTAATGCACTTTTCCACTAGAAGATGCGACTAAAGTGCAGGTGTGCTTGACTTTATCAGGCCCAGGATATGAAATGCGTTCTGCAGTGAACAACAATAATGTTCATGTCCAGTGAACTGTATGTTTGCATTGCTGCTTTCAGTAAGCAAGAATTGGAAATGAAACAAGTTGCTTTGAAGAGTAGTTTTTATAAATTTATAATTTACAGGTTGGTCTTGTAAGAAGTCATGCTGATAAAGTTGTGAAATAATTATAATTAAGATGGAAATTAGAATATAAAAAGAGTTTGTGAAACATTTTGATTGTCTCAAACTGTTGCACGTGTGAGGTGGGAATATTTTTTCCAACTAGGCACAGAGGTGAGGAAAAAGTAGAAGAGACGAGGGGTTTTTTGCACATAGTATACTGTTTAAACTCTTAATAGTTTTTTAGTCAGGTCTCCCTGATGGGTTTAACTGATGTACATAAGATAAGTTCAGTGCTCTCGTCTGAAATTCAGGAGTGGAGCAGTGGCAGTGAGATAGGCTTTGTGAAGTGTAGAAAGAGATTTAACTGCCTGTCAGATTAAAGGAGAGAAAACTCCAGCTTTAACACTTTTTAAAAAAATTGCAACCCCATGCACACACATTTGGCAGGTTTGTTAGCCCTGTGTGCTGTGTTTGGGTTAAATCCCAGTACCACCCCTGGATTTTTCCATGGAAGCAGCAGAATGGCCTGGGAAATCAGTGGGCTCCGTCAGGCTGCTGCCGTGGCAGGTACCAGAGCAGCCAAGTTGACAGAGGATGAGTTGGCAGTAAACGCTTCTGAGAAACTAAATTCAGCTTATCTGGAGCAGTGATTCCCAGACTCTTCACTGGGGCTGCCAGGGATAAATTCTGTAGCTCTCCCTCTGGTTTTGACACAGCAGCTTTTCTGGGCATGGGTGGTAGCAGGAGAGGAGTGAAGAGTGTTCACCAGTGCAGTAACCCTGGATACTGGGAGCCACTGGATACCTGGTGGGAGAGGAGAACAGCAGAGGCAGGGGAGACAGGAAGCGTTCTAAACGTTGCAGTAGCCCTGCTTGCCCTTTTCCCTCTCCATTTCCTTTTCCTGGTCTTCCAGCCCAGCTGAGCTCCATTGCAGCCACATCCCCTGCTCTTGGCCTGGCCCCTGTATTAGCCACCTTCTCTGGGAACCGCTGCTGTTCTGGAAGCTGACCTTTATTAAAACTTCACATCCCTTTCTATTTTGAGGCAGAAGTAAGAGTGGTGCCCTCAAAGAACAAAATGTCAACTCTTCCCACTGCTCTGCCTGCTGACTCCCTTAGTGCTGCCGAGCAGTGCTGAGAGTTCATTGAATTCCTTTGCACTGGGGGGCCTGGCCATCTCCCCTTGTTCAGAGTCCAGAGCAGCCTGGTGAGTGCACAGAACAGCACACCCAGCTTTAGCACTGTCCCTGGCCAAAGGGAAGAGAGCAGCTGGCATTGTCCCTGACGTCTGTGGCAAGGTCAGGCAATTGCGGAGCTGATGTGAGCAAGGTGTGGGTGCGTGGCCTTGGGAAAGGGGACTTTGGGATGGGTGCTTAGTTCTGAGGGCTTATGTTTGTGAGCAGAGGTCTCTCTCTTCATTGTTTTATTCTCTTTATCTGGTAAGCAGTGTAACATTCTTTTTCTTCAAAATGAATGGAATAATAATTGTACTAAAGAAATACCTGATTTGTCAATCGTCCTCTCTTACTTGCCAGGCTCTGCCACCAGGTTTTGGCTGCTCAGATGAAAAGCAGTAAAAGTAGAGTACAAATCTTGCAGGAAACAATACCAATGGTTTATAGGCATAATCTTTGACCTTGATTATTTTTTTCCTTATCAGTTTGTTTTTCAGTCTACTAAGAAAAGTTCTGTTGCTCTAAATGATTTGTGTGTTTTTTCTCCTGATGGCAGGAGAATAACAGGATGCCAGACTGTTCCAGATGAAGAGCTGTTAATTCACTTGGTGCCTGGGGGCTGTTTGTACTAGCTCAGTAGCATGACACTTTTTACATACGTTTTACAGCTCAATTTTTATTTTGGTGGAAGAATTCTCTGTGTCTAAGCTTGGAGATTTCTGCATCAAACTGCTTCTGCCCTGAAAGTGATACAGGTTTTATCCTGTGAACAACAGACAATGAAAATAAGTGCTACAATGCAGTTTTCTTTTGGCATTGCAGGTGCAGCCTCTGCTTCCAGGATCAGTGACTGTAATGATTCATGACTTGTGTCTGGCTTTCCCTGCCCCAGCTGAAGCTGAAATTTATGTATCTGATATCCAGGAACTGTATGTGCGAGTTGTTGACAAGGTCAGTGCCTTTGATCCAGCATTAGGAGCTGATCCAACCTGCCCTGACTCCCTGTGCTGATCCTGAACACAGAGACGAGACAAGACACTACAACAGAGAAAACACTGATCTCCCTGTCTCTGTTTCTCCCTCCCAAATGCATCCCTTTGGGTTATAAGTGTCTCAGAGTATCAGGTATCTGTTCATGTTCTGTGTGGCGGCAGTCTCAACTTTTGCACTTACACAGCAATGTTAATCCATAATTTATATGGACATGCTCATTTACATTTCCTCCTGTTTAAAGTGCACGTGAGCAATTCTTTTAGGAGTAGGTTTTGCCCCAAGGTCATTTTCCGTATGTCATGTTTTAAAACTGAACAAGAAAAAGTCCAGCTCATTCCACTTGCCAGCTTAGGTGCACCTTAAACAAAATAAATGTTGATATTTCTGGATGTTTTAATTATGCCCTTGCCAGCTGAAGGACCTGAATTCATTCATTTCATTTGACACTAACTCTGTCTGGCAGGGATTAGTCTTTAAAATCAGTTCTAGTCTAACCACGGGGCTCTATCTCCACTACCCCACTACAACTATAACACAAAATAAAATGAAAATGTTTATGCTAATAAATAAGAGTGGTTTGAATGCAAAATGTCTGGATGTGTCTGTTTCAGGTGGAGATTGGGAAAACAGTTAAGGCTTACGTTAGAGTTCTGGATGACTCAAAAAAACCTTTTCTGGCAAAATACTTTCCTGTCATGGATCTCAGTCTAAGAGCAGCATCTCAGATTGTCTCACTTGTGTAAGTTAATGGATTTTTTAAATTAATCTGTGATAAGCAAAAAATAATAGAGGTGTTAGGTTGGAGGCATGGTAATATACAGTGACTGAAGTTTTATTTATTTTATTTTGGTGAAGTCTTACCTGTTAAAAGGTAAATAATTATTATTTGTGAGGAAAATTGCCTGAACGAACAGTCTGAATGTTGCTGGCTGATGAATGAGACTGTATTCATACAGTGTAATGTGTGATGAAGCTTTGTGCATCTTGGAAGCAGTGACTTGGCAAATAATGTCAGGTGAAGAGTGCTGTGTGAAGGCACATCTGATGTTATCAAACTTATTCTGTCACTTGTTTCATTTTCAGTTCATGTATTTAATATTAAAATCAAACATAGGTTGCAAAGAGCCATGATGTGTAGAAATGTAATGGTTCCCTTCAGACGTAGTCACTTAGCCTTGTGGTAAAGCTGCTGTGCACTAAATAAGTCCTTTGCATTGTTATTTGTAATTTACTCCATGAATGTCTCTATTTAATGTATTTGGTGCAGCCCCCTCAGGGAGGCTCTGGATGACTACACTGCTGCTTTCCTGGTGCGTGGGATGGCCATTGGGCAGACGAGTCTTATGGCAACTGTGGCTGACAGAAGAGGACAGAGAATCAACTCTGCTCCCCAGCAGATTGAAGTAAATAATTTCAGATAAAATATATGCATAAACAAAGTCTGTGCTACAGTGGAACAGCAATATATAAATTATAGTTACAGTATAGTAATCAATTTGCCAGAAAATTCATTTTGTCTGGAAGTTGACCTAATGCCAGTCTGTTTCAGATTTCAGTGCTGTTTAACTGCAGATGATGAGTTAAATTTTTCTGCATGCTCAATTTACTGTAATTAAGCAACTAAAGACACAGTTTTACACTTGTACTGTTTTGTGACATAATTTATCTGATTGAAGGATCCTGAACACAGGTATTCATTTGTCGGTTTTAGGTGTTTCCCCCATTTAGACTGTTGCCAAGGAAAGTGACCCTAATTATTGGAGCCATGATTCAGGTGAGGCATCTTCTCACATACTTTATTTATTTTGTAATGTCTGTTGTAAATATGCATAACTGGATTTTCAGCAGTAGATCCTCAACTTGATTTAGCTGCTTTCATATGGAATGGACTGACAGGATTTATGGTGAGGGACTTCGGGCAAGGGCCTGGAGTGACAGGACAAGGGGGAGTGGTTTCAAACCTGACACAGGGCAGGGTTGAATGGGATATTGGGAAGGAATTGTCCCCTGGGAGGGTGGGCAGGCCCTGGCCCAGGGTGCCCAGAGCAGCTGTGGCTGCCCCTGGATCCGTGGCAGTGCCCAAGGCCAGGCTGGACAGGGCTTGGAGCAGCCTGGGACAGTGGGAGGTGTCCCTGCCCCTGGAACAAGATGAGCTTTAAGGTCCCTTCTAACCCAACCCATTCTGTGTTTCTATGATGAGTACTCCTCTGAGCAAGAATAGTGTCATTTCTGAGCCAGCTTCCGTTCTGCTGTATTGCTGGATCAAAGGATTTGTGGGTGTTTTTGTCAGTGGAGTGTCAGCTTTTCTGGTGTTAGAGAACAGCACATCCTGAATAAATCTGTCAGCTCCATGGAGTTAGGCATAGTGGGCTGGTTGTACAAACAAACACAGAACAGAGCTCTACATCAGGGTGGTGAGGAGAAAGGGAGGTAAAGTTTTCTGAAACTTTCTGGAGTGGAGGTAGCATCAGCCTATGACTCTCTGAGGCACAGGGTCCACTTCTGTGCTCAGCTCACACTTTTCCCAGGCTGACATCCTGCAAGGACCAGTGTGCAGGAGGAATAATCCTGGAGCTGCCCTGGGAAGGTGCAGGCAGCACACTGAAGTCACTGTGGTGCTGAGCTGGGAGGAGTGTGCCCTGTAAGGTAAAACAGAACTTCTGAAGGGTTATTTAATTGTTGTGTGTGCCGTTGTGACAGATCACTGCTGAAGGAGGCCCCCAGCCTCTGTCCACCATCATTTTCTCCATCAACAACGAGCACATTGCATCAGTGAACACCTCTGGGCTGGTCAGAGGAGTGGCCATTGGCAAGGGGGTGGTGACAGGAGTGCTGCAGGCTGTTGATGCAGAGACAGAGGAACTCGTGGTGGTGTCTCAGGTAATGGTTATGGTACTGTTGGGGGCCGAAAGGGGCTCTCTGACTCATGTCTTTGGCTCTGAAAGGGGGCACATAGGCTTTCTGCATTAGCACTGGTACCCTGTGCACTGCTCTGGGTTCCTGAAGATGAAAGCTCAGTGTTTTTCACTCCCTGGCCTGTGAACTTACACACGTGCTGGCACAGGTGGTACTTGGAACAGGTAGGTGAATCTTGCTGTGCCTTAAAGCAGCTCTGCAGATAATGGAGGAGGCTTTATGACCAGGCTGATATCTTTGGGATTGGTTAGTGCAGCTGGAAAAGCCCATCTGAAGAAGGCTTTCTAGCACAGCATTAGGTTGCCCTTGCCTGCATTCCCTCTTAGGTCAGTAGGATTCAAAAGGCAACTGTTGCCCAAAAAACCCACATTGTCTCTTAAGCTCCAGCAATCTGTATAGAGCACAGCCATCCCTTCTTGTGGTCTGAAGCCATCTATGAGGCACAAGCAGTGAATCCCCAATATTCCATCAGAATCTGTGTCCTTAGATTTTCCTACAGCTGAGTGTAAGGGAGCTGACCAAGCCTGCAAGGGAGCACAAGTCCCTGGGACTTGCATGAGACTCAGAGCAACAGAACTTGGGCCAAATCTTATGACTTCTTCCTTTGAGGTCAAGGCAGCACAGCTGCTGTGAACCACAAAGCTCTGCTGCTTGAAAGGTGTCAGCACAGGCCAAGAGAACACAAAGCAATAATAAAAAAAGAGAAATCTGTGCTTTTTAATGCATGGGCAGCAGTCTGCCCTAATGGTATGACAGGAGGCAAAGTGAACTTGAAAGGTAAATCTGCTGCCCAGTGAGGTCCAGGTCTGACCCTTCCTCCCCAGTATATAGCAGGAATAAAATCTATCAGGAATGTCTGGATATAGAAAGAGGAGATACCAGTGTCACACATCATCCTTTTATTCTCAGTTGTCCCATTTGGTGCTCTACAATCTTCATTTCCTTCTAACTGTCTCCATGTCTTCCTTTACCTCCTGGGTTTCTTCATCCCTCTTCTGCTGTCTCTGACCCCTGAGATCACAGGGGACCACTGTGATCTTGTCTGCTGCTGTCTCTGACCTTTCAGCTCCATCTTTCGTATCATCAGTAATTTTGAGCAGAGATCTGTTTTTTCCATTTGGGGGGCATTTTTAAATGCCTATCAATCAACACTTAATGCTTTTTTAGTTTTTTACAGTCCTACTGAATTTGTCCATCTGCATTTTGTCTGACAAGTCATGCAAATTACACAGCAGCAGTTATTAGATAATGGGACAACAGTGGCTATAGAGCCTGAAAGTGAAGTCTAGTTCCTGTTAGACAAGTGCTTACAATGTCTTCCCTTCCTCCTTCCCAGGACAAGGTGGAAGTTGAGGTGGTACAGCTGACAGCTGTCAGAATTCGTGCACCTATTACACGAATGAAAACTGGTACTCAGGTGAGTTGGTTTGGGATTGGCTTTTGTTACTGTCACGTGTTAACCTGCAGGTTGTGACCATTCCTGTCAGACCGTCTGGTGACAGCACTGCAGCTCTGGGAGGTGCCACTGCTGCTGGTGCAGGGATTGTGCTCTCAGTGGAGAAGCTTTCCTGGGAGGGTGGGGAGGCCCTGGCCCAGAGTGCCCAGAGCAGCTGTGGCTGCCCCTGGATCCCTGGCAGTGCCCAAGGCCAGGCTGGACATTGGGGCTTGGAGCAACCTGGGATGGTGGGAGGTGTCCCTGCCTGTGGAAGGGGGATGGAACAAGCTGCACTTTAGGGTCTCTTCACACTAAACCATTCCGGGATTCTGTGATACTAAAACAGAATTCAATACAAGTTTACCTTCTGTACCAGATTTTTGAAGATTCAGGCTCTGCTGAAGCAGCATACTTTAATCTGGAGAAGGCTTCTCTCATCTTCATTCTGTTTGCAGTGGAGACTTCCTTCCTTTGTGTGCTGACAATCTCCAGTGTGTCTGTTCTATCCAGAACAGATACTGCTCAAATTACCCTTTAATAAGCCTATTTTTCAAGAATTTCTCTTACCCTATTAGTTAATCATTCCAAAATGAGTTTAATTCTCTGTACTGTTAGGTAGGTGTATGGTTTGCATGCTGGAATTACCTAAGCAGGCTGGTTTCTCTCTTTCCAGATGCCAGTTTATGTCATGGGCATCACCAGCAGTCAGACTCCTTTCTCCTTTGGCAGTGCTGTGCCGGGGTTAACGTTCCACTGGTCTGTCACCAAGAGGGACACTCTGGATGTCAGGACAAGGCACAGTGAGGTGAAGTGTGTGTGTGTGTGTGTGTAGTGCGGGTGTGTGCAGCTGGGGAAAAGGAAACGGCCCCATCAGGGCGATACAGAGAATATTGTTGCCTCTGCTGCCTCAAAATGCAGGATCTGTTGTCAGCACCACCTGTGGTCTTTTCTTGGTGCCAATGTCCAGGCTTTCCATGAGTCAAACTTTACTCCCTTTCTCCTGTCTAAGGCTGCTTCTCAGCTTCCTGCAAACTACAACTTTGCAGTGGATGTTTATGGCAGAGTAAAGGGAAGAACAGGCCTGAAAGTTGTAGTGAAGGTCCTCGACCCTGTAGCCAACCAGTTCTACAACATGGCAAGTGAACTGTCTGATGAAATCCAAATTCAGGTGAGACGATTTTCTTCACTGCTCATGTTTAAGTATCTTTTTCAGAACTGGATTGAAGTCTGTGTTTGAAGACAGGAATTTGAAATGGAGGAGTAGCTCCAGATTTGGTTTATCTTTGAGCCTTTACAATTGTTTGTGTGATGTTCCTCATTTTGGCTCATTCAGTTCATGGGGGCAGGGGGCCAGGCAGAGTCTAAAGTAACTCAGGTGAATGTGGGGTTCCCAGCATAATTTCTTTTGAGAAACCTTCTGTTTTCATGCTGCCTTTTTGTTTAGCCATAGTGCTGGAAATAAACGCTCTTCAGAATAATTTGTAGAGGATACTGACTATCCCATTCTGAAATATTCATGTTCGGTTGTTCTTTTTTTACCATATGTATTGTACAAGGGCAAAAAAGAAAGTTACAGTTTATTTGGTTTTGTTTCTTTGTTTTGAAGATTAAATAAATAGAAGTAAACTACTTTCTGCACACAACAGTAGGCTAAAATGCCTCTTACTTTCCAGGTGTTTGAAAAACTTCATCTAGTCACTCCAGAGGCAGCAGCAGAGCAGATCTTAATGTCACCAAATTCTTTTATTAAACTTCGGACCAACAGGTCAGTGCTCAGTTTCCATACTGTGACTTGTGTCAGCCCTTTATTCAAACCGTAGGGCAGTTCTGTTTGAAGGGAGCTGTTTCAGTCTTTTGGTATCAGTGTATATCCATTTAATGCACAACTTATCTGGTTCATAGTATCTTATCTGTGCTCTCAGACTTTGTCAAATCTTGTTTTGCATTGTGGCAGGAAAATTCATTCAATATTGGGAACTTTCTGATCCTTATTTTAAAAGCTGCTGAGCCAGTTAAAGCAGTGTCCTGCTGCCTGCTTCCAGTAGAGGTTTTGATGGGTGATAGAGGCTTTGTGGAATGTATTCTATATATTTCTTACACAGGGCTTATGGCTGGATTTTCAGGTTAAAATGTAATTTCCAAATGAGCAATTCTTTTTACATAATCTGTTTTCAAAGGCTGACATTTTAGACTCACATCAGGCTTGAAATGTAGTTCTCCCAGCATAATAATGGGCAGATAGAGACAGTAGGACACACACTGAGGCAAAGCTTTGGAGACATTTACATGTTAAGGGGAGGGAACCCTTAGTTTCATAGAATCACAGGATGGGTGATCCATCCCTAAAGCTCATCCAGTTCCACCCCCTGCCATGGCAGGGACACCTTCCACTGTCCCAGGTCACTCCAAGCCCTGTCCGACCTGGCCTTGAGCTGCAGGTCCAGTGACCTTGGTCATTCAGCAGCTGCTTTTGAAACAGTTACACAGGAGCACTTTCACTTGTAGCCATTGATGTTGTTCTGCTCTCTCTTCTGAGGAGTTTTTCTCATTAATTACTCATGAAGCTGATAGATACCAGTTTGTACATGTCTTTGTCCCAGTATTTTTGTTATGCAGTGCTGGAGCCCCTGTGTCTGTATTCCACCAACGCCAATTACACTAATGCCAACAAAAGGGCAACAGAAGTCCAGCTTGGGAGGGGGGGAAAAGATGGATTTACAGATGTGTTAAAAGATGTGATAAGTGGTATGTCAAAGCAGCCATTATCTCACAATGCCCACTAATAGCAGTTGATGTATTTGCTGTCTGTGTGAATATGCAAATACGGGGGGGGGGGGGCGCCATTCAAAAAACCACNNNNGGGGGGGGGGGGCGCTATTCCAAAAACTCACCTTGTCTGCAAAAAACACTTCCAGGAAGCTGAGGAGTGCAGTCCCTGGCTTCATCTCTAATACCCCCACTGGCCCTGGCAGACTGAGCTCCCCGAGTATTGCTTGCAGAAAATGATGTCAGAGGCTGCCTCGTGTGTTCTCCCATGTAAATACCTGGAGTCACATTTACCTCAGTGCATGGAAACTAAATTTCAATATGTGCCTAAACCCCACTGGGTCTTCCAAGGAAGCTTGAATCAGAACTTAAACTTTTTCTTAGACTAGAACACAGCGTTGGCATTTTTGCTGCAGACACATGGAAAAACCACAATTTAGTGTTTTAGATTCCCATTATATATTGGTGTAAATGCAGTTTTACACATTTAAAGGGTTCCCTACTTTTTGTTTTTCTTCAGGGACCGAGTGGCTTCCATGAGTTACCGTGTCCTGGATGGACCAGATAAAGTCCCTGTTGTGCAAATCGATGAGAGAGGTTTCCTTGTCTCCGGGTCTGTGATCGGATCATCAACGATTGAAGTGATTTCACAGGAGCTGTTTGGCATCAACCAGACCATCATAGTTGCTGTTAAGGTACTGTCAGCTCTCTTCCTTTCCAGTTTCCTCAAGTACATCTTCACTACTGCAGCTGGGATTGTTGGCTGCACTTCTCGAACATCACTTCTGAAAAATGAGTAGTGTAGGAATTATAGTTCTGAGCTTTGAAAAAAGTTCAGTAGACCAAACTTAAATGGATAAACATTAAATACAGCAAATTCTTAAATCTGGTACATTTTGCAAAGAAACCTTTTTGTGCATGTACCTTAAAAATTTTTTGAAAAAAAATTGGCCTAAAAGTCTCTTAAGAGGCTGATAATTACTAAAGTCCAAATACAGAAAAAAGGATGTCAGCTTCATAAATACGCATTTTGCAGTGGGCAAAAAGGGAAATATCATCTGGACTCACAAATAGAAATGCAACATCTGTTGTGAGGTACCTGAGTGATACCTAGGTTTTCAAGATACCAGTGATGCAAATGCAGAGTGTCCCTGGATTTGATTTTCTCTGCTGTTCCCCAGCAGTTCAGCCTGTGCATTGAATGAGGGGCTCTGTATGAGAGCCTCCCTTACCAGAGGCAATGGTTCAGCTGCTGCTGCCTGTGTTTGGTGAGCAGGCAAGGAGCATGTCCGAGGCTGCCCTGTTGACCTGAGCCACCCTGAAAAATGGGTGCTTCAGGACATGGCAAATCTGTCACAAAACTCAGCAGTTTGTTTCAGCTAATGGAACATTTTTCTCTCCCAAAACTTCCTCTGTTGATTGAATGCTGTCATGGGAAGTCTGATGTACCCTGCTGGGCGGGCACTTGGGACACCGGGGAATGTATGCCCATCAGCTCTGTTCAAAAAATCCTTGAGCCAAGAACTTCCTGCCTCTGGCAACGTGAGCCTTGAGATGCCCACTGCTCACCTTCTTCTATCCCTTTTTGCTGTCAGCATCTTTCCTCTGTCCCAGCTGAAGGAGAAAGAGGTTCAGTTGAGTGCTTTAAGTTATTTCTAAGTTTAACTCCTGTAATCACTGTGAAGTAGCTTGGTGGATTTTTTAAAATTTGAATTTTGGTGTTTCCCATAATGTTCAGCCTTGCCTGTAGGACAGGGGTAGGTCTGTCCTCCTGGGTGGGGAATGAAACAAGAAATGGGGGCCCAGTGTCACTAAAGCCGCTCCCGCTGTGAGGTGGTGGCAGTGAATTTTCCAGCTCTTTTACAGATGACCTTGTTTCTTCCCTCTGCTGCTGGGTCTGGCAGGTGAAAGATGTCTGATGAGTTTGGGGGTGGCTCAAATGCCATTTAGTCAGCATGCCATGGGACTGAAGTCAAATCCCCCTGTGTGAGCTTGTCCTGTAGACAGGATATGGCAGAATGATGATAGGAAGCTCTTTGTAGTAGGACCCATCTCAGTTCAGCATTTTGTACAGCTCATTTGTTTTCCTGTACTTACTACAGCTATAGTGCCTTTATGGAAATGATATTTTTAACCTCATGAGGTAACACAGTGCTGCTGGTTCATTTAATGGCTTAAGAGCTGAGAGAGCTTGAGAGGTTTTGCTGAAGGTCATGTCAAAAAACTTGTGACAGAGCTGGAGATGAGCTTGAATGTGTTGTGTCATTCTAAGGTAAAGCTCTCTCCTTCACACTGTCCTTCTTTCATAAGGTTTGTGTTGCCTATTTGCAAGTGTACACAATTAAGAACCAAGCTGCTGCAGCAGCATCACTTAACACTTAGACCTTCAACTTGGCTCAGAGAAGGACTCTTATATAAGCCAGGGAGGATGGGGGAAGAAGGAGTGACAGTGTGCGTAGTGTGGGACCAAGCTCAGCACTTGTCTGGACCAGCTGCACTCCGTATTTTATTTTATTTTTTAAATAAAAAAATACTTCAAAGCCTGAGATGCTTTAACAGTAAACGGCTGTTTCCATCAATATTAAATTTAGCAGTTGTCCCTTGTGGGACAGTTGCTGAGATTTTAAAGTAAAGCAAGCTTGATAATCTGTCAGGGAAATGGGGTTTTTGTTGGCTTGTAACCACAGCTTGCTGGGCAGAGATCTGTATGCATTGAGATTTTAACTGATGATACCAGCCCGTGGAGCAGACAGTGGCATATACAGATATTCTAGATGCCTTTTTTTTTTTTTTTTTGATTCACCAAAATGTATTTTGCTTGAGGCCAAATTTGTCCTTTTCTTTTTATGTTCTGACATGTACATTTTCAGATTGCAGAGTTTTGTGTTTTAGCTGAGCCTCTTAGGTCAGAAAAAAAAGGGATTTTTCTACAAGACAAGCTTGAGGGCTTCTTTTAAAATAGTTTTCTCAATATATTTGAGGGTTTTTGCTTCCTCTGTCCTTCCATTGTTTATTTTCCAACAGCTGTAACAAAAAGAGCAGATACAGTTATTTTTGTTGCGTAATTTTGCTCATTAACCTAGGTAAGTTAATCAAGAATAGTAATACGCTATTTAAAAGCCAGAACAATAGGTTGTCAAGTCTTTGTCTTCAGAAAAACTTTCTTCATCGGAGTGTTACTGCAAAAACGTGGGGGTGTGCACATATGGTTAATGGAGCAGACTCTCCGAAGGAATTTGGAGCGGTTCCCAACTTCTGTCTTGGCTGAGGAGAGGCACTGAGGGAGCAAAGCACAGCCTGCTGACCCCTTAGGGTTTGTCAGCTGCCAGCTCTGCCTGGAACATCTTGGCTTTCTCACCTGGTGCAGGGGAGCTGGGCAACAGTGACCATTGCATCCCCTTACTCACATACGTTGTGAGTTACTCTTCTAATAACTGGGGAATGAATTGCACCTTTTATTTCAGGAGAGAGGTCATGGGGCCACTTGTTCTCTTGTATATCCAGGGAATCTTAAGTCTGAATTTATAGGATAGTAATCTGTTCTCTGAAGTCTGTGTGTGATGTGTGTTCCTACATCATTACTGCTTGTCTCAGTTCCCAGTGGTATTAGGAGGAAAAAAGGCTACAAAACACCAGCTGTGAGGGTACAAAGCAGACAGAGCCAGCCTTTTCTCAGCCATGACAGGGCAAGGGGAGCACGCAGCCATGGAGCACAGGAAATTCTGTCTGAACACAGGAACCTTTTCCTGGGGGCGCTGTTGAACACAGAGTCCAAGAGGCAGTGGAATGTCCATCCAGCCAGGAGCTGCCTCACATGCTCCTGGCCAAGTGGCTCTGGGTGACCCAGCCTGAGCAGGGGACTGGACTAGCCAGTGTCCAGAGGCCCCTTTCAACCTGTGAAATGTAGATACTGATAATAGCAGCTCTTCGTGTTACTCCTGGCATATGGCTAAATGCAAATGGTTCATTAAAGAAATGCTGTATATTTGCATAATAAGAACCCTTGTAGGTTATTTTTATGGAGGCATCATAAAAAGCAATTTAACTTTCCTTCCCACTGCTGATGTTTTTCCAGGTCTGCCCCATCTCCTACCTCAGGATCTCCATGAGGCCTGTTCTGCTCACCCAGACCAAAGAGGCGCTGCCGGCACTGCCCCTGGGTGTGACACTGACACTTATGGTCCATTTTCACGATAACTCTGGAGATACTTTCCACTCACATAACGTTGTGCTCAACTTTGCCACCAACAGGTGGGTATCAGTCACTGGTGGTAATTACAGAGAACAAAAAAAGCCAAACACACATAGAAAAAAGATTGTTCCAAAGATACCAGGTGAAGATACAGCTTGGCCTGGGATTAGCAAAGCAAGGATTTTGTTTCTATGGCCTTCGGAGGCAGTAGCAGGAATAAGAGTTCCAGTTAGCAATCGATACTCCCTGGCTGTGGAAAGCTGCCCAGATAAGCATGATCCCAGCAGGGCCTGCTGAAGTTGTGCTCTGCTTTAAGTGACTCTGAATCATCCCCATGCACACAGCAGGGGCCTGTAGAAACAATTGATCCATCAGCATCTGCCTCTCCCAGTGCTGTGTTACACTGACTCACTGAAGGCTTATGTAAGGTGGGGAACGTTCTGGATCAGAGATTGTCTCTTCAGATGTGCTTGTACAGCTTTGCCACAGCAGAGACAAGCCTCAAAAGGCCTTTTGGTCTCCACCTCACAGAGTAAGTGTTGTAAACCAGCCTCCTGTGGTTTTTAGTAAAATATCACTAATGTTACTGTAACATGGCTTGTTTTCTGCAGAGCACTGTGCACTTACAACACAAAAGGAAAAAGGGGTTGAATCCAAGATTTTCTCTTCTCCTGCCTCAATAAAGAAATTTCTGTAGTATGCAGACACCCCTGAGCTAACCAGAGCTGCTTGAGCACGGAGCTCATTGTGGCCCTAGAGAGGCACTGCTGTCAGCCTGGGGTGCAGCACTGTGGGGACCCAGCTGTGCTGCTGCCAGGACCTGCAGTGTCCCTGCATGGTGACAGTCTCTGTGCCGGGTGCTCCATGTGTCACTGTGTTTGGGACTGCTGAATTTGGGATATACCAGAACTCACAGTCCAGTGGGATTTGGCTTTGTAAAGCTACGTCTGAGAAGTTGCATATTGGTGTTCAAATTTCTTGGCTTCTTAACTCCCTTGAGAAAAGGGAAAAGAGATAAATTATGTCATTTTAGAGCTCTACAATTCTTAAAATTAAAAAGTAGTTCTTTTACTTAATTACAGCCTCAGTGTTTCCTCAGCATAGTGATGAACTGAGAACTGAACCTTGCCTCAGTGGCACCTAAGTATTTTTTACAATTTCCTTACTTTATTGGACTTCATTTGACTGTTGCTGAAAACAAGCAGTCAGCCATCTGAAAAGAGTTTGATAGCCCTCCTATTGCAGAGATAATGACACAGTGAGCTTGCCTTCACACCGCAGCACTTCTGTTTGTGTGCAGAGATGACTTTGTGCAGATTGCCAAGGGCGCCACCAACAACACCTTTGTGGTCCGGACTGTGAACGTGGGGCTGACCCTGCTCAGAGTGTGGGATGCAGAGCACAGTGGCACTGCCGACTACATCCCCCTGCCAGTCCAACATGCCATCTTCCCAGAGCTCCCAGCTGTGGTGGTGGGGGACGTGCTCTGCCTGAGGACCTCTCTGACAGCCCAGGAAGGTGAGTGGCCTCCAGCTGTGTGGGTTAGCAGCTCTTCCATGGGACACCAGTGTGACTCTGGCTCATTCTCAGCAAGACTAAATGCATAATTTATCGTGTTTGTTCAGAATCAAATGTCACTGTTCTTGTTAATGATAAAAATAGGTTTGATCAACTCCACTCACTTTAATTGTACCATGCAATGTGTCTCTTATTGAATTCCTGAGTATCACACTTCAGACATTTCTATTCCATTAGCTGGAAAGGCTTGTTTTTACAGGACTCCTGCAGAGTCAGGACTGCCTTCACTCACTGTGGTTGATTGTTCATGTTAATGGGCTTTTGTCAGAATTAACTGCAGGACAGTTTGGTGTTGGGCTGCCAGTCTTCCAGCACGAGCCCCTAGAGTGGGGTTTCTGTTCCTCCCCTGTGCTGCCTGGGCAGTGGCACACTCACTGAAGTGCCCAGGAAATGCTGCAGTTGGCAGCGGGTGTTGAGCAGTGCCCCATGGTGTCTTCCAGGCCAGCCGGGTATGTGGAGCTCCTCCTCAAGTGCTCTTCTTCTCGTGGACTCCAAGACTGGTGTGGCCCTGGCAAGGGACTCTGGGGTGGTCACTGTCTACTATGAGATCCCTGGCTTACTGAAAACCTACAGAGAGGTGAGGCACTGTTCACTTCCTGCTGAGGTTGGTTTGTTTTGGGTGAACCCTCACCAAACTGTGTTCTGTGGGGGTTCTTTTGTTCTAAATACTTAGAAGTGTTCTTTTAGAAAAGCACATGGTTGGAAAGTATTTGCTATGTGCCCAAAAACTTTTTTTTTTTTTTTTAATCATTGGGCTAAGGAGGAAAATGTAGCATAACAATTTTGATTTTTCACCTATACTGTTCTTCTGTTGTACATTTTGATTCCTTTGTTGGCTAAGTTGTTTCCAGATGCTAACCAATTTTTGAGTATGGCTGCTTTTATGAATGAAGTTTCACTGCAAGATGAGATGCCAGCAAGAACTTTCTCAAGTGTTGTGCCATGCATCACTGATCAGAAGTACTCCATTAAATTATTTTGTTTATCTGCAGTGCAATTGTAGTGTTGACACAATTCACTGCATCAGCCAGCATAAGCACTAGACATTCTTTTTAAATTAAATTTAGACATAGGGCTTTATGCATATTAACTTCTGGGGGTTGGGTAGGAAGAGAAAATGTTTTTGCTAGCTTAAATTGCTTGGAAAGGCAGTTTCTAATATTAGAGAAATGTGGGATTTCAAAGAAAAACATGACCTCATGGAGTCTTTCAAAACCAATTCAGTCTGGTTTTGCCTTAATTCTTGTATGTTTAAACAGTTTTTGGTAAAAATGTGCTTTATCCTTTTTTCAGATCTTGATTAATGCACCTCAGAGGACCACAGCAATGCATGTCAGTGGCATGCAAACAAGCTTACAGGGAGTGGCAGCCTCAAAAGTCATAGTTTCAATTGGGGAAACAAATAAAAATTTAAGAGGTATGAGAAAAAAATATTTATGCTTATGGTTTATTGTGTGTTTCTGTATTCATGATACAGCTTTGGTTTGTGTTATGGGGTATTTGTTTGTTGTTTAAGGGTCTATGAAACTGGGGTAACAAGATCCCCAGGAACCTCCAGTGCCTTTCCAGAGTCTCAGGAGCTCTAGAAGAAACTTGGGCTGTGGGACAGAATTTGGAAGATGTTCTGGGGCGCTATTAATATTTCACAACTAATAAATTCAGTAGATTTCAACAGAAGTGCCATTTTTGATCATATAAAAAACAGTTAATGGGCAATCAGCTAATTACTTATATGTTTAATTGCAGTTGCCTTTTTGGAGTTGTTATATTTTCTTATTGAACATGTTTAAAGTAGTTACTATTCCTTGACTCTTTTACAGAGCTTATCACCAATTAGAATTAATACAAAGATTAAGCATCGTATTGTGTCCTCTATTTAATAAGCTGTATTTTGTGTGATTATAGACTCTTTTAGCTTCTAACTTAACAATTGTATTGTATTACAACACTTGGTCCAATAGTATTTTATCTTGCCATATGTAAATTATTAGCCTACCAAAAAATCATCTTGCCAGATACTAAAATATAAATTGAGGCTCCCAGGATCATGTAAGTTATTCAGGAGACATCTGAGCTGAAAATTCTCTCCAGCTTATTCTTTCATGTAAATAAATTATTCCTGTCAAGAAAACCCCACAACATATAAAATTTTCATTGCCATCTCCCTGGGATTAGACCTGAGCAAGGACAACTGTCTGTGATTTCCAGCTATTTTAAGATCTTCATAACCTTGTGAAACTATTTCAGAAGGTGGTAGAATAACCCAATACTACAAGCCATGCTTTTGCTTTTAGTTAATTAAAACTAATCACTTACAATTTTATTTTGTAATGAATTAAGAGATTAATTTTTTTCCTTCCCCATAGGAGAGTGCTTGCCTGCTCAGACTGAAGCCATTGCTGAATTACAACCCCAGTCCATTATCAGTTGCCATCTCAATTTCAACAATGATGTCTTTGACTTCCCAGCACAGGATATTTTTGTAGCAGAACCTGGATTTGATGCAGTTTCAGGTAAGATGTGACAAGATGCCACACTGCAGATAAACACAACCTCTTTGATCCAGCAGATTTCACAGCATTCCCAGCATCGTGGGTTGGGTTGGAGGGACCTTAAAGCCCATCTCATCCCCCCCCGCCATGGCAGGGACACGTCCCACTGTCCCAGGCTGCTCCAAGCCCTGTCCAACCTGGCCTTGGGCACTGCCAGGGATCCAGGGGCAGCCACAGCTGCTCTGGGCACCTGAGCCAGGGCCTCCCCACACTCACAGGCAAGAATTTCTTCCTAATATCCTTTATAAACCTTCTCTGTTTCCTTCTGAAGCCTCTGAGTTTTGCTGTGTAGGACCTCAGGCCTCAGTCAGTTGTTAACACCAACACTTCTTGTTTCAGTAGGGTTTTCTGCCTGTGACAAAAACTTGTGTTGGTTTTCAGAGAGAGCCAGAAGTCAGTGGCAGCCCATTTCATGTTTTTCAGAGCTTTTGTAGTAAGTCAGAGAAATATGGGAACACTCAGGTGACAAGTATTCAAAAAGTGACATGTATCCCCAAAACATCATAAACTGTGACTTAAAAGGAGGGGAAATTGCCAGACACTGTGGAGGTGGAAATAAAATTGTGCAAGTCTACAAAATGTGTTTAATGTTTTGGAAGTATAAGCTGTTCTAAAACAGAACCAAACCACCATGGACTGTAGGGAAAGAACATTAATTATCGTTAGATTCATCCCTGCACCCATTGTGTAAACACCTATTCTACCCAGTATATGCCTCTATTACTTTGTTAGGGGAAGAAAATAAGGGGAAAACATGTACCTGGCGAGTTCTGCTTGTTACTGATGCTTTTTATCTTCCATTCTTGGGGAAATTTTTTGCTACCTTTACTGCTAATAACAGATTAATTGGTCCCATATGAGACTAGAAACATGGTGAATATGTAACTTTTAAAGGAGCTTTTATAAATAAACTACATCTTCACAGACTTGATGATGGTGATGGTAGCTGGCTAAAATTTAAGCAGTAGTTGAAAAGAATATGAAATAGGATGTTAAATCTTGTTTTCAGTAAAGCCTTTCAATATTAGCATAAATGTTATGTTCAAAGTGGAACTGAGTCTCAGTGGTGTATTAAAATATGACTGGAAGTTACCAGCTTAGTGTTTTTTTCAGGATGTTCAGTTTGGGACAAGGAATAAGTCTGTAGTTGTAGTGCTGGGATTGTGATGTTTGACCCACTAGATGCACTGTCCCGATCGTCTGTGCACTCCTCATCTTGCTGCTGATTGAACTTTGCCACCACTTTTAGCTTTTCTCTGAAGATGTCCCAGAAATCTCACTCTGCATGGAGAAAAACCCTTAAAGGTGAGCAATTAACAGCCCAAGCTGTCTTGTTCCTGTAGGACACTACACGTGCTCCATCAGCATGCACAGCCTCACTGACAAGCAGCTGAAGCACCTGAGCAGGACCAAGGCCACCCTGAGGGTCAGCGCCTCGGTGCGGGGCAGCGCCCTGGCTGGGGAGCAGCTGGGCACTGAGGTGCCCTTCAATCGCTGGTTCTACGCTGACCAGGCTGAGATGCTGCTCAGCAACCAGGACATGAGCTCCGTCCTGAAAATATTTGGTGCCAGTGAAATCCTGGATACCCTGGAGGTGAGTGCATTGCCAGGAAGTATCTCAGCATGGCTGAAAGCATTTTGAACTGTCATGTGCAGCTTTCTAATGCAAGGCACTGTGTGGCATCTTTACCATGTCAGGATTTGTTCCTGAGATGATTTGGAAATACTCATCTTGGAATGTGCTCTTCCTCACTTTTCACTTTCCCCAGAGTCCCAGAATGGTTTGGGTTGGAAGGGACCCTAAAGCTCATCCTGTTCCAACACCCTGCCATGGGCAGAGATGCCACTCACTGGGTCAGGTTGCTCAGGGGCCCATCCAAACTGGCCCTGGGGTTTTGGGGTGGTACAAGTGTGTCAGGCTCACCTGCATGTGCAGCCTGGGATGTGTGAACGAGCTCACGGCTCAGGAAGCAGAAACCTGCCTGACTCCTTTGGCAGGGGGAGGTTCTTGCCCAGACATGTGTGACTGACTGTCCATGGTGCACACAGCCCAGTAAGGCTCTTTGGATTTTTGCTGTGTGGGGTTAGCCCAGAGCTATGGAAAGGGCAGGTAAGAGGGGTCACCCTTGGCAACTACTGGGGGAAATTCTGCAGGTGTCACTGTAAAGGTACACCTGACTCTGACTCCTCCTGAGGGGTGAATTGCTCTCTTTTTCTGTGGAATCACCCATTTCTGGCACCTGGCCTGGAGGATGGAGATGAGCTGTGCTGTCCCAAGCAGTGTTTCAGCTTGGTTGTTCCCTCTGCAGGTGAAATGTGAGTCCCCAGCAGTGAAGGTGCTGGAGAAGGAGAAATCCTACGGGCTGCCCAGTTACGTGGTGTACACTGTGAGCCTGGCTGATGACAGAGTTCCCAGCCAGGGTTCCCTGTCCACCTCTGTGACTGTCTCCAGTCCCATGACAGACCAGTCCATCACTATCCCGGTGACAGTGATCTACCTGACTGACAGAACCACCGCGCCAATGAGATGTAAGTTTATCTCCGCACTCCATGTGCCATATAGAACCTTTAGCTTCCACTGATGGTTGTGAGGTTATAAACTTGGGTGTGTTAAAATGGAGCTGGCAGCTGACATTATCAGTGACATGAGCTGCTTTCTGTGGCCAGAAACCTGGAATGCAGTTGCTCATTATGACTGAAGTTGAACATACTTTTCTTGGGGTCAGCCTAGAATACTCCCAAGCTGACATAACTCTACCAGTGCTGTAGTGTCTGAAAGGAATTTTTGTTGTTTACTCTCAAGCACTCCTTGCTATTTTGAAAACAGATCAGTATTTTGGGGATGAAAAGATAAAGAACACGCTTAAGACATTGTAAATAGAATCGCAGAATTCCAGAAGGGTCCAGGTTGGAAGGGACCATAAAATTCACCTTGTTTCACCCTCTGCCCTGGGCAGGGACACCTTCCACTATTCCAGGTTGCTCCAAGCCCCATCCAGCCTGGCCTTGGACACTTCCAAGGATGTAACAGCTACAACCTCAATCAACATCTTAAGCTGTTATGGCCAGTTTTGAAGAGTGTATTGGAAATAGTCACTAGACTCAAAGGTGTATTATTTAAGTTGATTACACTTACTTGCTATAAATGAAACTTGATTTTGGCTATTTCAGTTTAAGAACTGTTAACTCTTAAAGCAGGTTGGAGAAGATGCTCCTTTTAACTCAATATTGCCTCTTAATCAATTCTTTAGATGAAGCCAGTCTCTTCCAGCAGTTTGTTGAGTCTTACCAGGTGATGATCTTCACACTTTTTGCACTCCTGGCAGGGACAGCTGTTATGATCATAGGTAAGAGACGGAAAGATTGCACAAGTATTTTTTTCCATAGCTTCTTACAGTGTGTCAGCTGTAAGATAAAAAGGAGTAATTGCCATGTGAAATGATTTTGGTTTGTTTTTCAATTGTCTTGCAGCCTACCATGCATTTTTCTCAGCGAATGGACAGCGCATTCACCCAGTATTTCACCACTCAGCATGCCGCTAACAGTAAGTAGCTGTCACCCAGCTGGAAGGGAATTAATTGATTACTCTGGCCATTGCATTGGAACTGAATGTAGGAAGGTCTGTAACGAAGACTGGCTATGAAAAATAATTCACATTGTGACAGGTGTGTTTAAGTTGAGCTGCAGGCCTGTTTGTGAACACCAGTGCCTGGCGCTTCAGGTAAAATAAGGCAAATTCAAATGGGTGTCACTTGCTGATGTCAAATGTATTGAGCCCCCCTCAGACTGAAAAAGTCCTGAAGAGGAAGACTGTGAACTATCACACTTACGGTGATACTTGTAAAGTGCCTTTTCAGGAGGCAGTAATTTAAAGGGATTATTTTGCTTTGAATGGATTGTTAGATTCGCTGACAGTGTTCAGCAGATGATCAACAGCAGTTACTTGTTTCTTGCTTCTCCCACCGTCCCCAAGTCTGATTGTTCTTCTCTTCTTCCCATGTTTTAGGTTCCCTTGTGTCACCTGCACATTCCTCCAGCCCCCAGTCCCCAGGCAGGCAGAGGAGCCCCTCGGCCACGCTCTGGAGCACAGGTTATGCCTCTCAGTAGAGGCAGCAGGACTCATGCTGGGAAATAAAAACAAATCGGTGCCTTAGCAAGTTCAACAACT
>VZTX01026619.1:0-74517 GCA_013400915.1 Pardalotus punctatus | reverse complement strand
GCCCGGGGGTGGCGGGAGGGGCGGCTGTGCTGGGACCGCTCCTTCGGGGGTGCTGCTTCCTTCTCCCGCCCTCCTTTTTGCCCCACGCTTTCCCCCTTTTTTAAACGGCTCTTGGTCTCCCCCTTCCTCTCTTCCCTTCTCCCTCTCTTTCTCTCGCTGGAGATTCCTCAAGAAACGCGCCGACCCCGGCGTGCATTTGCGCTCACTTTGTGGCTGTGATTCTTTCTGCAGAAACGCGGGGGGAGAGCAGCCTTTTCTTGCGGGGTGCTGGGGGCAAGGCGCTTTGGTTTTCCAACTCTGAAATTCGCATCCACGGTTCTTTCACTCTTTCTTTACGGTAAAAGGCGGTTCTTGTGTGGTTTGATGTAGGACTGAGTGAAGGAAGACATTGTTTGTGCTCCCAGGGCTAGGATTTGTAGGGATGGAGTGGTCAGAGCCAGGGGTGTTCTCATTGATAGCGCTTAAAGGATGGTGAGAGCATGGTGAGATGACACGGCTGAAATTCAGGTAGTTGGTCTGCAGTGGGCATAATGCAGTGGGTGATGGGAGCCATGACCCAGGGATGCAGGGATTGAAAATTTTGAGGCTAAAAGTGGCCCAGATAATTTTCACTTCGGGCCCTCTCTATGTGGGACGGGACATGCATGAGAGCAAGGTGCTGAGCGTTGAACGAAACATTGTAGTTTTTCTTCCCTTTTTGTGTTTCACATGGGTGTTCTATAAATATGTTCTTTGGTGGAAGGTCTTGAACTCTATATGTTCAAGGAAGCACTATTTTTCTTGTTTTCCTTATTGTTGAAGTTCATTAGTCACATTACAGGAAATCAGCAATATTTCCAACAGAAGGAACAGGGCTGTAAATTTAATAGTTTTATTTCTTGTGCAATGAGGCACCAGGCCTACTTGGTGTCTCATCTTAAAGAGAGCTCTTCTCAGACAAGAAGCTTGCTTTTGAAGGGGCAGGAAACAGGACAATGATCTCATTTGTCCATGTATGAGAAACAAAAGGATTGACGTTAAATACTGGATGTCAGGAGTTGTATGTGGCTCTCAGGTTTGTGTTGAATTATGTAGTCTAGAGAATGATTCTTCGGTGTTAATTTTATGATGTTTTGATGCAATTCTGCAGCAGCATTCTTGGGACTAAAGAATCTCAACGTTTTGGGAGTTGTTTGAACTGGTTGAATGTTTAGTGAGAAGGTGGTTTGGTGGTGATGTGCGCTTGAGAGGTGGTTCTTTAAACTGAAGTGAGAGCTTGGTTTTCTCGTAGGCCAGTGCTTGGAGACCAGGATTGAAGCCTCTGTCTGCTGCCTAAAACTCTGCCCTGGTGTGTGGATATGTTCCTTGTATGAAGTTCTTGGCTTTTGTAAATAATAGCCCATGAAATATGTATAAATCAATATACAGTTGCTTCTGTGGGTCTTGCTAATATAAATATTCTGTGTCTTGGCAGTTTAGTAGCAATTTGTAATGTCTTTGCTCTCATTTAGACTTTCCATAATGGGAACCCTAGTTTTTTTGTAGAGCAGAGCAGTTAGATCAGTCTCCAGTTTAAACTTGGACTCCTGGTTCAATGGTACTGGTTTATGGGATGCATCTTCCATAGGTCCTGTTTCCCCACATCCTGGAGTGTGCTAGGGAAAGTGAGACAGACCTCAGTGAGCAGGGAAAAGATGATGCAATTCAGAAGGGAGCTCTGGTGTGGGTTTGGGGCTGTCTGAATGAATGCTGGATGGCAATTAAGAGAAAGAATGTAAGACAAAGCAGTGATTATGTTGTATGAGGTTCACTTCAGCCAGGTGTGCTATGGTGCTGGAAGTACAAGCCCTTTGTTCCAGACTTTTCCAGGCTAAGGAACGGGAGCGATGTGAGAGTGGAGGGAGGATAGAAAGTGTAGACTAAATACCATATAAGGGGTGGTGTGGATAAAACAAGGAGATAAAAATCTTGCAGAAGAATTAAAGCCTTGCACTGTGCTCTTGGAGAGGAATAAAGCCTTGTGTGGTGGATTGGGGATTTGAGAGAAGGAAAAACACTCCCTTTGCTGAAGGAGGAGTTGGAGTAGTGGAGGATTTGAGGGGGAAAAACTCCGCCCTGAAAATGCACCACGTTCCCACTGGTTGAGGATGGATGTTGGGCTTGTAATGACGGGACTGCCGGTGGTGTTTTACTGGTAGAACCAGTTCATCTTCTGTAGGAAATTTTTCCTTTGCTCAGCTTCATGCTGTCATTGTTTTTTGGGTCTGGGTTTTACAAAACCCGGCAGAAGCTTATGGGTGAAAGCAGGTGTAAAAATAAAAGCTGAAATTTGTGTGAGGATGTGGGAGAAAATAAGACTGAGTATCAGTGAAATGAAAATGGAGTGCACAGGAGTCTTAAAAAATGCATCAAGAGCAGAGGAAGACGAAGTCCTAATAAAAATCAGATGAAGACAGCTTTTATGTCTATGAAGAACAGGCTAACAGAAATAGACTGTTTTTATTACAAATACCTCAGCCATTACATAACATTCTAAGTAAATGCTAACGAGCTCCTCTGTTACAGATTGCAAACACATACTAAACAGAGAAACTGTTTAACATTCACATTGTTCGTGGTTTAAATTATCTGACACTGTCTTGATTAATAGTAAAATTAGAGTGCAGAATCAACATTACACGTCTTCAATCTGAAGTATGATGGTGATAAATTTTAACTGATGTGTATTTCAAAATAACGTGGGTTTCATTTTCAGGGTCTTCCAGCATCAGAGGCAGGAATGACTGCACTTTATGTTCAGGTGCAACCTATACAGAAATACTGCCTGAAGAGCTGGGGCATCACCCGGTCCTGGGTGACTGAGAGAAGAGGGGTGTGTTAAATACCAATTTAAATCAATGTACAGCTGATTCCTAAGTGAAATGGCAGCCTTACTCAATTTTTACTTAGTTGGGCTATAAACTATAGTTGAGCAATGACTAGACTGCCCATTTTTTGCTGCACTGCTTGCTGAATTTAGCAAATCAAACTTTCTCTAGTTAGAAAAGCAGCCCTTTTCGGGCTCTTTTCTTGAAATCATGTAAGCCACTACACCTTAGTTTAAAATTTGTATTTTGTAAGCATGTGACTGTTCCTAGATTTTATTGGTTATAAATTTTAACTAACAATTTAAATCTACAGTCATAATTTTAAGGAACGTTTGCAGAAGTAAAGAGTTAAGATGTATTTAACCTGATTGGAACCTTCAGCTAAGGTGGAAGTGCAGCAACATTTTCTTTTTGTTTGAGAAGCCAATCATTTCTTCCCAGTTAAAGACTTTATATTGCTTTAGGACTTCTGTTTCAAACTCACCAGGTATTCCAATAAAGGACCTCTGTCTTAATATCAATGAATTGATGCTTTCATTTTGAAAAACAAATAAATATTGTGTTTTCAGGGCTTTTTTTAAAGTAGTGTTTAGGACAGTCTATGCTTTGTGTATAGGTGTTTATATAGGTACACAGCAGAAGTCCTGTAATGAAGAGGAACAAGAACATTTTCTCTTGCCAAAGTCTGCAAATAAGAAAGATGTATTCTGGTAAGAAGAACTTGCCTTTGGCTTGTAGCATTTCTAAGTGGTTACTTCACTGGAGTCACCTTGGTTAGGAAATGTTTTTCATGCCACAAATGAAGCTATCAGCATGGACAGAGCTTTGTAGGACACACATAGCTTGGGATAACAAAAAGTTCCTTGATAAGTATTTTGATAATGTGTTGAGCCTGAATTATTTACTGCATCTTGAAGCAAAGTGTCAAGGGACACATGGGATGTTTTTTTCTTGAGCAGAATAAACAGAGAACCAAGAGCAAGTGAAGATGTTAAACCTCATCTGCAGCCATTTGGCAGATGCAAGTTAACTTCCATGGAAAATGGATTCTGTAGTGCTGAAAGACAGATGCATAAAGCTGGGTATGCTGATAAGGCTTTTCTATTTTAGCTTCTCATCTTTTTTTTTAATTTTCTCCTTTCTTTTCCAGCAAGACGTGGTCAAATCCAGTCTAAAGCAAAGGGCTGAAGTCAACCCTTGCTGTAATTAACCAGTGTTGTCCAGAGCTGTTGTCAGTGTGGTGTTGGCAGCTGCATCTCTTACATGCTGAGCATTCTTCAGTGAACAAGGAGATGTGTCTGTTCCAAGAAATTAGTGAGTCGCAGGGAAAAGCATGTAACGAGAGATCCAGAGGATAATGGGCAGCAGGTAGAAGAGACTGTGAGCTCTCTCCAAGCTGGACCAGACGAAGGAGCAAATTCTACCACTAAATTCTTCCCTCCCTGCACTGGAGGGAAGTTTTTTTGCTGGTGCCCATCAGTGTGTTACAAGCTGGTGCATTTAGCAGCCCTGGCTCTCACTATCACAGTGGGAGGATCTCAAAAGCCTTCAAAATACACTGTAACATCTCTTAAATACAGAGGAGAAATTACGTTTATTTTTGATGTACAGGAGTCAGGTTAGAAACATGGTAGGAGTAACAGCAAAGAATTTGGGCAAGGTGGGAAGTTGAAAATGTGGTGACAAGTAGGTTAGGTCATTATGTAACTGGTAAGAGTAACTGTTTTGAACTTTTATGATGATGAGGTTGTACAGGACTCTCTACAAAACTGTTCTGTAGATTCCTACTGTTGAGTGCTTCCATCTTCAAGTTGGAGCCTTCAACAGCAAAAATATCTTGAGAAGATGAGCAGAAAAGAATTGGGGGAAAAAAGCTGGCAAAGAGGGTGCATGTGTTCTAAAGGGTGGAAATCCTTAAGGATGTAACCCTGGGGTGGTTCTTGTGCACTGTCAGAACACTCTGAAGGAGCTCATGAACAGAGGAGCTTGCCTAAACATTATTTCAAAGCAACTTCTAACAAATTTCCAAAATTAAAACCCTTAGATGTAATTATTTATTATTTAAGGATTAACTTAGGAATAGGGGCTTTGGAAGAGCAAGTTATGTGTAAAAACTTTTGCTTATTTGCAGTTGAGGTCAGGGATACTTTAAAGAAGCAGCAAAGTATGATGTGGAGAGAAATCCACTGCTCAAAGTTGTGGTTCCTTGGGAAGAATGCTGAAAAAAGTATTTCTTTGTGAAGAAATACTAATTATTTTAGTGAGGCTTGGAAATTGTGATAAAGGAGCAGGAAATGGAAGTTTTGAAAGAGATTCCTTGAGTTACTCACAGCAAGGAATGGCTTAACTTTTTTCTCTTAATCTGTCCTGCCCCCTTCCACTGTTGAAGTCTACACGGGGTTGGTGGGAAGGGTTGAAAATACACCACCGGCTCATATGGCATTGTTTGAGGGGTTGTAATAAAGTGCAGGGGCTTTTGCAGTGTTAAAGTGAAAGGGAAAAATGAAACAGTGGAAAGATGGGTGTTGGCTGTAAATGGATGCAACTTCTGCTCATCTGTTGGGAGTCTGGTTTATTTTCATGTGATTATTGATTTTCTTTCATCAGCTTCCTAAAAGGAAGCATTTTGCACCAAATTCTCACTGGGACTTGACTTCAAGAGTCAACTCCAGTTGGCCTCAGCTGCTGTTTCTGGTACCTTCCCCCGACAGTGGCTGCAGAGGAGCAGATCCTGAGCACTGCTCAGCCTGCACTGGGGTCAGATGTGTCAGCAGCTGTGAAGCTGCCTCTGTGGATTTGTCTTTTGCTCCTCTTTTCTCAGCCTTGCACAGCAGCCCCTGCTCAGGATGCTGCCACGGAGGACATTCCCCGTGTCACTTTCTCTGTGTGGGGAGAAGGGGTTTGCTGATATTTTTGCCTTTCCAGTCTTCTCCTGGATGGCTTGGTTCAGTTGAGCAAGAAACAAAGTGGTGCTTGTGACAGTGTGCTAAGTGTGTTTGTAATTTTTAAGGGACTTTTTGTGATCCTAACCATTAACAGATGCCTCTACAGAGAGCTGCTCTGGTCTGGATAAACTGATCTAAATTAGCTGTTAAGAAGCCTGGTGAATAGTGGTAATTTTTTCAGTTAAAGAAGACTTCTGACAGGTAAGACAGGTCATGTTGGTCTTCTGTATTCAGAGAAAAGTGCTGCCTACCAACCTGGTGTTTGAATCCTATACTTTGATAGCAGGTACACAGCTTGTTTCTGCAAGAATTTGCCTTAATTTATTCCCTTATCTTGTGCTCAAATAGGCAGTGATTCAGTTTCGTGAGCTTTGAAGTTTTCTCATTCTTCCAAATAATGGAAATTTCTTTAATAAATGGTTTTGCAAATCTTAAAAATAAGTCTCATTTGGCATCTGCAAGTTGAAAAGCTAATTGGGCGAAAGCACTTACATTGTTCTGTTCCCAGAAATAATGAGAACGCATATCATTATGATGCTCTCTTTAATTCTATAGAAACTTGGGTTTTTTTCCTGGCCCTGGCTTCCTTCCAGAGCTTCAAAACTCCTGCCTCAATTAAAAATTTACAATTTATAGAAGTTTCTTAACCAACTGCATGAAACTGGAAAATCAAAAATCTGTCTGGCAAAAAATATGCTTAATGCTTAGTGATAAGTCAAAGAAGACTTGTAAAGACATTGTCAGGCTAAGAAGAAATAAAATAGCCTGCCCTAGAAGTGATGTGCAAAGAAGTTTGGGACATTAGGTTTTCAGAAAAGAATACATTTTTAGTTGAAGTATTTCAGAAATCTAAGGAAGTAGCTCAGTTTTAATTTATTTTTGAGTATTATCAGCACATGTCCGGGATAGCTGTGCTGGGTTAGTGCTTTGGGGTGCGCTCCTTCTGACTGAGGTGGGACAGTCACTGTCAGTCTCTTTACTGGAATGTTTTGAAAACTCCTTTCTGGCAAAGAAACCTGGATAATTTGAAAATGAGCTGGTACTTGAAGGAATGTTTCTAATGGAGTTATTGGTAGTTACTCCTCATTTGCACTTGAGCTGTGGTTGAGGTATTAAGTTTCTCTCCACTGATCTGGTTCACGTAGAAGGAGTGAGCGAACAGAGCGGACACTTGCAGCACCAGTGACGGCTGTGCTGTGTTTACCTGATCATTGCGCTCCGCTGGTGGCGTTTTAGCCTGGTAACTGTGGTGTACTCATGTCCTACAGTTTGGAGTCTTTTCAGCCTCTGGAAGCTTTTTATTCATGTATCAGTGAGAAATAAGATTTGGTTTGCATTGCTGGCTTGCTGTGCCTCAACCCAAGCTGGGAATTGCTCTGAAAAGATCTGGAAGCTTGTTGGACAAGTCTGATGGTCGTTACTCTTGGAGCCTGCAAGCAGACATGTGGAGAACTGTTTCATTAAGCATAATTCCATGTAACTTTTGTGACCTGTGGGAAGCTCTCTGGGACAAATGCAGCCTTAGAAAACGGTGCCTGTAAGGACAGAATAAGATGGTCTGGATCAGTGTTGAAGCGGGGTGTGCTTCCAGCCAGGATCAGTCTGGACCATTCCCGTAGAGAGGAGTGCTGAACCCAGTGTGCATTTGGTCTAGTAGCACATTCAGGGTTTCTTATTCTCATAAGTTTGTGGTAGCTGTGTAATCAGGTTCACAACTTAAACCTTTAAGTCCGTTCTCTTTAGTATTTGATTGTATGCAAATTCCATCAGTCTGTTGGCCTGAAGGACTATTCCTCATGTTGGAACAAAATTCGAAAAAAATGATCAAAGTAAATTTTCTAAACTCAGAAGCCAGATTCAAATCACTTCTATCTGGATTTTTTAAGCCAGTCATCAATTTTTTTTTTGGCTAAAGACTTGAGCCTTGAGGCTGAGTGTAGACATAATGTCTTTCACTTCTTCAAAGTACTTGACTACTAGAGTAAGTATGGGAGAGGATTTCTGTATGAGTCTTACTTGCTTAAAAGTGCTGCTGCTGGAGGTGGCAGGTGTTGGTTTTTCAGTTCAGAATAGGGGAAGAGCTTTTATTAAAACTTGGGTGATACTTGCACCATTTTTCATTATCTAGCCTCTGGAAATTCAAAGAATTACCAGATACAAAATTCATTGAAGGGAGTTTCTTAATTTGGCCTTGTTTGATCCTCCTCTTTGGTAATTGATATTTTTTAAAATAAATTTTATTTTCATTTTAAAGTTATCATTAAAACACAAATAACAATATTTCAAGTAATCATAAAGCTAAAGCAGACCGGAGGTATTATATCTTCTGCATGTACAGTAGTTGAGAATGGAATAAAATTTTTAGGTAGGAGCTTACTAATGTCAACATTTTGTTTTTAGAATAGCTGTATTTATACTTGAGTGCATCACTACATTATCTCCTTACCTCCTTGTAAAAGGCAAAAGTAAATGTAAAAGCTGTGGTGGTGAACAGCTTCCCTCTACCTAGTAAAGCTGGAGACCAAAATTGGGGCCATTGGTGTTAAAATATGGAAGGAAGTGACAAACATTGCATGCACTGAATTCCTGAGTAACTGTGTTGCTATAGGTAATATTTAGATAATATATTTGTCAGAATATTGAACAGCTTCATTTGATGCTCTGAATATAAACATGGAAAAAAATCATACTCAGACTAAATGAAATGAAAACTGCCCTATTTCCCCCCCAGAGTTCTTAAATAGCTGCACTGGCATCATTCTGCGTGTGAGGGGAGGGGACCATAATCTCTCAGTTACTTGAGGTCACTTAAAAAGAAGATTTCATAAGCAGTACAAGTATCAGAAATGAACTTAGCTGCAAGGAAGCAGCTGTGCAGCACATGAAAATATTCTGTGCATTTTTGACAGTTTTGTTGGTAGTATGAGTTTATCCTGACTGTGGCTTTTTAATCCCTTGTTACATGGACACATTTAAGTCATGCTGATTCTGATTGATCCTACTGATCAAGCTGCTTTTGGCAGGGCTGTTCCACAGCAATATGGTTTCTATGCACGCTAAGTGAAATATTCATGTACGTATAGTGTAATATTATTAAAATCTATGGATAGAGACAAATTTGAGATTTGCTGTACTTGGATCTGTGTTTTTTTTAAAGTATCTTTTCTCTAGAAAGCACTGGGAAGAAATTAATAGAACTGACAGATAATTTTTTTCTGCAATATGTGTCCTGAAAGTTTGGTTAGTGCCATGTTAGTCTTAAAATGCTCCTAACAAAAATTCCCTGAGCTGTTGTGGTTTGTTGCTGGTTTTCCTGTTGGAAAGGCAGGTTTTAGGTGATTAATATTTCTCCAAAAAAAATCAGTTCAACAAGCTGCCTTCCAGGCTTTCTAAGGCAGCAGATTTGCTTGCTCCATAGATTGCTAGTTCAAAGTAACATATGTTTTGTGGTGAAGTTAGTTTCTCTGTCGACTTTTTTTGTGGGTGGCTAATTTGGGTTGTTTTTCATTGCTTCTCTTAGTAGCTCTATTTAGACTGTTGTTGGATGTCTGTTAGAATTGATGCAGACATATTTGTGGATGCTCATTTCTGGCATCCACAGACTCCATTTTTAAAAGATGCATCTGTGGGATAATGCCCTAAAATGGCTGTCGTGTGTCATGCTCTGTTTTCCACCTGACATACTTAGGTTTGGTATTGTTTTGGAAAGACTTTCCTTGGCTTTAAAGGGGAGTTATTTGAAGAATGAACTAGCAAAGTCTGCTTTGCTACAGCTTTGTCTTAGGATGGAGTGTCTTGGTTTTAAGGAGAAAAACTAATTTTGATTTTTTTAATTTTTTTTTTCTATTTGGTGGCCATTAACTTGTCTATAGATTGTCTGGTGCCTCAGGGAGCAGCCTGTGCTACAGTTCTCCCACTGAGGTGATGGGTGCAGAAGACATGGTGATTAAAGGGGTTTCTTTTCCTGCTTGGCTTCCAGTCTCCATGGATTTTATAGAGTCAGTGCAATCAGTGCATTGTGTACCCTCTTCCAAGCTCTGCTGAAAACCAGTGAGTCCAAAATCTAGAGATGAAAAAGTGTATTAGTGAGGAATTTCCTTTCTAAGGAAACAAAACTTGGTGTAGATCTTGTTCAGAATGAGTTGCAGTGAGATCTCTGCAGAACTCTTTAAAGATGTGAAGAGCTTCTCTTCTTGTCTGTCGTAGAGCTGTGGCTGAGGTACGTGAAAAACAGACCTGAAGTCCCCGAAGTTTTCCTGCAGTTTTCAGCCTGCTTAGCAATCTGCTTCATAATGAACCTTGGTGGAAGTGGCTCTGGGAGGGCAGGGAAATCCTGACCTTGGAGGCGTTATTAGATACTTGGATTGAACAGAGGTTTCTTTGCTGCCCAAGTGTTACTGGAGGTTCTTCTAGCTTGTTTTCATGTCATATTAAGCTGACTGGTGATGAAGTTCTTAAGAATTTTTAATAGTGGGATAAATAGCCAAAACTTTTGTTAATTTGTTTTGTTGTTATGTTTTTGTAAATAAGAATTTGGGCTGAAAATCTTGGTCCTGGAGGGATACTTTGGGCACTAAAAAGTTGAAAGTATAAGGTCATCAGTAAGAGATTGGTGTGTATTGTTTGTAAACATCCGTGTCAGAGAAGTAAAGTCAGTATGTTTAATTGTAATTCCATTTTTTAGTTGTCTGTAACCTTCTCTGTACAAACCACATCCAAAACCCATGTGTAATTGCACAGTATTTTGGGGTGTTCTTTTAAAATAATAGGGTTCCTTGGTAATGGGTTACAAAAAGCATGAAGAAGGTTTTTTTGGGTTCCAAGTACTTTGACTCCAGTGTCCTCTGTTTCTTTGTTTTAAATTGGTATTATATTTCTGTAATTGATTCAAATCGGTCTCTTTTCTGAAGGTCACATGGTTGTTTTTCAAAAATTAGTATCTAGCTGGAGATTATGCTTAGGTTTGCAGTAGTAGACAACTTCTTCAGTTCAAAAATATAAATTTGTCAGATTTACAGTTTAAATCTTTGTCTGAAATTTTTAATGCCACATTTTTGTGTGCAGTGAAATTTTTTTGAAATTACTAACACTGGTTTTGGAGCATCTGCCTCTAAAACTAACTATGTGGTAAAAAAGTTTAATTTTTTTTTTTTTTTAGTAGTTGTGTTTGGTTCCAGAATTTACCAGAACCACATTGTTCAGTGTCCCAGAAACAAAGCTATTCTTAGAAAAGTGAAGTTATGGCTGGATACAAATAACAGATTTGTATATGATGGTTTTTATCCCTTAAGCACTTTTAGTGTGCTTTAAATAGTGTATGAAAATTCTTTCTGGATTCGTTTCTTGGTTTTTGTTTTGAGAGAGGTGCTAATGCGTCCCAGTTATGAATAAACTTTAATGTATTTTTTGTGATGTTTCCACAGATGGGCATTTGAGCACTGGGAGTTGAAGGAAGGAAATCTTCAGCAGGTTTCAGTCTCGAATGATGCTCTTTGCCTTAAGTCATTCCAGTTAATCCTTCTCCAGATTTAGCCAAAATACAGCCCTTGGAGTGGGGGTGACAGGGACTGGATATAGATAACCTTGCTACGTTGAATAGGAATGGCGAGAATTATTCCAGTATTTCTAATGTTTTTAAGACTTCAAAATCCTGGGAAACTCATGTACAGGTTACTTGTTCTGACTGATTGTGTGCTTGTAGGCTAAATAGATTTGGGGTAGGAGGGGGTGAGATGATAGGACTGTATTAAAACTAACTGTAATACTGCTGAAGAAGTCTCTAGACATGTTACACTTGTGTAAAAAAACCAGACTTTTTTTGTCTAGGTTGGGGTTTAAAAATGTACTGTGTAAAATATGGATAGAAAGAGTTTGTCATCTGATCAGACAAGAATTTCTGAATTAAGTTGTTAAATGTTTTGTGCTTCTTACCACTCAGTCCTCATAAGTGACCTCAAAATATGTAATATTTTTTCCTTGTTTAATCACCTAAAATTTTTTTCTGAAGTAGAGGTGACACCTTTTCAAGTCTGCAGTTGGCCCTGGTGGAACACTATGCAAAGTTTACAGACATAATAAATTGTATCGTGAAATTCTAAACAAGTCATACAGGTGAATTCTGAAATGATCAGGAGAGCTAAGAACTTAGTGGAAAAGGCCTGTGTGATATGTATGGGGGTTTTACTATTACGTTAAAAACATGTTTTTGCAGTCTGGAATATACTGTATTCAGTTTGTTCTTGTACCACCTCTAAATATCTAAGAGGGTGCAAGTAAATGTTCCTTAAGGGAGACTGGGATATCTAGAATTTGTGGCAGCTACTTTATGTGCTATTTTCTGTACACAAGCTTCTGAGTTCATTGCAGGATCTAAATAAGTCAACCAGTTGGAGTCTGAAAAAATAGTCTGGTACAGAAATTACAGTAATAATTTTAACCCTGAAATCTTAAGGCCATGATGAAGGTCAGTTAACTTATTTGATAACATTGCAGGGCAGAGGAAAGGTAAATGTTTGCTCCAGAATTTTGGGAGCGTTGTGCTTTCTGTAATTGCGCATTAAATTAACTGTAATAATTCAGAATGAACAGCTGAGTTGCTTAAATTTCTTAATAGTGCAGTGAACTCTGCCAAGTGCCATTATGGCTTGTACTGTTCCCTGTCCTTCTGTTGGCTGTCACGGTGCTTATTTAACTTGGGTAAGTGCTTCTGACATCTTTTGTGTGTTTTCAGAGGTGCATACAGCTGCCTCCTGTTACTCACAGCACACTGAGCCTAAACCTAGTGCACAGCACTACTTCACTTCTAAGAATTTGACTTGATAATAACAGAATATGTAAAGGTTGGCCAAACTGGGAATCCCTTGGGGAGGCAAGTACTTGCAGTATGCACAAGTTAAACGTGTCGTCGTAGGTGGATCCTACAGAGTGAGTGATTCCAATGCTCAGATATAGGAATGTGGCATATATTACTAAAGTTGGGATGAAAAAGCAGAGGTCTGGGAGCTGAATAGTTTTATATGGCTAAAGTCATGCAATTATCTCTTCATAACTGTTGTTAGATGGCACTGAGTGCTTGTTTGATGTGTGACCTGGCAGGTATGTTTGTAGAAGGCCACATGGGCTCTCCAGAGGGAGGATTTGTCATCGCTGGCTTGAGTACCTGGTGTAAAGTCTAATTTTGCAAGAATATCTTCCTTGGCAACCAGTATCAGGTCTAAATGTAGTTAAATATGTATATTATATATTATTGAATATATTGACCTGCCTAATTGAAATTATTTATTTTGTGCAGGTGAGATTACTGAGGAATGTGTAGTTTCAATCAATGTGAAATACTCAGTTTATTTTTCTTTGTAGCGTAAGTTCAGAAAAACATGTCAAACAGGATGAATTTTAATAGTATAAAAGGCATAGAGTTCAGTTGTAATGAGCAGACTAATTTTGGTAAATTTAACATTAAAAAGTGTTTTTGGGGAATGTGTTCCCTGTCTTCTGTTCTTTAAATTATCAAACACTCTAGAAAGAACAGTTGTTAAAATTAAGGTCTGCCCAAGTATGAAGTCTGTATTGCTCTGTAAAGAAGAGTGCTATGATTAAGATTTTCCATGTTTCATCTCTACCAGAGGTGCAGGCATTGGAAAATACAACAAAACATTATCTTAAACCATCCTCAAACTGCTTTCTGCTCTGTGTGCATCTGTTAGGGCTTTGCTGCTGTGGAGAATTTTGGGGGTAAAAAATGACTCAAGTTGCGTTTGTTTGTATGTTTTGTTTGCCAACTGGTACACTGTTCACCATTGTGAAGCTACTTCTTGTTTACAAAATCCTTGGCTGGTGTGAGTCTTGGGCTGAAAATTAAAACTGTGTATGAGTTGTTTGCACTTGAAAGAAGGTGTGAGCATAGTGATTATAATGCATGACTTGATACAGTTATGTGCTCACCTGAAAGCTGGTTTTCCACCCTGTGCTCCTGGCAATTATGTGCCCAGGACCTTTGCTGACACTCTAGGATGATTGTGGTGGACTCTTTATCATAAATACAAGGCTGGGAACACAGAGTAACAGAAGAATCGAAGGGACAGAATCTGCCAGGTTCTTCCCCAGACATTTTACTGAACCACCTGATGGTAAACTGAGTTTGCTCACGGAATAAAAGGCTAATGCAGAGCCCAATGTCTGATGCAGACTCAGCTTGATAAACGAGTCTGCCTGGATTCAGGTCTCCAGACAGGCTGAAAGCAGTGCTGTGGCCATGAATAATACTGATGGGCAAAACTTGACACATTGAATTACAAATAAGTATTGGGGCAGTCTGGAGAGTGAATGGTTGCTTGAAATCTGCTCAGCTGATAACTCCAAAGATAAGTTTGCCTAAATTCATATATCAGACTGCAGTTGGGGGTGGTCCTTCCCTTTTCTTGTAATGGTATTTGAGCGAGCCATGGCTTCTGGTGAAACCTTGGCAACCTCCGTGTAGTATTTCGGATGGGTGATGGATGGCCAAATCCGACGTCTGTTACCTGTGTGGTGGGCTTGGTTCACCCTGCTCCCATCCTTTATTTCATGTTTTTGGATGACATGAGGGGTAACTGCTGGTGTAACACTTGCTGTTGAAATAGCCAAATGCTGACTAGTCTGGAAGAAGAATCTGGGAGTTGCTGTCATTTTGTGAAGAGGGAATGTATTTTTTAGCCATGTATGTGGCCCCATACAAGGATGAAGATTGTCCCCTTTGCAGCAGTCTGCATGGATTGTAATAGAATAACTTCTGGTCCCAGCTATGCTGAAGCTGAACTATCCCAAGGTTATTTGCCCTCTTAATTTCTTTTCAATCATGGCTTGAAATTGAGGTGGAAGGCAGAGGAGGATGGGAATGTTATCATACCTTTATAAATGAAATTTCCATGGTCTTTCGACGTTGCTTGATGTCTGTCATGACCATGTAAGTGCTTTGTTCTTTAGAGTGCTTGTCCTTGCAGACTCTTCTTAATCCATGAGCACCTTGCATGTGAATCAAGTTCCCTTTGAAGATCTGCAGCTCTGAGTTTGATATGGAAGTTTGGTCACTGAAGGGTTTGAGCAGGATGTCTTGCTTCTTGCTGCCTGCTTTTAGAATGAAACACAAGTCTTTGAGCATATATTAGCATTCTGGAATTCATATGGAAATATATAAAAAATTGTTCTTGTAAAGAAGGTATCAGGATTTTTGAGTGTTAAGATAAATCAACTGTATAATAATGTTCTATTTGAATGCTCACTTGTGTTCCTGCCTGGTGATGAGCAGCAACTCTGCAAGTTCCTTCCAAGAACTTGTAGCGAAGTATCACTGTTAATTACTGGGTTCTTTTTCTCAAGGCCTGTTATTCTGGAGGAAAGAGGGAGGAGAGGGATGACCTGCTCCAACAGCCCTGTAATTTACTGCTGCAAGAAGAACAGGGTAACTCTTGGTTTAAGGAATTCTCACTCTCCCTGTCTGAGCATACTGTGTTCTGGTTTTGACAAAAAATTCTTACTCTGTGTATTTAATTTCTCTGGCTGCTGTGTTCGTGATGATTTTAATTGGAGGGGGAAAAGCAAATTCCAGAAATACTGTACTGCAGTAACTGTTAACTGTGTCTCAGTACTTGGCTTCGGGAGTGGGTGAAGTCATTGAGCTTCCCCAGTGGGGAAAGAGCTGCTGGTGGAAATTCTGTGTATTTGTGGGGTTTGGGATTGGGTTTTTGTTATTCATTTTTCTAGTGAAATCATGGATTGTATTTACCACATTAACAGTGTTTGATGTTGATTAAGTGCTGAGCCTTCTGATTTTCTGACATTCAAATTGAAGAGATAGAAATCCTTCAAAATTCCTGGTGTTACATAAGGATAAGGGTTTCTGGAGTTAATGCATTCCTTGGCATCCTGCAGTATACTTAAATGAAACAGTGCTAATGGTGTTAAATATGCTGTCCACTTCTGCCCTGTGAACTCTGACTTAAGTGTTGGCTCATATTCAAATTACTTTACTTTTCTGTGGTTTTTCTTTACAGGCAGATTTTGAGGAGTGAAGGGGAGGTACCAGACTCGATGAGTTTCCAGCGAAATGTCGGAAAAGTCAGGCCAGAGTACAAAAGCAAAGGATGGAAAAACAAAGTATGCAACACTCAGTCTGTTTAATACTTACAAGGGAAAGTCACTGGAAACTCAGAAAACCACAGGTGAGTAACCTCTCTTTAGAGTTGCCTTCTTTCAGTTTCATCATTACTGCAGTGCTAATTAAGGGTGCAGAGTATATGAGCACTTAACCACAGCGAGGTTTTTCATAACTGGTTGGGACAACAGTGAAGGGGAAGGATTGTGGGAAGCAGCATTCATTATAGTTTCTGGTTAGCTGTAAACAAGAGTATCAGTTCAGAGAGGCAGTGTTTGCAGTCTGGTAGGAAGCAGCATGTGGGTCAATAAAGACATGCCATTCCCCAGCTGTGCATTTTACTGCATTAACATTTGCCATACTGGTAGTGCTTGATGAAGGAAGAGGCAATGCTCACTTCCAGCTCAGGGGCTTTGTCTGTTTTGAGGATAAACACAGGATAAAACTTAGACCAATATTTCAGATTAGGTGTGACTGTGAGCCTGCTTTTTCATGAGTCATTGGATGGAGAACCGGGGGAAATGATGTTCTGAAGGTTTTGAATTTGACTTGACGTAGTTGCCTGAATGGAGTGTAAAAGAGAAAAGGTGTGTCCAAGCTTGTTAAAGTTTGCCACAATGTTATTTTTAAAGGTTGAAACTGAGCTGTTTATAATGCAGCTCACCAAGGGCAGTAACTTGTACTTGTTGCCCTGAGTTGGTTACTTAGTAGTTTGAATGTCCTGTGTGGTGCATTAGCTTAATACTTGTGGTCGGGAGTAAATACAATTCGTAGGAGTGTTTTTGCAAGGGCAGTATCTGCCAGCTGAAATTTGCAGCAAAAAATAAATGGCCTGGACCCATATGGGTATTCCTGGACTCACCAAAGTACATTAAGCTCCCAAAAGAGCAAGAGAATAATGCTTGATGAGATCTTGAAGGGTATTAAGACATCAACATCGTATTTTAAATGGCTTCTTTAGCTTTCTGTCACTGAATGTTATGTATAAAGGTGGGATCATGTATCCTTTTTAATCTCTGGAACAGGCTAACCATAATGACTCACTGTTCAAAAAGTACTCAGATTTTCCCAAACCAAGTATTTCCAATTCCCTTTTCTAAAAACTAAATTCTGAAACATTTTAAATTTTTAATTCTTACCTTCTTAAATTTTTCTGACTTTATTACAAAACAATTTTATGTAGCTCTGCATAAACCTGCTAAAGAGCACTGTTAACTTGCGCTTTCTCCTTTGCTGTGCAGTCGCTGCACGCCATGGATTGCAGAGTCTTGGAAAAGTTGCAATTTCCAGGAGGATGCCTCCCCCAGCTAATCTGCCCAGCCTCAAAGCAGAGAACAAAGGCAACGACCCCAATGTAAACATTGTGCCTAAAGACGGCACAGGATGGGCTTCAAAACAAGAACAGCACGAAGAGGAAAAGTAAGTGACCACTGTGTTCTGGCTTCATTTGCTCTGCCATTTCCTCAGGTGTGCCCAAAACTAGGGATTGACAGGGAGAAATTGGCTACACTGGACTGTCCTCAATGTAGCTACCAGAGATTAAATAGCACCGCTGTTAATTTTTGTGAGGAACATTCTTGCTATTAGAAGGATAGTTAAGAAAAAACCTTGCACAAAAAAACCCCTCGCATTTAAATAGAAAATGTTATGCATATAAATTTCATATGAGGGGAAGGATATTTCCTTAGACATGTAAGTTTTGGTGTCTGCTGAAAGGAAATACTACAGCAAGTTTTTGTAAGATTAGTGTCATTACCTTAAATAAAATTCTCTTCTAACTCCAGGAGGAACCCCAAGGTCCACAGCGGCAAAATTAGATAATAGCTTGCAAATTCATGAGAGTATACAAAAATCTGTCTAATTGTGATTGTGCTGATACATGGCAGTAAAAACTCAAACATTCTTGATTTGTATAAAATTTGTTTTAATCTCTGCTTTATTTTATTGGTGATTTTTGATATTTGAACTTCAGGATTTTTGGCTAGAATGCCATAAATTCTACAGACTTTGAAATTTTTTTTATCTTAAACTCTGCACTGTGATTTCACACACCTCCAATATGTACTGTAAACAAGACAGAAGTGGTGGTAATGTTGATGCACTGCTCTGTACCTTGTATGATAAAAATTTCCCATGCTCAGTGCAGTTTCATGTGCTAGATTTGTTTCACATTTGTACAGCTAAAGAAAATAGAATGGAAGGATCATAGAATATGCTGAGTTGGAAGAGAGCCATCAGGTTCATTGAGTCCAGCTCCTGGCTCTGCACAGGAAGAAAAGAAATAGAAAGTGAAACTTTTCAGTTTCTAATTGGAAAGTATTTTAAAGCAGGTTTTTTGCCATGTAAGCTTAAAATGGCATGTGATTCTCACTGCATAAGTAGAAGCAAGGTTTAAGTGTTAATTCTTTTCATACAAATAGTTTTGCAAAACACTGGAATACAGAGGCAGTGGTTGTATGTTGCTAGTGCTTGTGAAACCAGAAGATGTGGTTTAAAGGTTTCCTTCCCCATCTTTCTGTCTCTTTATTTCTCTCAGTATATTTTCCTACATTTAAATGTCAATTTTTGACATCTCTCTAAAAAGCTGTTAGACTTCAGGAATACAGCGTTGTGTTTAGCCTTTTATTTCAAGCTTCTGAAAGTACAGATTTACAGTTTTCTGCCCTGTGTTTTGTTTGGTACTTTAACATCTCCCTGTGCTTCAAGGTCAGTTCCTCTTTGCCCTGTTAAATCTGTGTTGAGCTGGTAGATGTTTGACTAAAACAAGCTTTTCCATGGGGTTGTGTTAGAAGAACATACCAGTAGGTGATGTTATGTTTAAAACCAAATAAGAAGCTGTCCCTTATCTGCAACTGGAGGTTGTTTACCTTTGTATTTTCATGTGTATTATTCTGATAAAGGCCTTGGAGTCCACATACAAGTAAAACTAGTGGGGGAGAGATTTGTTCCCAGGAACAGAAATGTATGCACAGGCCAGAAGTAAATTCTCCTAAATTTGGACCATCCAGTGTGTTTGCTCAGATCTGAAGACGATTTGTTTGACTACTGCTGTATTTTTGTGATAGTTCAATGTGCTTGAAATGCTGCAGTCTACATGTGAAGTGTTCCATTGTTCCTCTCACAAGTGTTCCAGATAAAGGTTACATCTTGATAACAGCTTGCTTTAGTTTAATGCCTTTTCTCTTGTATCACTGCGTTGAAGTTCACTTGAATGTGTTGTTCCCTGTAATTATGACAGATAATTTTTTACTGCTTTCTTAAGTTGTCATTCATTCTGTGGCTATTGCCGCAGTCTCTTTCCTGGGCAGTGCAGCCTATTGTGTATTTATTTGATCAATTCAGTCGAGTTCATGTCTCATCCATACTTGCAGTGCTTAGATAAAATTCTAAATGGGCTTGTCTTTGAAACAGTAGGAATGCAAGGAATAGTTTCTTTAACAGTCTTGTTCCTTGTTTTACTTGGGTGTCACCAAGTACAGCCATGTAAGTCACAAATTCCCCAAAGCCTGCTTAGAAAATGTGCAGCTGTAAGAAAATACAAGTCAAAACAGAAAAAAATGAGAGCTATGTTTTTTAGATTGCAGTAGTCTCTGGAAACATCAAAATTGCGTTTAGTTATCATTATGAGGAGCCTGTGTGTTTCTCCCCAGCAATTATCTTTTTAATGTTTACTTCTCTGACAGTTCTCAGAGTCCTGTGTAGTGCTTTGGGTTGATCACTGCAGAACCCGAATGGAACTGATTTCTCAGTGGTAGTCCTCAGAAATTTAGGATCACTTTATGATCTACTTACAGCATTTACAGTTGTTTCTTTTAAGTGGCATGATGCTGCACTACTTCTCTCTTCACTGGTATGGTAAAGAAATGCTAGACTACAGGTTTTTCCCATAATTCCTGTTTTATCAAAAATTCCTTCTAATGAACTGGAGGGTTAGGGTTAGTTGATTTTAGACACTAATGCTTTGGGTCTTAAGTTACCTGAATATGCAGATTTCAGAGGTAGCCTTTACTGAAAGAAGTTAAACAATATCAGTGAATCTGCAGACTAGAAAGATGTTATGTCTGGGGGTTTTTACACTGAACATGAAGAGTGCTTATGTCTCTTCATGGTTAAGATGGTGAGACTGAGACCATTGAGACTTAAACTTTTGGGCCCCAGCTTATGGTACCCATACAGGTTTTCGTGATGTCTTTGGCTTTCCTTACCGGTTCCTTTTATGTCATAATTTCTGTCATGTATTTACTTTCTTTCTCTCAGTTCATGGTGGTCTTGAAGTGCTTTCCTCTATTAATTCCTGACGCCAGAGAACATTATTCCCAAATTATTCCCTTTGATGGTTGTAGATTGATTGTTTTTTTGATTGTCCAATACACTATTTAAAAGCTATAATTCAATTCATGCCTGGCTGCATTTTCTGCCCAGCCATTTTCATTCATTCCGTTCCTCTTTGGGAAATTGAATCTTGAAATAATTAGCTAATTTATTCCATTTTTTTAACTGTTACTATAACAACTCCTTTTATGTAAGAAAATGCTTTTTCTGCAGAGAAGTAGTTATTGGTTCTTCAGCTGCACAGCTCCCTCATTTTATTCCCTTGTTTGCAGTAGCCATCCTGACAATCTTATTCTGTACTCACCCTCTTGTATTCACAAGTGCTTTCCCTCTAATTCCAGACAGCCAGACGTGCCGCAGACACAGCCAAAACCTGCTGTTCCTGCTCCTCCAGAAGCAGCTCCTGTTGCCAAATCTTGGGCCAATACCAAGCCAGGGGGACAAGACGGTGAGTGCTGCTCAGGGCAGAGGGGTTCAGCACTGGGTATCAGGCTGGGACTGTGCTGGGAGAGACCCCCACACTCAGCAGTCCTTTGAGGCTTTGCCAGGCCAGTTGGGACTGTGCAAAGTTGAGGAAGCAGCTTTCCAGGCTGGAAAACAATCCCATCCCCAGTCACTCAGGTGAGCTGCAGCTGGATTTATCAGCAGGTCTGAGGATTTTTACAAGGTTGGTGTAGTCACCACTTTTGAATTGACAGGGAAGTGGTTGTGGCAATGTAAAACCTCAAACATAACTGTAGTGAGGAGGGAAAATCCCAGTATTTATAATACATAACATTCTGGGATGGGAAAGAGACCCATAAACAGTTGGTGGTTGTTCTGATCATCATTTTGGATCATTTTGTGCAAAGTGTGTGTAGTTTTGCTTGTATTTAAACATGTGAAACAGCAATACTTTTCACGTCATTTATAGATTCCTTGGTTATTTTAGTGTCAAAGTGATAGTGTTTAAGTAGTTTTCTTTCTGGGAAAAACATTGAAGGTGTGTTTTGGGGATTATTTAACATAATTGGATGAAAGGATGGAAAATGGTTTCCATCAGTGTGAATCTTAGCTTGAGTGTTTTCATTAGTTGTAAGATCAGAACTAAATCTTCAGGAGATTTTTTCAAATGCTTGTAGAGTGAGAGGTTACTTAAAATTCCTGTGTCTCCACTATGATAAATAACTTGCAATGTGTTTTATTCCATAAGTTTGAGTCTTGCAAGCTTTCCCTGGCTATAAAACGGAGTTTAGGCTTTCCACTTGAAGAATTGAGTTCTCTTCTGAATAGGGATCTTAAAATAATAAAATATTTATTGCATGGATGTAATTTCTCAGACATTATATGGAATTTGTTAACATCACTTATCTAATGATTTGGGCTTTTTTTGCACTGAGTTTTAGAAGTGACAATTCTAGATTCTCCCATCTCTTTCTCTCCTCATTAATGTTTTAGTGTTTCATTGTCAAATATAGAAACTTTTCTCCTTTAAGCTTTTACAAGATTCCTGTAGAATTTTTAAAAAATGAATTAACACTGATGCAAAGTGATCTGCATAGCAGCCTTCCTGCAGAAGCTGATAAGATCATCTCCATGACACAGGAAACAGTGATTCGGCTCAGTGGCTTCAGAATGAATGCATTTAGCTAATTATTTCATAGTTACCATGGCAGCTCATGTGCCAAGCCCAGATGGCACCCTCATTTCATTCAATTAATGCAGCTCGGGGTTTGCTGTTTCAAGAAGCAGCGCTGGATGTGAATTGGCACCAGCTGCTTGCTGTCCTGGGTTTGAAACTCAGGATACACCTGTTGTGCTCCTGCTTTCCTGAGCTGCAGTTGGCTCTTAGAACTTGTCCTTTTTCCAGCAGCCTCGTGAGCGTTCCAGCACTCACTCAGCGGCTGCCTCGTGCTCTTGTAGAACTTGAGTGAGGCAAGGCTGAATCTTTCTCTGATCTTCTTGGTGGCCATGGAGAAAGGAAAGACTTAGGAAATGTAACAGCAGTATGTATTTTTCAGCTCATGCTTCAGCTATAAGTTGGAGTAAATGGCTAGCAAAATATCTTTGAATTTTTTAACTTCTTTCTGTACTGCTGGCTGCCAGTCTGGCTATTTCAGGTTTGTAGCTTAAACACAGTCAAGCAGATCTGATGCTGTTACTTTGCCATTAAAACGTTGTTGTTCACTGTGTAGACTTGAGCAGAAAGCATTTTTCAAGATCCATAAAACTCATGAATGTTGCATGCCACAGGATCTCAGAAGGGGCTCCCTTGCCTGGAAGGTCATCTGGTTAGTGGGATTGATTTTCTGTCCCACTGAGCAAGTTGTTGGATGTAGATGCTTGGGAGCAGCATCTACAGAACAGTAATTAATCATAAATGTGTTTGCAATTACATAGTTTCCCATTCTTGGGTGGACTATAGTTCTAGAGTGAAAAGAAGGAAATCTTTGTATGGAAGGAGTGGGGTAAAGTGTTTACAGAGCTGAAGAACTCCAGGTACTCATTGTTGCATTGTCCACTGTGCTTCTGGATTTTTCTCAGCCTCAACAGCTATGATAGTTGGTCTAGTAAATTTAACAACTTTATATTGCCAGTAAATTAATGTGACTTAAATGTTTAACTTCCAAAGCCTTAGTGTTCAGTTTTAAAAGATGATCAGGCTTCTGTTGCTTTCTGAACTATTTTAACTGCAGAAGGTTGTGACTCTGTGACTGTCTTGCTGTGTAGGTCCACCTATTCCAATCAATAGTTATTTCCAGCAAGAATTCCCCAGTCTGCCGGCAGCTGGGGATCAGGAGAAGTCAGGCAAAGATAAAGATGCGCCTGAAGATGGATCAGGACCCAACCTGCGACCACAGAGTAAGTGTGTGCTACCAGTTGTTGTGAAATGGGTTTGTGTGGAACTTATTACTTATGCCACGTACAAAATAAAGTGGTGAACATGTTGTTTTAATCAACACACTCCTACAGTGAAGAAATGGATATTTGGGACTTTATTCTGCTTTGCTATGTTCCTGGTGTGTGGCAAACAGTGTGTTTAATCATGTCACTTCCCATTTTCCCAGTCTAGTCAGTACTGTAGTTGTGCTCTGAGGAACATTTGTTAGTTGCACAATGCTGGCATTTTCTTACTTCCAGCTGCTGATGTCACAGCAGGTAAGATGCATCTTTAAAGAACTCTCCTAGTATTAGCTAATTATATAAATCATGATCAGGGCTGTCCCCTGAGTGGTTAGTACATAGTGGAGCCTGAAAATTCCTCAACAGGAAGTTCAGTCTGCAGGATGCCAAAAGAGAGTGGATTGTGCCTTGAAAGACATTGGCGCCTTTAGCTCAGGGATGCAGTGCTCTGACCAGCTGGATCTGTTTCAGCAGTGGGGAGTTAGATCTGGTGAAAACAACCATAATAGCACTGGGTTTACATCTTTCAGGAAAGAAGTGGGTTTTTCTTCCCCAGGTCCCTTTAATGGGAAGGTATTTGGGGTTGTGTTTGTTACTAGTGGAAAACAAGATTCCTTTCTCCCCCAAAAGTTTGATTTTGGTGAGGGTTGATGGACTAGAGGTCCTATCGTGCACTGTGGCTGGCAGTGTCTTGTTCCAGTGATAGGCACTTCAGAGGGCTTGGGCTCTCAGGGAATCCTTAACTCCTTTCCTTGTTACAGGCCTCAGTTTTCCTTCGTTTGTTTGTCAGGTCCTGCAGACCAAGGCTATGTGCCTGTTCATGTCCTCTCTTGATTTTGATGTAAAGAATAAATTGTCAGGAAATTGGAGCGATGTCCAACACCAAATGAGAGTAGCTACGTGTCTGTTCAGCCTCCTGCAGGCAGTTACAGTTTTGGTCAGCACTGTACATGCTATATTAAGCCCTTCTTTCATGTGTGACAGCAGAAAGCTAAATGAACTTGGCAAGTACTCCCCCTTTAGCAGCTGTGCTTCCCAGCACAGATAAGTACAAGAGCCGTAATAGATACTTGGGAGCGTAGTTTAATACTGCATAAAGGGTTCGTGCTGCTAAAGGAACATAATTTACAGCGTGTGTCTGAATTTTTCTTGGTCTCCATTGATCTGAGCACTGCTGCTAAGTTTACTATGGGGTTTTTTTTTTTGTCATAACCCATTCTCTGCAGGCAGAAACTCCTAAAAGAATGGACTGCTTGGCACAAATGATAAGTCATTAAAATCCCTGACTTTCCCTGGGTGATTTGCTAGAGATTCACACCCAGAAGTAAAGCCCTTATCACTTCTATTGCATCCTTATCAGGCAGAGATACAACCCAGGCTCTGCATACCTGTCTCCACTTTGACACATACCTGTGCCCTACCTTTCTTTTTGAGCTGCTTGACAGTTCCCTAGTAGGCCTTTGCTGCTTAGGAAGCTTGATCTTTGCCTTGACAGCATCTTCACACTGAGTCAACAGTGGCCCACTTAGCACAGCTAAATCTGTTTCCTTTCTTGTGCTATAATCATATATAGTATCCTTCCTAAATTGCACTGTGTTTTGGAAGGTAGAATGGGACAACTAGAGCAGTCCATAAATTTAGCTCCTAGGAACACAGCTGTACCTAGGGCTGAAGAGGCTCAGGAAGCAGCTTCTGTTAATGCTCAAGTGACCACTGCTTGTCTCAGTGACAGATAGAACATGTGTCTGCACAGATCGCTGTGTCACTAAGGAGTGCGTGGGAACAACGTGTTCTTCACCATCCCTTGCTGCAATATAATCTGCAATATAAAGTCTGTTCCTGGCTTTTCTTGTGCTGATTCTGTCCATGCAGATGCTACTAGTTGGAGGGATGGGGGTAAGAACATTTCTCCTGGTTCTCCAACAGATCAAGAAGCTAAGGCTCTGGGACAAGAAGATGGCAGTGCTACAGCAGCAGAACAAAATGACGGCCAGAAGGCAGGAGACAAGAGGGATGTGCGGTTGCCACAGGTCCCTCAGCCCAAGCTGAATGGCCAGCAGCAGCCACCCATCTCATCCCAGTACAGAGCAATGATGCCTCCTTATGTGAGTGATGATTGCATGAACAGTTTGTAAGCAGCAGGGATCGATTTTTGGCTAGTGTGATTTTCTTATGCCCCTCCCTCTTCCCTCCGTAGAATGCTTAGCAGTTCTGCTGGAAGAGCAGGATTGAAACCCACACCTCAGAGGATGTGACTGCCTGTTGCTGCATGGAATTTGAACTTGTCAGGAGTTGATTTAACAGTTCAAGTCACTCCGCCTTGGGGACTTGGTGTCATACACTTGTGATACTAAGCAAGCTGTCCTGAGTGAAGTCCTACTTTACTCCCATTACTTCCTTTGATGGTCTCAGTATACTTAGTGCAGTGATACTTTTTAATGAATGTCCCCTGTTTTTAAATCCTTTTTAGATATTTAATCAGTATCCTAGAATGGCATATCCTCCTTCCATGCAAGGTCCAACAAGATTTCCCAATTCTGAGCCTAGCAGGTAAGAAAGCTACATGTGGTGGTGTTTTTTGTGTGGGTGTGAACTCTGTGACTCAATATAATAAAAAGAAATCATTTACACTGAGTATCTTGATGGTGATTATACACTGCTTAAGAACTGCCACTGTTCAGTCTCCCAAGTTTAACTTGTGTGGAGCAGTGCCATGGAGTGTCTGGAATTTGAGAGCTCAGCTGCAAAACTTGAGGGAATTCTGCACATTACTGGGTTTTTGATTGCGAGGAGCAGGAGTCACTTGCAGGGACACCTTCAAAACTTCAACCAGTATTTTGCCTATAAAAGGACTTTTCCATTGTTGCAGTGAAAGTAGTTAATTCCTGGTTCTCAACTTTAGTGATTTCCAATTAAAGTTGAATGCTAATGCATTATAAAATAAGTTTTCCACTTTGCTGTGCATTTCTCTGTAGTTGAGGATAGCTGTGCACATGCAAGAGTAATTATTTGAATTACGGTAGTCACACATGTGGATGAGGGATTTATACTGTGTTTGAAACAGCAGTGCTGTATATTTCAAACACCTGTCATACTGGTTGACCTTTTATCTGTCATTTGTGGATAAGCAGTGACTTTTGTTCTCTCATTTTTTAGAGGCCCAAGGGGAAGAGGCCCACCCTCATGGTGCTCAGAACCTATTGAGCGCCCATCCATTCTTAGTGCTAGTGAACTCAAAGAACTTGATAAATTTGATAATCTAGATGCTGAGGCAGATGAAGGCTGGGCAGGTAAGAACAGCAAAGTTAAGGGTATGTTATTTGTATGCTGAATGTTTCTGAAAGATTAATTGAATATTTCTTTATGCATCAGGTGCTCAGAGTGAAGTGGATTACACTGAGCAGTTGAATTTCAGTGATGATGATGAGCAAGGAAGCAGTCAAAAAGAGAAGGAAAGTGGGTGAGTTGGTGTTGCCAGCTAGATGTGAAATGTCACTTAACTAGCTTTAGGAAAGATTGAATGAAATGAGTGCACGTACTCATTCCTGTAACATAAATTGCAGTAATTTAATATTGTACTCAATTGAAAACTGCCTGCAGACTCCAGTCAGCTGGGTGTGGAGTAGAAATTATCCTTGTTAAGAAACCTTGAGGCTAGAAGATAAATCACCAAATATCTGTGTGGAGTATGCATTCTGCTTTTCTTATTTCTGTGCACAGTGATGAACAAACACCATCAAAAGACTCCCAGAGTCCTGATGGCCAGAAGGAAACAGAAGAACAGACAAATGCCAAGTCTGCTACCCAGGTTTCCACAGCAGCAGCCAAAGGGCCTTACAGCAAAAGCTCTCAGCTTGATCAGGTTTGTGTGCTCTTCTCTTCAGCTCTTGTGGCAGCAGCCTTGTCAGGAGAGCTCTGACTCAGGTGTCTTTGCAAACCGTCAGGTCAGTTAAGGTTATGAACACGGGGGGAAGCGTTAGCTCCTGAAAGCATTATCTGAGCCGTGCTGACCGATCAGGTGCTGCTCAGACAACTTAGCTGCCTCTGCTCGCAACATAAAAATAGCACGGCTTTATGGAGTGTGTGCTGCCCCGCACTTGCGAGGCCGAGAGCTCCTGTGTCAGTCCCTGTGGCTCAGCTGTCAGGCTCAGTGCTCCTGTCTGTCCATCCCTGGAAGTGAATGAAGCCATTCTGGTGCTTATCGGGTTTTCCAGAGGCATGGGGTAAATAGCCTGCACATTTTTCGTGGGTCTGGGGATTTTTTTGGTATCGTGGTCCACTTTCTGCAGCGCAGCTTAGCTGTGTGTTCACTTCTCACATTTCAGGCTAATAGGTTTTATACAGACCATGCAGAATTCATCAGCTCAGCCATTTTTTGTTTCCTCTGGTAGAGGAATATTAGCAACCACCTCAGTTTGTGCCTACTACAGCCCTATATTTTTTTCTTCCAGGAAAAGCTACTGTTAGCTTTGAAAATTTCTCAGAAGTATTTTCTCTTGACAGCAGTAATAATGAGGATGGGGGATCTGGGATTGGTTTTACTTAAACTTTCTCTCTGTATTAAAGATCACATTGTTTTCTAAGGTTTGATACTACATTGAATCTAAGGAAAAATGGTGCAGTAAAATAAACTCTGAAATTTGGATGTGTGAATTCTTAAATTGTTCAGGTCTCGGTACACAAAAATGAAAATGTTTTTGCCCTGGTTTTGTATGCAGATTTATGTTGAATGCAGATGCCATATTAGGTGTAGTATCTTAATGCAGTAGAGAAAAGTAAATCTAAAATTTGTCAGCTTGGCTGTGGTTATGAGCTTGCTTAACCCTGGTACTGTGTTTGATCCAACAGGATCGAGGTCCACCACAGCCTTCTATACATGAAAGAGGCGGCCCTGCTCTTCCTCCAAAATCTATTCTACCACCGGTAAGAAAGATTAGAATTGTCCTTATTTCCTTGAGTTAAATTCTTTAATGCTGTGGTGGAGGGATTTAGACTAGGAACGATAAAAATATACTTCACATTACCTAAGTAAAATGATTGTAGTGTCTGGGTCCAGTAGAAATGAGACCCCAACACAGCCTTGCTCCCAACTGTTTAAAGCAGCCCCATCTTGTAAGTGCCATGTGAAATGCACAAGAATTTCAAGAGCTTTTAGTTATCCAGCGCCACTAGGGAACTGGAGAGGACAGGAGCATGAGGACAGTGCTGGAGGGCTGACTGCCAAGACACATGAGGAGATGAAGTCCCAAATGAAATGTGAACTAAAATCTCTCTTATCCTGAGCTACCTTGAAATGCCTTGGCTCCTTGAGGGACTTTCATGTGAGTTCTGCCCTGAGTGTCTGAGATTTAGAGTAGCTTGTAACCAAATCTAAGATACGTTTGTGATCTTTGTTGTCACTTTGCCTTGATGGTGATGGGGAGGAGAGGTGACATGAGCCCAGGTGATTCTCTACCTCTCCTTTCTGAGCTCAGGTTTTAAGAGTCTGAGCTGGATCAGGAAGATGGGGGCTGGCTTTTTCTTCCAAGTCTTGCTTTTTAAAGATGCCATGCAGATAGATGTGTTGACAAATAGTTAAAATGTATTTCAACTGGCTGTTTATGTAACACGTGTTCAACTTGACTGATTTTCTTCTCACAGCACCCTCCTCCCCCTGATCGCCAGATGGGAAGGCAGGGACCCTTTCCCCCTAAACCAGTACCTGATGAAGATGAAATTTGGAAGCAGAGGAGAAGGCAGCAGTCAGAGATATCGGCTGCAGTGGAGCGAGCCCGTAAGCGGCGAGAAGAGGAAGAGAGGAGAATGGAAGAGCAGCGAAAAGCAGCTTGTGCTGAAAAGCTCAAACGGTTAAATGAGAAATTCGGCTGCGTGACAAAACCCGCCCGGGAAGACCCTCTGAAAGAGAGAGAAAGGGAGAGGGAAAGGGAGAGGGAGAGAGAACGGGAGCGGGAGAGGGAAAAGGAGAGGGAGCGGGAGAGGGAGCGAGAAAAAGAGAGGGAGAAGGAAAAGGAGAAAGAGAGGGAAAGGGAGAAGGAAAAGGAGAAAGAAGAAAAAGAAAAACTGGAGAAGGTAAAAGAACAAGAAGTGGAGAAAGAGAAAGAAAAAGAGGTGGAGAAAGAAGAGAAGGAGAATGAAAAAGAGAAAGAAGAGGAAAAACCAGCACATGAGGTTCCTGAGCCTGTAGAACCTGTGGCAGCACCTGTAGTAGAAAAACAAGAAAGTGAAACCAAGAATAACAAGGAAGAAAAAGGTACACTTGCACCCAAGCAGGAATTGTCCTTCTTAAAGATGAGTCACAGAGCACAGTTGTTGTCTAGAAGTCTCATTTACATACCTAATTAACCTAGTGCATCTAGACCAATTATTTTCCTTGTGCATTACAGCTGATAACTGTCCTCTGAGCTAAGCCTGTTTGCCAAGCTCATCAAAAGATTAGGGAAAAAAATAGGTTCTGTGATTTAGGCTGGACTTTGAGGAATACAGAAAGAAAAGCAGGCTTTCTTCTCTTCCTAAAGAAGGGTCAGTCACCCATGTTGCTTAAAAAGCAATGCAAATTATTTCAGCTATTCAGTTCTTTCAGCAAGCTAGAGAAGTAGATACAAAGAGCACCTATTTAAGTGTGGTGCATTTTTTGTAGTGAAACTTGAATGCTACAAGAAAACTGTTAGACTGTGCTTGGTAAGGTTTTATTATCTTTAAATGAATATAATTGATTGTAAAACCAAACCTTAGTTAGTTAAAAAAATGTTGATCCAAATGCAATCATTGATACAGCACTTCTTAAATTGTGTAAGAGATGCAACCTAAATGCCCATGGTTGGTTTCTCAGTGTATTTGAGTTAACAAGGGACAGAGATGTATTAACAACAGTTGTTCAGTTTTGAGGGGTTGTCCTTGGCTTTTTGTTGCCCATATTGGTTTTGGAAACAGACTGTGAAGTTAGAGAAGGCAGACATTTTAGAACCTTGTTTAGGTGACATTCTGGTGAAATTGTCAATTTAAAGATTGACTCTTGTGGGTGGGTTTTCTGTTGTTTTTTTCAGAAGATCAAGCAGTCTTCTCTCGACAAGACAGTGGTCGGAATGAGAAAGAGGTTTCACAGGTGACTCATGAGAATGAGCCAGAGTCAGGATCTCAGCCTCGTCCTGCCGTTTCCTCAGGCTATTCTAAGCAGTTCCAGAAATCATTACCACCAAGATTTCAGAGGCAGCAGGTAACAAACTAGCTCATTAAGAGCAGGAGGCTTGTTTAAAGAATTATGTACTCTGCCTCATTCTGAATAAGAAGGTGACCATAGGAGTTTCAGAAATCCTGAGTTGTTGGTTTCCAGCTTCTAGAAAACGGTATGGGCAGGAATTGCTCTGCCTGAAATACTTCTTGTCACTTACACGGTCTGTAAGTGAGCAGAAGGCAAGAGAGGCTTTAAAACTGGCCCACACTGGCATTGCCCTGGGCTTGCCCATGGAACCTGAAGTCTGACAATTGATTATTACTTCTGCAGCTTTTATAAAAGGGTGGTGTGCCTCTCACAGATGTGAGTTGAGCTTGGGTCCTGTGGTCTGAGGAGCACTTGACCTTAATGACATGCATAAAGTATAGGTCCTTCTGTGTCTCAGCTGCACACCAGTTAAGCTGTAGCTATTCTGAATTGTCCAGTCTGGTTTTCTTCCTTCGCTCCTGCCTCATCCTGATGCGTGTTTGCAATTAACTTCAGAATGCTTGCTGTCCTGGAGATAATTGTACTTGTTTTTTCCAAGGGTTATTAGAGCTGTGCTCAAGACTGCATCGTATGAAAAAGTCCTGTAATTCTGTTTTTTGATCTGCAGGAGCAAATGAAACAGCAGCAATGGCAGCAGCAGCAGCAAGGTGTCCTTCCCCAGTCTGCTCCCTCGCAGCCTTCGAGTGGCCCTGTCCCACCACCCCAGCACAGACCCCTTTACCAGCCCATGCAGCCCCATCCGCAGCATTTGGCTTCAATGGGCTTTGACCCCCGGTGGCTCATGATGCAATCCTACATGGACCCACGGATGATGTCAGGAAGACCTGCAATGGATATGCCTCCTATTCACCCAGGTAAACCTGGAAGCAGTTCTTGGCTGTTAGACTTGGTTTTGAAACAGAACCACACTTTGTTTAGGGAATGAGTGGGTTTTTAAGCAGAAACATACATTATTTTGTTTAAGACAAAGTGGATTGTAGTCATATATGACTGAAATTGTAGTCCTGTGAGAATGTATACCTTTGACCGTGAAGTAAAATCCCAGCTGTTGCTCTGTAGGCATGTGAGTGACAGTTAAAATGATCGAGAATGTTAGCATGGGCTTTTACTTTGCTACAGACAGAAAGCTGGCAAGAGTTAGGCTGAACTGAGAAAATGTGTATTTACCACTAGTGTTTCATTACACGTTAGTACTTGGCACTACATTGCTTCCAAAAAAAACCATGCATCTTTTCTATTTTTACATTACATATTAACAGCTCCACAGTTTTAATAAATTTGTGGTTTCAGATTCTTGGCACTAAAAAGTCCTTCTTAATTTGTGCAATGGCCATCTGATTTGCAGTTAGGAAAGCTGTTGGGCAAAAATAATAGAAGTCTGTCATGTAACATAATGGAGATACCCGCCCAGCTAATGAGCAAGGGAGTGAGTATCCTCAGTGAGTGCAGGGCATGAATGAGGAAATGGCAAGGTAAGCAAAGACAGTGAAAACTGCAGAATTTCTTTGAAATGTTACCAAAAAAAAAAAAAAAAAAAAAAAGCTGGTCTTTAAGACAGTATTAAAAAATACTTGTGAGTACTCTTATAGTGCCTTTTGCCATTCAGGCGTTACAGCAGAAACTTCATCCATGAGTTTACAGGTCTCCAGGCCTGTTTCTTCCTGTTACAGTGAAAGCAGAGATCTTTTTTCTTTTGTTGGGACATAGAGTACAAGTGTTGAGTATGATTTGGTCAGTCTGAGGTCAGCTGGCGGGGAAGAGACATTTGGTTTTGACATTGAGGGTCAAAGAAGGAGGTTGGAGGAGAGAGAACAGCATTCCCTGATACCTTCTGATATGCTTTGTATTGAGGTCAGTTTCTTTGCTGATTTTAAAATTGTTCCAATTGTTGAACTTCACTCTGCCACAGGAATTATGCCTCCCAAACCACTGATGAGAAGAGAGCAGCTGGAGGGCTCAGCAGCCGGTTCCGATTCGTTCGAGCACATGGCTCGCTCTGCACGCGAGCAGCACACTGTGCCTCTGTCAGAGCCACGCATGATGTGGGGCTCAGACCCCTACCCCCACGCAGAATCTCAGCAGTCCAGTTCTCCTCCCAAGGTGTTAGAAGAGCCTGATGATTTGAGGTAAGCCTGACCTGTGCCACTGCTTGTCACCTCTCCAAGTCACACATCTTTACACACTCGACTGTGTAACTTGGGTTGCAAAAGGCAACGCAGCTGTCTGAGTTGTAGCTGCTTTTCATGCAAAACTTGAAAGGAGTTGTGACTGGGGGATGCAGTGTATTTGGTGCTGTTGTACGAAACAGAAGACATGCCTGCTCTGTAGTGGAGTGTAGAAAGACAATTTACCCCTTGTCAAGGATCCTTAGCTAGTAGATGAATGGTGATTGCCAGAATATTTTGGATTTTCAGTTTTGTAGGACACTCCTCCAGTGTTGTCCTGTTCTCCATTTGCTCTCGGTTCTCCCCATATTAGAGAACTTCTGTCTGATGTATATTTATTTTGTAAGTGGTGTGTTAAGTACAAGTGGTATAAAGCAAACAGTCTCTTTTGGCCTTTGCTTCAGGATGAACTGTCAGGCTTTATCTTAAAAGTATTCAAAAATTCTTATTGCTCTGCTGCCATCTGGGTGATCCTTGGTGGTTCCATTAAAAATTATTGTCTGTTACTTCGCAGAGGTGACAAGAATCCTTAATAGAAAATTATTTTATTTGAATAATTATGTATGGGTAAAAATTTCTTTCTGTCTACACTAAATAGTCTTAATTGTTTTCTGCTTAGGTCTGAGGCACACTTGGAGCAAGAACGAGTCGCTGTACCTGCCAGTGCTTATCCTGTAGAACACAACCAGTTGGACTCTCATCCAAAGACAGAATTTTTCCGAGAATCAGGAGAGGTAGAGGTACAAAAGTTCCCAAGCAGGCCTTTGGAAGACGTACAGCCTCTCCAAACTGACACACCTAACACAGCAGTTAATTTTGAAGGAGTGAATGAGAAGGTTTCACGTAGCTCTCCAGAAGATTTGATGCCTGTAGGGGAAAGTCACTCTTCATTAAAAAGAAGCATTTCTCATGGTTCAAGTCACTCTCTAAAATCAGAAGACCAGAGGAGTGAAACAGCAGCAAATATCCCTAAATTAAATAACAGAGCTATTGAGACAAAGGAGACAATTGAGAGACTTGAGATTAAACCGAAAAAAGACATTGTGATCACTAATAGAACATCAGAAGGACCAAAACCTGAGAAAACTTTCAAACCTAAGTCTGAAACAAGATGGGGCCCTAGGCCAGGTTATGGCAGGAGAGATGAAGGTGGTGATAGACCAGTTAGAAGATCGGGTCCTATTAAGAAACCTGTGCTTAGGGATATGAAGGAAGAGCGTGAACAGCGAGAAGAGCGTGAGCAGAGAAAGGAGAAGGAAGGAGAAAAGACAGCTAGTGAAAAACCAAGCAAACCTGAAAAAAGTGACAAAAAGGAAGCACCTCAAGTGCCGCTGCCTCAGGCTGAGCCTGAGAGATCTGCCTCCAGCAGCGCTCCTCTGGCCAAGAAGATAACCCAGGATGCTGCTCCAGCAGCAGTGAGCCAGGAGAGCAGTCAGCCCGAGGCTGCAGCCAAAGCTGTGGTGCAGCCGCCTGCCCCTGCAGTGCAGCAGCAGCAGCTCCCAGCTGCCCAGCCAGCCACTCCCCAGCTTCCCCCAGCCATCCAGCAGCCTCCGCCCGCCCAGCCGGCAGCGCAGCCCCCGCCCCACGCGCAGCCCCCAGCGCCCGCCGGCAAGGAGGAGAAGCAGGCTGAGAAGGTGGTGAGCAAGGAGGTGGTAGAGAAACCACGCTTGGAAACCAGACCAGTGAAAAGAGAGCCTGGCTTACCACCTAGGACATACTGGAAAGAGGCCAGGGATAGGGACTGGTTCCCAGATCAGGGATACAGAGGCAGAGGTCGTGGCGAGTATTACTCTAGGGGCCGTAGCTACAGGGGTTCTTACGGGGGACGTGGTCGGGGCAGTAGAGGCCATAATAGAGAGTATCCACACTACAGAGATCCTAAGCCTAGATCAGAGCATGTGCCTTCAGGGCCTGTTAGGCAAAGAGAAGAGAGTGAAACTCGTAGTGAGAGTTCTGACTTCGAAGTAATCCCGAAACGGCGGCGGCAGCATGGCTCGGAGACAGATTCTGACAGCGAAGTGCACGAGAGTGCGAGCGACACCCTGCTTTCAGACAAAGACAGTGTCATCAAGGGCAAGCACCCGAAAAGGGAGGAAAGAGCTGACGGCAAGAAGCCTCCAAAGCCCCTGTCGTTCAAACCTGAGAACAGTATCAGAGTAGACAACAGATCCCTAGAAAAAACATACATAAGGGATGATGAGAACAAGCCCAAACCAGGATTTCTTCCTAAAGGAGAGCCTTCCAGACGAGGCAGAGGGGGAATGTATAGACGTGGTGGCAGGGATCCTGGGGGGCGTCCTCCACGTCCATCTACTATAAGGAGACCAGCCTACAGAGACAATCAGTGGAACCCTAGGCAAACAGAGATCATTAAACCAGAAGATGGGGAGCCTCCAAGAAGAAATGAGCATTACGGTCCTATACCAATTGATAAAAGACCTCCAAAGTTTGAAAGAAAGTTTGATCCAAACAGAGAGAGGCCACGAAGACAGAGGCCTGCCCGGCCTCCAAGGCAAGATAAGCCACCACGCTTCAGGCGCCTAAAAGAGAGAGAGGCTGCATCTAAGATCAGTGAGGTGGTGACCAGCTCCACAACAAGTGCCACAGTCAGTAATGCAGTTAATGAGCCCTCCAACCCTGCTCTGGATGTGTCAGGAAGTAAGACACCAGACTTGTCCAACCAGAATTCTTCAGACCAGGCAAATGAAGAGTGGGAAACAGCCTCGGAAAGCAGCGACTTCAATGAGAGGCGGGAAAGGGATGAGAAGAAAACGGCAGATGCAGCAGCACAGGTGGCTGCAAAGGCAGGAGAAAACGTTGGAGCTCCAAAAAGGGAAATAGCCAAGAGAAGCTTCTCTAGTCAGCGGCCTGGAATAGACCGTCAGAACCGACGTGGCAACAACGGGCCAGCTAAGCCAGGAAGGAATTTCTCAGGGCCCCGGAGTGAAAGGCGGAGTGGTCCACCTCCCAGAAGTGGAAAAAGAGGGTGAGTAACCAGCTTCTGTGGGGAAGCACACAGGGTCATGATCTTCTGTGGTCCTCTTGTGGTTTGGAACCATAAGCAGTTAGTTTAGATCTGTAGAGTGGTAGAAAAGACACTAATACATGCACCAGTGGCTCTGTACTTTCTTTTTTTTCTGTTTGTATACAGGCATCTGGAACCTGAAGCTGAGAGCAGAGTATTCTTGTGTGCACAATGCTAAAAATGCCTTATTTTAAAAAATTACAGTGCTGTTCCTGAGTTGAGCTATATTTCTTGAGATTTGGATGCAAGCAGAAATATTCATGTGAGCGGTTTTGCAGTTAATGTATAAATTTCTGCATCACATTTTAGATCAGTCACCTAACACAGACAAGCAGGTTGAGAAATGCTTACCATTTAGACTAAACTTTTATTTTTCCATGTGCTTAATTTGATGGAAAATTTAGCAGGGCATTTGATATTTCTCCCCAATCGCTTTAGCTGTTGAGCTTCTTTCTCATTGAGGAGCTGAAAGTAAAAGTCTGGACCCTACTAAGAAGTCAGTAAACACAGTTCCACAAGTGGGATCTGAATTAGATTGTTGGCTTCCTCCTGACTGTTCTCTGTGGCTTAATTTTTTTATTTTTTTTTTCCCCTAACACAGGCCATTTGAAGAGCAGGCAGCGCCTGTGCCTGGTGTTGATCCCACCAACGGCAACTCTTTACATCAGGAAGATGGAGGGGTCACTGCTGCAGGCCAAAAGACCACCAAGGATGCAAGTGGCAAAAAGAGAGAAGAACCCAAGGCTGGTCCAAAGAAACCTAAGGAAAAAGTGGATGCCTTGTCTCAATTTGATCTTAATAATTATGCAAGTATGTATTGATAATATCCTAATAATTTTTTATAGTTCTGCTAGTTTTGTTGCATATAGAGCTAGGTGTTTGAAAACTTTTTTAAAAAAGTTTTTTTTTAAAACACCAGAATAATTGTACACTTGAGCATGCTACCTTTGCGATATCTAATTAATGTGTGTGCCTCAAAAAGGTGGCAAATCTAATTGTGTGTTACGTGTAGATGGGAATAATTTTGTACGATAAACTTTCATTCATACCATTCTCCATTACATTCTCATAATTTAGTTCATTTTCAAAAGTAAAGGCAGTGATTGTCACTGAGAAGCTCAGAGCTGATATCCGGGAGGGCTGTTCATTATTCACTAGTGGGATTTAGTTCATATTTCTTGGAGAATCTGGTACAGGAAGCTCCAGTTTTTAAGTTCTTAAATATTAACTCCTTGTCTTCGAGCTCAGCAGCAAAGCACTTGGCAAGCAGAAGCTTGCCATCAATCAGGGCCCCCATCTGAGTCTGTGGGGAAGTAACTTCCACTCCAAAGCCAGTTTTGGCTCGGTGCATTGCACCTGAAGCTGTTGAAACAGCAGCATCTATACCTTTCCTTTTCCTATAGGTGTTGTGATCATTGATGATCACCCTGAAGTGACAGTAGTTGAAGACTCCCAATCTAACTTGAATGATGATGGTTTCACAGAAGTGGTGTCTAAGAAGCAGCAAAAACGCTTGCAAGATGAAGAGCGCAGAAAGAAGGAAGAACAAACAGTGCAGGTACAAGACCAGCATTTATAGTGGGGGAAAAGCTACTTGCTGTACTGGGAATGTTGTCAAGGGTGCAGAATCTTCCTTCCAAAAAAAGTTGTATTTTCTCCTTCTAAATACAACTTATTTAGTTATATTTAATATTCAAGTTGTTCATATTTAGTAAATAGAATTGATTTTTATTTAGTTACTTGGGGATTTTGTACTTTGCAATTGGCACTGTCAGGGAGGTGGAATTGGCAAACTGAAAAAAGCCACTGTTTTTCATATGTGATAAAGGTTTATCCTACTGCTTGTATATCAGTTGATTCCAAGAAGAAAATGGATGAGAAATCATTGTACCTGAGGTTTAATACTCCTTAAAAAAAAAAAAAAATTCTTTTAAGGCTGGGTTAATCAGTTTGCTTTTTGCACTGTACAATTGTACAGACTGTCACCTGGAAGAATAAACATCGGCTTCTCCTTACAGGTTTGGACCAAAAAAGGATCAAGCGAAAAAGGCCGAGGTCAGAACTCCAAGCTGCCCCCCAGATTTGCCAAAAAGCAGCAGCAGCAGCAGCAGGCAGCAGCTGCAGCTGCACAGCAGGCTCAGGCTCAGGCACAGCCTCCGTGCCCAGCGCAGTCTCCAGCTCAGCCGCAGGCTCCTGTTCCAGCGCAAAGCCAGGCTGTTCCAGGAGGGACGGCCAGCACGGAGTACACCGTGGCAGGCAAAGTCCTGCAGAACACTCAGGCTCACAATGGCCTGGGAGCTGAATTATGGGACAACAAAGTGCCTCCTACAGCAGTTCTGAATGACATCTCCAAAAAATGTAAGCGGTGGCTTTTGGATTTCAGGTGGGGGTGAGCAAGTATTGTAGCAGCTGGTTGCCAGCTGGCTCTCTGGCTGTCTTTTTACCTGCAGATGGATTCTGCACAGGGAATGGAGGGCAGCATTTCCAAGTGCAGCACTGTAACCTCTGAAAAGAGGGTTCTGCAGTATAATATTAGTATTTTATGTTGTCATGTTCTTCGTTCACAAGCAATGAGCAGCTGTCACTCCTTTCAGGAGTCTGTTTTGTCAGACTTGGTCATTCTTCCAGACATGATAATTGCCCCACTTGAAAGCAGTTGAATAGGTAGCGTGTTGCTAACCGCTGAATAGCTTAATTAAAGCTTATTTAATCAAGACATCAGTAATTAAATGCTCAGTCAATTCATACATTGATTTGAATACAACCAGCAACGTTGAGGGGTTTTTTAACTCTCTTTTCTTAATTGTCAGTGGGACCCATTAGCCCACCTCAGCCACCTTCAGTCAGTGCCTGGAACAAGCCTCTGACATCTTTTGGTTCAGCTACATCCCCAGAGGTAAGAATGAGGAGACGAAGAGTAACTGTGTGTGAAGCTTACCCAAATTATATCTTGTTGGGGTTGGGTACAGATTATCCACTTATCCAGGCATGCAGATACTTAAACTAATACGTGTAGAATTCTGTGAAGTCAGGAGATAGTACGGAAACATGGCATACAGGCTGGTGATTTTATAACTGCAGTATGAAAAACCTGTTCTCTTGGAAATAAGTCAGCCATTCACAGGTTCTATTGACAGCTGTTACTCACTGCATTTCTAAAGGAAAAATATTGCCCAGTTTGCCTGTTTGTGTAGGGTTCAGTAATGTAGACAGAAACAGGATGTCTCCAAGGAATTAAAGGGGTTTTGTGTTCCTTAAATTGGACATACAAAAAGCAGTTGATGCTTTATAACTACATTATCCCTAGATATTCCCATGGAATTTGCATAGCCCTAAATTTTACATTTGAAGTGCTGTGGTTTTACTTTTTTGGTCTTAATTGTTTTAAACTGCAATAATGTTGAGACAGATGTCATAGGAGACCATTTTAACTGTGTAAGAGATCTGGAAATAATTTTATATTTCTTACTATTCCTCTTGAATTGAACATCAAGTTTTGAACTTCCCAGAGAATGTTATGAATGTGAATCTGAGTTGCATTTCTTCCTCTTGTACTTGATCATGTTTACATATTTCTTCACTGCTTTTTTCTTGAGCTCATTTAACACTAGAAACTTGAGGAGGAAGTGTGCATTCAGATATTGTTTATTCTTGCAAATCTGTTGCAATCACAAATAATACTTCTGGCAGAAGATAGAAGTACCTCTCTAGTGGCTGTCAGCAAAGCATCTTTTGTGCTCTTTTCTGAACCATTGTCCCTGTACTGATACAGAAATTTTTCAGAATGGGTTAAACGTTTGTCTTTTAACCAGGGGACAAAGCCTGGACAAGATGGTGGAGTCGATCTTGGGATAGAAACTATTCAGTTTGGAGCCCCAGCTTCCAGTGGCAGTGACAATGAAGTTGGCCCTGTGCTTTCTGAGAAGTCCACTGACAAGTTACCAGAACCCAAAGAGCAGAGACAGAAACAGCCTCGGGCCGGACCCATCAAAGCACAAAAGGTAAAAGGTCACAATTTCAGTACAAACTTGTAAACGTAAAGAAGTTCAGGCAAAAAAAGGTTACAAATAGCAGACTAGAATCCTCATTGAGTTAGGACTAGATCCATAAAAATTGCATTCCCTTTTTATATTTCCTAAAAACAATCAACAAGGTGGTTCTTGCAGAAAAGATGTGCAGGTGTAATTAAACAGCATCCTAGGCCAACACAGGCTGTGGTGTTGGTTCTGTGTTTGGAGCCAGAGATGGGAGTATGGGTGTGTGATAGTTTTGTTGGGAAGCTGTGGCTGTGGTGAAGTGCTTTGGTTTTGACTTGTAGTTTGGGTTTTCTGTTTTCCCTTGAGCTTGCTTTAGTCAGGCCTTGAGGTCTGTTGGGGAAGCAGCATTCCAGCGCTGCCCTGGCTGTGTCTGCAGGTGCTGTGGTTCTTCCTGCTGCAGTGCCTGCCTTGTCCCGCTCTGCGTGATGCGTGGTGCTCTGCTTAGTTTTGTAGCCAGGTTGGCAATTGATAAATACATGAAGTTGCAGAAAAGGAAGTGTTTTGAGGAAAGGGTGGAATGTTAGAGACATTAGTTTGAGGTCTCTGATTCAAATGCACAAATGTCTGAATAATTTTTTTTTTTGTTGCAGTTGATACTAAATAGATATCAAACTTACATCAGTTTAAAAAATAAATGTATTGCTTGCCTCCCAGAGATTTTCTGCTGTTATTTCCACCTCGAGTGCACACTCCTCTGTGCATCACTAGCACTCATCACCAGCTTCTAATTCCCAGAAAGAGAAGGTTATAGCAGATAAACTTGTCTGGTGACTTAGAACATCAGCTATTCCAGTCCCTCTTGATGTCTGAGATTTGGCAGCAATCCTGATGTAATTAAAGCCCTTTTGTCTTTGTAGAAGACTGGGTGTTCCTTTGTGTTGGTTGTTTGGGTTTTGGTTGTTTGTTGGGATTTTTCCCCCCTCCAAAAAAAAGAGCTGAAATCTGGAAGTTCAGTCACACATAGAATGAATTTTAGCTTTTGCTGTATGAGACACTGAGTGGGTATGTTGCAGTTCATGGCTTTCATTGCAGAATATAAAACCTGCACAACAGAGAAATGTGCAGGAGTTCAAACTGGTGGTGAATTGCAGTAACCCATGTCTCAGATACACCACAGTGTGCCTGAAACTGCCCACATAAAATCACAGATACTGGACTCCACAGTTAAATATATACAGTCTACTTGCCACTGTGTAGAAAGTTCTTTTTTTTCTGCTTGTTTATAGCTATCAAGGCTCCTGCAGATTTTGTTGAAAGACATGTATTGACTAAATAGTAAATGCCTTGGAAGTTAACATTTTTTTTGCACTGCTCTGAGTAAGGGGGCTGTAAATCCTTTAGCTGCCTTGATGACAACAAAAAAATCTCAACAAACAGACAATTCTTACACACCCACCCACCTCGGTGGTGATACTTGCTCTGAAGCCTAAATACAAGTTTGTGTTCAGGATTGGAGGTCAGTATTGTTGAATTAATGTGGTCAAGCATAGGAGGATCCTACTGAAACAAAGCAATCTATCTTTGCAAGTGTGACCTTAAAGTGTCTGCAGGAATTTCACCCTCTGTAAACTATAGAGAAAAAATTATTTGGGGTGAGGTGGGCCTGATATTCCTGATTGTAGCATTTCAGAGCTCAGGCATTTGCTTCTACTGTTTCTTTCCTACCCTCTGCAAGCAAGTCTCTGCTGGCCTCCTGGAGGTACCAAATGCCTTTGGGAATCTCCTGCCTCCCCAAAACCATTGTATTATAGAGTATTCATCTGCTCCTGAAGTAGCTGATTTTTATTGACAATTACCAGCAGCTTCTGTCTTCCCACTGACAAAGCTTAAGGAGCAGGATTTTAAGGACTGCCTTTAATGGATTTTTGTGCTGCTCAGTAGTGAAGTGGGCTGAGAGTCTCAGCCAGAAAGGACATGGCTGTTGAAACAGCAGAGTGTTCAGGTTCCCTAGGGCCCTGCATTCTGCCGTAATTCAGCTGCACAAGAAGGAACTGCTGAATTGCAGCCGTTATTCCAGCCATGATGTCTGCAATAAAGGCAACACTTGTGCGTAGGTGTTTTATTTTTTCTGGATCCCCTTAGTGATCAGTTTCTAGGGAAAAATGCTGCCAACATCCAGACATTAAGATAACTTCAAATGAAGGTAGAGACTTCTGTTCTGGTTTCCTGGGGCCCTGTAAAATCCTGTTTCTTTGAAAAGTAAAAAATCCTGTAGGTATACAAACACATGTGGTTTTTTGTATTTTTTGTGCTTTTCTTGTAAGGACAGTCAAACTGACATTATTTTGTATTTTAGTTGAACTCTACCACTTCACATAAAAAAATTCATTGCTTGAAAGCAATAGTTTAGATTCCTGATGTTCAAAATCAATGCATTTCACATACCTATCACTAACGTAGTCTCTCATATGCTTTACCTGTTAGAGAATGCTTACCCTTGGAAGGCATTGTTATGTTTAAACAGTGACTTTTAGCATGTTAAAGTATTATTGTTGGATAGGACATAGAGGAGAAGGCATGACTGACGAGTTAACACTAACTTAGCTTCCAGACTTGAGTCCGGTAGAAAACAAAGAGTATAAACCTGGTCCTATTGGGAAAGAGCGTTCTTTAAAGAACAGGAAGGTGAAGGATGCCCAGCAAGGAGAGCCTGAGGGACAGGAGAAGCCATCTCCCACCTCTGTCAGAAGCCCAGAACCCGTCACTACAAAGGAAACCAAAGCAGCGAATGAACTGAGCACGGAGATAGGAACGATGATATCTGTATCTGCTCCAGAGTTTGGAACAAACACAAAGGTAAGAAAAATACTGCCAAATTACTGAGCACTGAATATAGAATGTGATCACAGTGAGGTAGTTGGCACTTGGTTGCCTGTTGGTGGTGCTTACCCGGACAGCAGAGCCCACTGTGTAGCAGATAGGAAACACTGGTACTGCTTGAATTAAACAGTTCAGCAGGAGTGGTACAGAGATGTGCTGTTTGTGACACCCTTGAGCAGAGATCAGCTTGGAAGTCTGCTCTGCTGCAGGTGACAGCTCAGTCCTGAGCACTGCTCTGGAGAGTGGCTCTGGAGCCTGGTGTAGGCAGAGTGTGTGAACTCAGATCAGTGTGATGTATGCAAGGTGGCTTCCAGCAGAGGAGTGAAGTCCTGTGCGTGATTGCTGGTTGAGTGTATGGATGGCCTGAAGCTGTGAATTAAGTGCTGTTCTGTGAAAAAAAAAGGAAATCTCTAAACTAGGAGCGTGCTAAAGCTTTGGACAAGACTTGTTCTGTTTCCTTCAATGGTCGTGTATCTCCTCTTGGCTTGGATATTTTCTAGATATCCCTTGCAGAGCTCCTTCACAACATCTACAGCTTGTCATAGCTGGGTCTCCCCTGACTTCTTCACAGCTGCTCAGCAGTGAGATGGTGACTCCTGTTGGGATTCATTGTTCTGCAGCTCAGTTCTTAGCTGTGGCTGAAAAACATCACCTGAGGCATCTCCTGTGTGGGGACTGCCCTCAGTACAGCAGCTCTGTCTCGAGCAAGAACTCTGGTCGTCATCTCTCAAATGTAAAGAAGCCATGCAGTTTGAGTAGCTACTGCTGAATAGTTACACCTGCTTTGGTAAAGGAAAAATGCTTCTTGTAGGTTTGAAAAGCAGTTTTCTAAGTGTAGATTCAAGTTGGTTGCCTGCTGTCTCAACCATCCTGGTCTTCAGCAGAAATATTCTGATGCCATTTAGGAACACTGATCCTCTTTAACAGGTACATTAATAGTTGAAGAATCTGAAGTGTGGATCACTCACAATTGATCTTTGTCACCCACAGCTGGGGAAAAAAGCCCCAAAACAAAGGACAGCTGTGGCAGCTTTTTGCCAAGGTGTCATGCAAGCAGAAGATACAGTCTCAGTGAAATGTTGCTACGGAGCAAGTGTTAGGGAGGATATTTTTGTCCAACATGGAAGCTGCAGGTTTGATTTCTGAGTAGAATGGCAAATATTTAAGAAAATGCAGTGCAGGGATTTCTCATCCTTCCTGACATTTTCTGTCTTGTAACAGGTAGATGTGAGTGGTTTATGTTCATACCAGAAATTGATAAAGTGTCCTTCTCGTATGAGAATGAAAAGCGTAGAGCAGTAAACACCAGCTTGCTCAGGTATTTGATAAGGCTGTTTGTAAACTCCAGCTTGCTCAGGTATTTGATAAGGCTGTTTGTATCCTGTGCTTTCCCACAGTCCTACAAACTACTGTGACCAGAGCTTGAGATAGGAGGTGCTTTTTCTAAGCCATAAACAAAACAGGAAACATATCTTTGATTACTGCAGGCTGACTCAATATAATCATGTAGTTCAGCTACAATCAGCAGAATTTCCTTTCTGCTGCAATTGTATTTTTTAAGTGTGAGTTTTTCAAAAGGGAAGTCTGGATTTTCTGGCAGTCTAGGCTTAGTTTAAAGTGAGTTGCCAAGGTTCTTTGAACTACCACAGTATTAGAGCCCCAGGATTCTTTGTTCTGGAAGGAAGACCAGAGTGAAAAGAAACTTTACAATTTGTGCTATATATGAAAATTCCCAATAATTTCCTCTTTGAGTGGTTGCTAAAAGAAGCCTTTAATAATAGGCCTAAATCCTCCTGTCTTAACAGCGCCAGGTGTGCTTTTAAATTCCTTTGTTATGATTAGTTCTGAGGCATTAGAAAGTTGTTTTTTCTAGGAAGGAAGTGGTCATATTTTACATCTCTGGAAGTTAAACCAACAACCTGCACATTTATTGGATAACTTTCATCTAGATTTTGCTGGAAAAAACCTTCGATAAACACCTCTACTTTTTTAAGAGGCCTTTAAGAGGGGTTCAAACACTGCTCCAGCCTTGGAGTTCTTGTACTGATGTATATTGCAATTGTTTTTTCTTGTCTTTGTACTCTTTCCATTGCTCGTTCATGAGGGAAAAAGTGTTGACATCTTTAAACTGTTGTTTCAATGTCCAATGTTGAGGATTTGGCAAACCCAAATGACTTTTCTTTTGACCCTCTTAAACATCCCTCTCAGAGATGACTGCTCAGCTTCCAGGAAGGCACACTTGTGGTATATTTGGTGATTTAAAGGTCTCTAAGAGCCAGCTGTCCTCCTTTATTCGAGTACCCCATCCATTCCAGAGCAAACATCTCGTATGATTAAATGCACATGCTCTTATCAAGTCTGCTTAGAAACTGTATAAATATAAATGAACTCATGCAGTGAGATGTTTAAGTTTAGTACATAAGTATGATGCTCAGAAGCCATTGCAGCTGTTTCTCTTGGATTTTGAAGGCAGCAATCTGATGTGCAAGTTTCTGAATTGGGTAAAACTTCTCACCCCCCTTGCCTTTCCCCACCCTTCCATTTGACCCTCTCAAATCCCAGGAAGATCCATACCTGGCTGTGGACACCAGTGAAGATTTGTGCAGGTAGTAACAGCTGTGCCTTACAGATCATGTCTAAAAGGACACAGGTTTTGGGTTTTTTTTCAGAAAATCTTTAGTATCTTTCCAGCTCTAGTTTGGGTGATTTATTTTAATCAGGAACAAATCAAATAGCTGATTCATCCCATAGAGTACCCTGATCCTTTACAGCAAGGTCAGCTCCGAGGTCTGCCTTGTCCTTTGTTCATCAAGTCACTTGAGGTTTTGTGATCTCTTTTCTGAGCAAAGGAGGTAGTTACAAAAAAGTCTGCCTGTTCTTTTTCTTTGGGTGTAGACAATTTGTAGAGAACTCCCAAAAAAAAGCATGAACAGCTTTTTGCTCTGTTACTAATTTTATAAAGTAATCGGTTGGTTTCTTCAAACAGTTATACAGGAGAATCATTTAAACTGAATTACAAAAGCTTGTGGTGATAACAGAATCCTGGACTTAATGTACCAGGAAATGAAGGATGGAGATGAACCTACAGTTTATGGAGCGGTGTTCATGTGGTTAAAGCATTGTCTTGTCTGCATGTAAAGCACCCTTGTAGTGTGCTTTAGCATTACACATACACTTCTAAGGGCACCAGAGCTGATACAGTGGTTTGGGTTTAATTCTAGTGAAAAAGCTTTTTGTGCTGTGAGTTTGCAAAGTGAGAAAATTAGCAATAGTCTTGATCCATTTTCTTTCATAAGGAATTTCATTGCTCAAACCCTGTAAAAATTGCATCCAGACCTTGAAGGAATTTTAATAAAAAGACTTCCTCTTTCTTATGCAGTAATAGATTCTAAAAAATATGGAGCCATTTAATCATTGGAAGGCCCTTGTGATTAAAGCAGCCTTGTGTGCTTGCCTTGTTTTAACCCAGATTAAGTTTGCCTGTTGGAATCCAGTGCAAATGCGCAGCTTGCAGTTTGGTGGTTGGGATTGTGGGAAGCACTATCAATCTTGTTCTTAACCAGTTTAACAAGTAAAGGAAGTAAATAAATGGAGAAAAGAATTCTCTGTTTTCTTCATAAATTATAAAAATAAATCACTGTGCACATTGTCCTCTCTCAGCCCATTATGGCTTAGCTTGTTCCAGTCTTTTACCAAAATGAGCTCATCCTTTCAAGGAGGATTCTTTGTCATTTGTCAGTTAGTATCTCAGTGCTTTAATTGCTTTTTTGGAGACACTGCCACAGGCCTGAGAAATAAATTGAGTGTGCACTTTTTTAATAGCTTATCGTCATACTGGTTGGATGCAATTAAATAAGCATTATGTGGTTTGTGCCTTCAGAATCATTATGGCATGGCAAGTCCAGACACTCAATAATAGTTCTGCTGCTAATTTGTCCTTCAGTTCCTTTGTGGTGTTTGGCTCTCTAAAGATCATAGAGCCTTTCCTGGGCTCCAGACATGTAAAACTTCAGACATGTTAAACTTTGGAGTTGGCAGTGCTGGCTAGAGAGTGGCTCTTGGCTGTTTCAGGGTCACACCATTTCTCCAGCAGTCTCTGGGTCAGGTTTTGGTAACATCCTCTGCCTGCCTAGAATGTGCTCAGTAGACACCAGCGAGGAGAACTAAAAAGCAGCACTGAACAGGCCTCACAAAAGTAGCGGTGCCCTCTTTGTTCATTGTTGGTCGTTTTCTGAGGGCTGGCCGTGCTCAGGGAGCTGCTTTGCTCAGACCATTTCTATCTACAGCTGCAGCAGTCACTGCCTTCAGCCAGGGCAGTGAAAGTGGACCTTGTTTGCTGAGCACATTAAGGTCCACTTAAGTGTGACAAATAAGCTTTAAGGAAAGCCTCTGGGTAGACTGGAAGCCTCAGTCCTTTTCTTCCTTGAAGTCATTAATCAGTGCAGAAATCTGGAATTAGCCTGCACCATCCAGAGAATCTGAGTCTTGTGACTTTCAGAGACAAAACTTACAGGAAAGAAAATTGATTTGCCAATTGCAACCATCCCTTTGTGTTCTTTTTAATCTGAATGGCCTTGTCGTAGTAAGAAGTTTCTGTATTTATTTAAAGCTACCGAAGGCTTTCAGCTAAGGTATTTTACTTTTTAAGTAGGCTGAAAGTGCCTGCAGGTGGCTGAAGCATCTTGGGTGACAAATGCTAATTGGTTGCACCACCACAGCTCAGTTTCACAGTGCCCAGGCACTACATTGCTCTGTATGTTCTTGCCTTGCAGACTGTATTTTGACTTGTCTCCAGATGTACATTGTGAGGTCATGAGGCAAAGTGTAATCTCCTAAAAATCCTTCTGACCTCAGTAGCAATTCAAGGATTGCTAGACATGCCTTGTAAGAAAAAAATGGTGTGCAATTCTAATCTTCTGTTGCTTGGTGAACTCCTCCTGTAGAAAGGCTGTCATCTGGCCAAGAAATTGAAATGGAATTTAGGTAAGGGAGATATTTTAATGGAATTGTTTTTCTTCACAGGAGTCTGTAACAGACTACACTACACCTTCTTCTCATCCTAACACAGTGGCTACTAGCAGTACAAAAATGGAGGAGACTTTGGTGACGAACGTAAGTCTATTGCAGTGATCATCTTGACTTTGAAGACAAGAAAATATTTTCACACTTCTTTAAAGCACCAAATAGTGCCTTCAGTAAACAAGTCCACAGGGTTCCTTTCATGTGAACTAGCTGGGCTTTTTCCAGTAATCTTACTCTGAAGGACATTTGGTTTGATTAGTACCTGCTCTGGAATTCTTGAGGTATTTTCTTGTCTTTTGAACAATCACAGTGAGCTAAAGAGCACAGAAAGTGGAGATGTTTATAGGACAATTCTAAACAAAGCAAAGCTAGGCGAAATGAGGGAGTGTGTTCTTGGCAGGGCAGCAGCTGGGACTTGAGCCTGGTACCAGTAGCAAAGCTCTGTAGGCTGAGTTTGGAGAAAGGCTCTTCCAAACAAAGGAGTTTTGAACTGTAGAGTGAAATGACAGCAACTGCACGTAAAGGGAGCAGCTGAATGGTTGTGAGGGCAGACAACAGGCTTCAGGTGTTCAGTTGCTATGGAGCTGAGATGTTTGCAGCCCTCAAAGCCAGTGCAGTGATCCTGACCTGTGAGCGTGGCATAGTGGTTGAGAGAACCAGCTGGGTTGTGACTTGTAGCAAAATCAAGTTTGTCTTGAGTGTGTTGGGGCATCAGGGAGCTTGGATCTTGTGATTCTTGTTGTTTGAGTAACAGAAATAGAGTCAGCTCAGGGCTGAGTCACTTGTTGGTAGGGGAAGGAAAAATCATAGTTTTTTATGGATCTCAGTTTTTTATGAAGATGTCTCGTGAATTCCATCTAAAAATGCTTTTCAGCTTACTGCAGCATCGTTTTGAAGAAGTACTGATTGAACTTCTTACTCTTCTGCTGGCTTTTCTGATAGTGTTGTGGTTTTTGCCTTTGGTGGTTAGCGTGGAAGACTGAATTCTTTTGTGTTAATGATGTCCAGTCCTTGTGGATGTTGGAGTTGAATTTCTAACACAGGAATTAGGGGTTCCTGGCCACAAAGGATCTGTGCCATCCCCTGCTTCAAAGCTTCAGTATCTGTCTTTTGGATTAGCCTTATCTCATCCAGTGAAAGTTCATTAGCTGTGCTATGAATAGAGGAAGGAATTGCTAGGTGTAAGACTGGCCACTGCAGTTGATCTCATTCATTTCCTTTAAAGTCTGTAGTAAATCCATTGGAGTTTTCATAGGCAAAGATAGCAATAGCATTATGTCAGGTTTATTTCCCCAAGGACCACATCTTTCATCTTTTGAAAGAGAATATAACTGAATTCAATTATTGGATGGAAAATCTGTTGTAGTTTGTTTCATGGTCCTGTGATTTTGCAGGTCTACAAAAGCTTCCTCTTTTCAGAAACTGCATCTCAGAACTTAAGGTCATGAAGCCCCATGTACTGTATTGGTACAAAAAGGACAGACTTGGCTTGGGAAGAATTTTTGAGTATCAGTAAACTGAAATGGTACTTGAAATTAAATCCCCGAACAGCCAATTGGTGTTTGTTTATGCAGAGGACATAGACACCTTAAAACCTTAATCTTCAGCCTCTTACAGAGATGAGAAGCATCTTGGCACCTGCTGAGTGGCCTTTCCTTGCCTACCAAATTCTCACCGTATTTTATCAGTCTCCCTGCCAAATGCTCAAGCCTTGAAAGAATTGTAGCTCACATGATAAAGCTTGAGCTTTGCTTTCTGGGGCTTTTCTAGTAGACGTAGTTAGAATGTGATGTGTGTTGCCTGCCTTTCAGGTGCCCCTGCCCCACACCCTTCCCCTCCCTAGGAGGGAGACTTTACAACAGAGCTCCAGCCTAACTCCAGTTTCTCCCGCTACCGTCGACCTCACCCTCAAGGTATGTACCACATCCCTCTAAGGGTCGTTTTCTTGCATGCAGGGGAAAAAAGTTATTGGAGAACTTGCTGGTGAACTTTTTTTAGAGCCTTCCTTTGTTTCCTCTGCTGAACTGCTTTTGCATATAAATGGATGGCTGAAAGACAAGACTCTATCGAAGGATGCATTTAAATCATAAATTTCTAACCCCGTTTTGCATTAACACTTGGCATCTCAACCAGTCTTGGCTCCCACTGCCCTGAAAATGAAGATCCTAGAGTTTTAGCATTGGACCATGGTGTGCTCATGGCAAACCATGAGAATCTGACTGAGGTTTTTTGAGTGTTGAGCTTAAAATAAGTTGCCTGGTTTGGTATAAAGGCTTTAAGGAGTTGCTTGGTAAGCCAAGCTTAATTTCTTCTTAGCTGTAAGACTTTGGTGTAGATGTGGTTTTGAGTTGGATGGCTGAAGTTCCAAACAGTGAGGTGTAGATGGTGTGCTGGTGTCTCTGAAGGGCAGGTAGATCAGCAAGTCAGAACATGTTGTGTTCAAAATGTTCTGTTGTTTCCTGCTCTCCAGTGCAGAGCAAGTGTGTAGAATATTTTGAGCGGTATTTTCCCATTTGGTTGGATTTTGGACTGTGTGTATTGTATAACTCACTAACACAAGAGTTGGGCTCTAGCTTTGCTACTGTATTTTTAGAAGTTGTTGGGTTTTTTCTTCTTTTGGTGTCCTAGATCTGCTTTGTGATTCTGACTGCAGGTGACTGAGCCAGTAGAAGTATTGTTGCTGCTTCTAGTATTAAGGAAGAGTGATGTTCGACCTTAGTTTCTCTAAATTTTTAGAAGAAGAAATGAACCTTGAGATTGGATGCAGAACTAATGCTTTGGAGGAGCTTGACTGTCAGTCCCAGTGATACCTGTCTCACTGGCATGGTTTGACAGCGGCTTGCTTGTGTTCACTAGAGATGAGAAATGTTCATGTTCTCTTGTTGAATCTTTCCTTTTCTTTTGTTAACGCTTTATTTCCTTAAAAAATATATAACTTCTCTTTAAAACAATAGACCAGCAGAAATGGGGACAGGACTGTGGAGGGACAAGTAGTTTAACAAAAACCTGGTTTTCTTCTGCATTCTTGTGTAATAAGCTATCCTAATGTGACTTTCTGGCGTCTGAAAGTGTTTTGAAATAGTCTCTGACTGTTTGGCAGCTGGAAATTGAATCCCATGTCATACAGGTAGGGCTGGTACTGCAGTGTGGGACAGTGCCCAGTTGCTGGGCAAACTGTGGTGTCTGTGTCATCCATCCTGCAGTTTCTTTTCCCGCTCTTGTGGTGGTGATTTCTCAGTGGATGATGGGTTTTGGATGTATGGTAACAAAATAGGTCAGAGATCCATGTTTTGAGGCCACCTTGAAGAACCCTCTGACTGAAACCTGAATGGAAAGCTGTTTGGAAGCAGCTTTATCCCTGATTTCTTTATTCCAACCACTGGATCTCTCCCTCCTTTTTTACAAATGCTGAAAGCAACAGGTTTGTTCTGAAGCACACACTGAGATTGTCGCTTTCACAGCAGCCCTTCTGGTCCAGGCAGAGCTCTGCTTTCTGTTCTTCTCTTCAGTAGAATCCTTGCTTCTTTCAAAATAACTTTTGGAGCAGGAGAAAGGAGAGAATTTCCTTCATTTTCTTAAAAGAACAAAATATCCAGGTTCTGCCTCCATCAAGGATTAATCCTTGTACCTCCTCTTTCCTCCATCCCCTGTCACAGAAAGCTGTGAAGAGGCTTGTGGGGAACCTGGCCACAATTGCACCCACTGCTTGGCATCGTTCTTTGGTGGAGGTGTCAGGTGCTCATACAGGAAGCCTTGTTGTGGTCTTGTTTTTTTGGAGTAACTCTGCTAAAGTCACCTTTACTAAGACATCCTCTTAAGGACTTGCCTCCTAGGGCTGCTGGTAGGTAAGGACCTGAGCAAAAGAAAGTCCAAAGCAATCTCAAACTGAGCTGCTTGGCCCTCTTCATGTCCAAGGTTTCATCTAAAATTCCCGTGTAGGCATCTGGTCCAGAATCTGACACGTTTGGACTTTTTTTCTAACCATTTAGACCTTGGTGTAGTTAAGGAAAGGAACATTGGGGTTTGTCTCCAGTGGAGGTTTTGGGTTGTATGTACAGGACCTCCTTGTGCCCTCGTTCCCCCTAAGTGAGCAGTGAAATTACAGCACTGACCCAGTCTCACTTAGATTAGCCTCTTATTCCTCTATATCTGGTCTGTAGGTGGTGCTGCACAGGCATTCCTAGAGTACCAATCTCTTGCATCTTTTTTCTGGCTTGAAAAAGGGTAGAGGTTGTTAAGAAGCTCTTTAAAAGCAAAGCTGTTAAAAGACTTCAGGACTCTGTTGTCTGCCCTATATGTGACAAAATGCAGTGTGTAGCTTTTGCTATCAATAGTTTCTCCAGGGCATCATGAAACCCAGTGAACATAGCAGAACCTTCTACACCTTCTCTACTCTGACAATCACAGGTACTTACTCACTTTCTCTTAATGCCAGTGCAGTACACTAAGCAAAATCATTTCCAGCAGGTTAGCGATGAATAAAGTTTGCCTTGTCTGTAGGAAACAGAACCAATTTGGAGGGAAATGTTGGGTAGGGGAAACAGAGGATGATTGCTGGGGAAGAGGATCTCAAAAATGAAAATAGGTGACTTGCCCCTGAAGGATTTAATGTGTAGCTGAGTTTTCCTCCTCCCCTTTACTCTCTTCAGGAAACTAGAACTCCATTTTCCATATGGGTGTTTATTGATCAACTGTGACCCACTTCTTTTGACATGCTCTACTTTTTTATCACTTCTGAAGCATCTAGACAAATAACCTAAGCCATGTTTGGGCTGTCCAGGCTCTGCCTAACTCACGTAAAGCAGGGTAGGTTGACAGTATGATTTTGAGGCTGCAGATCTCAGTTAGGGGGGCTCTCTTGATGCAGACAGTGAGGGCAGACTGTGGTGAGTATATATTTGCCCCTTTATATCCACCACTAAAGACATGACCTGGCCTCAAGAAACTTACAGTGAGCAATTTCAGCTCTGCTAGCAAAACTTTTGTTTCTATTTGAGACAGCTGAGGGTTGTGCAGAAGTCCATGGACCATGTTTGAGTTTTTGAATTAGTGAGTGTAGTCTGAACATTAATACTCCCTCTTCAGGGGACCCTCAGAAGTGTCTCAGTTTAGATTTCACATTGGGTGTCTAATATAGCAGTAACTAGACTTTATTGGCTGCAGTAGAACAATGGTTGTTTCTGGTTCTGGTGGAAGATAACTGTCTGTAATATTTAAAGTTTCATCTCCCTTGCTGTGCAAGACATAAGCTCATAATTATTGTATAAGTAGAGGAGCATGAAGCATTTTTAGCTTTAATGTAAAGCAGCGCACACAAGCTGTGTCGGCTTGTGGTTGCTTCTTGAGCAGCAGTTGCTTTGGAAATCTAAACTTGACTGCTGCCATGTTAACTGAAGTGTGCAGTAGATATCTTTGGTCACTTAAAGAAGATAATTTACCAAGAAAGCAAGGGGCTGCTTCATTTAAATGGCCCACGTCTTGGAAGTAAAGGACTTGATGGAAATATTTAGAGGGGGATTTACCTTTCTTTTGCTCACTGTGTCTTTCTCTTCATGTCAAACAAAAGCAAGCCAAATTAGTGTGAGTGAATTGTCTTTTGAGCATTGGATGCTAAGATGGTGAACTGTGCACGTGTGCAGTTGGAACAGATGACCAGCTCCAACTTAAGGCTGTAATGCTTTTTGCATGAACAGAGTTGCACGATTACAGTGACTTCAAAAGAGGCTCGCATGAAGCCCCAGTTGCCTTTTGACTAAAAAAACTGTTAAGAAAGGAAGGATGACTGCTTGAAACGTCCTAATAGATGAGGAAACTTTTTTTCTTTTAAATAGATGGAGTCTGCTCGCAAAGCATGGGAGAATTCCCCAAACATGGGGGAGAAGAGTTCGCCAGTGACCTCGGCAGCGTCTCCCATTGCTGGTGGCAGCAGCAGCAGCAGCAGCAACACTGGGCCAAGCAGTGGCACTTACAGCTCTTTCTCAAGTGCATCAATGCCTCCTATTCCTGTGGCCTCAGTTACACCCACAACTTCCCTCTCAGGTACCACATGTCAAAGCTGTAGTGTCCCATTGAGTTCCTTGGCTGTGTTTTTCAAGAGATTGGGTTCCCTTTGGAGTTGTTCAGTGCAAAGCTAACAGATGTTTTATGCTAAAAAGGGAATGTTGGATCTGAACAACACCTTCCTAAATAACCTGGTAACTTAACTTCACCTGTTTCGCTTTAGTCAGCTGAAAATAATATGAAGATGTCTCTCTGCCTAAGCTACTTATATGGGCTTGAAAGAGAAGGTAAACTTCTCTTGTGTGCCTTCTTGGTTTCATTTTGTTCAGCCAAATGAAGGCAAGCATGTAGATTTTGGAGAAGAGAGTAGTTCTGATATCCAGCTAATTGCTTTCTTACTTCTATTTGTGCTCATGCTTTTTAAGTTAAATCTTCAAGAATTCATGCCAAAACCTATTTGCAAAAGGCAAAGCACATGTCCAGCTGCTCTTCACAAACAGTGCTGGTTGGCACCTTAGTTCTTGGTAGCAAACAAAAGATGCTATGTCTGGTTAAGTCTTCATGCCTTGGAATATTAAAATACATCCCCGTGAGAGGCACAACCAGTGTGTGCTGCAATGTTTTACTGCGTAACTAACCAAGCCACCCCCTTCAGTGCTTCTCTGGGCCCCTGTGCCTGAGAAGGGAGATGTTTTCTGGTTGCAGCACCTCCCACAGTGAACTTAACAGAATCGTCTCCATGTTTTTCTTACGTTGGTGGAAACAGCTGCATTTGGTTTTAGTGTTCTTTACCAGTTGTGGCTGTGCTTACAGAGCTGTCCCAAAACTAAATATCTTTGATTGATGCATCCCTTTCTTCTCTCCTCCTAGGAGCTGGGACATACACAACCTCTTCACTGAGTACGAAGACTGCAAGCACCTCAGACCCTCCTAATATCTGTAAAGTGAAACCCCAGCAGCTGCAGACAAGCAGCCTGGCTTCTGCCAGCCACTTTTCCCAGCTGAGCTGCATGCCATCCCTCATTGCCCAGCAGCAGCAAAGTCCCCAGGTCTATGTGTCTCAGTCTGCAGCAGGTAATGGTGTTTGTGGCTGAGAATCTGCTTTTTTGCATTTCTGAAGCTAGAGTTGAGTTTGGTTCTGGTTTTTCTCCGCTGTAAAGACAGAGCAATACAGAGCATTCTGTAAGCAGATATTCACTAATTGTCTTACTCTAAATCTGCAGTGCTTTATCAGGAAGTACAAAGGTAGTGCTGTGTTAGTTTGTTGAGGAAAGGAAGTTTGACTCTCTTAATGTACCTTTTTTCTGTTGCAGAATTGTAAATTGCTGTTTAAGACCGGGAATGATTTAGTCTTAATTTCTTTCCTCAAATGCTACAGTAGTTGAGAGTTGTGACTTTTTTTTCTTTAAAGAAAATCCTACATCTAGTTAACAATCTCATTAAATTACATTACATTATAACAAGTTCTTACCCTTCGCCCAAACACCTTTCTTGGCCAGAATCTGTTGTTAGTCCCCCCAGAATTGTGTGGGATTGAAGATAACCTGTGCAAGATTGATAGATTCTGGGGGTGAACTGGAAAAGATACCAAAGCTGGTGAGGCACCCAGCTCTCCAGTTCCGTTTCTTCTCCCAGTCTCTCTGGTAGAAGAAGGAGTGGGAAGTACTGACAGTAGCTGCATTTCTGACTCTTTATGAAAACCTTTCTAGCAGGGAGATGTTTGGAATCAGGTACTAATTGTATTGCTCTTCCTGAGGTACTACAGCTCAAATCCCAGCATTTTATATGGATACAAGTCATCTCTTCAATACCCAGCACGCGCGTTTGGCACCACCTTCTCTGGCCCAACAGCAAGGCTTTCAGCCAGGGCTTTCTCAGGTATTTGGGGATTCCTAATTCTCTTTTTTTCCCTCCCTGTCCATACTGCCTTTTATGTTCTTCTAATGATCTGATGGGGGCAGGGGAGAGCGAGGCTAAAGACTGCCAAAAATTAGGGGTCCTGCCTGCCCTTGCTGCTTTCTTCTGGTGCGGACAGGCGGTATTTGATTATTTTTCAGGAAGGTTGAGATAATAAGCTTCCACTCACAAATACATGTGAAAGTACATGTTCCTGGGAGGTGTTTCTGTGGCCATGTTAACACAGCCTTCCTCAACTTTTGTAGTACAAAATTATGTGCAGCCTCATGCAGTTGTTTCGTATGCAGATCTGAATATTTCACTCAGTTTATGCTGGTTATTTGTGAGGAAAAGTATAAAATTCAACTAGAAAGTAATTTTCTTAAGGGCAACAATACTAGCTCTGCATGCAGCCTTGGGATTTGACATTCTTATTTTACTTTTCATAGCGCTACACAAACCCTGACAAACGTTGAACTGCAGCTTTTCTTACGTGACTTTGAATGTTTTCTCTTATGCAGCCTGCTTCAGTTCAGCAGATCCCCATCCCCATCTATGCACCCCTGCAAGGACAGCATCAAGCTCAGCTGAGTTTGGGAGCAGCACCAGCTGTTTCACAAGCCCAGGAGTTGTTCAATTCCTCCTTACAACCTTACAGGTAGGTAGCATATGCAAATTTCATTGGGGTTTTAGTGTCAGAATTGTTGAACTTGGTTCCCTGCAGACTTGTGTTCTGTGCTCCAGAGCTGCCTCATCTTCCTATCTTCCCAAAATCTCTTTTGTCTGTCTGAGAACTCTATATGCAGATTGTCTGGCTTGTGCAGATGTATTTTTGAAATAATGGGTCCAAAAGTTATGCATGATAGTTATATCTTTAGGAATCCAGGCTAAAGAGCTGCAAATACCAATTTTTCATGCTAGGAGAACAGGAAATGTCTGTCCCTTTAGTTGAGCAATTTGTTTGGGTTTTTTCCTCATCAAACCAACATTGGAGTCTGGAAACACTTTGAAGTCCTAGTTTGAACTCACAGGTGTTAAAAACTTCATTTCAGATGTGTGAGGGGCAGCATGGTATGTTTTAGAATGTTTTCTGTTCACTGCAAAAGATGACAGTAAAACCAGTATGTCTCAAATAGCGTTAATAGCCAGACAAACTTCCACTGTAATCCTTTCCAAGGCTTCCTTGCACTTCCTATCAAAACTGATTCACAGCAGTATAGTTCTGACAATTGTTGTTAGTTCCACTTAGAGAAAGCTTTTTTGGAAGTTTAATTAGACGGTTTTGCATGGGCTGTAGGAAAAGCTGCTTGTTGCAATGTAGAAGGCTGAGGCCACAGGAGATTTAATTAACTACATTTGTATCCTGACTTTGTGCTTGGCTGACTTTAGTGGGACCAAATATTGCTTGTCCTGCCACAGCTGACAAAAGCTGTTGCAAACAGTTGGCTAATTGCAGAAACACAATCAGGCTGGCATGTGGTCCAGATTAAATAAATCTGATCACACACAAACATGGCATTAATGGAGTTTTAAAAGTATCAGTACTTCTCCCACGTAGTAAATGTGCAGAGGCGGGTAAGCTTTAAGATGTACTGGTTTAAAACAATACAACCAAAGTTAAAAATTAACTAAAACTTGCCAAAAAATTTTGGCTACATTGAAGACAATCCTCTGCATACAATCTGGAAAGGTTTTTCCAGTACCCAGAGTATGACTGTAAGAGCGTTTTGGGAGTGAAGGAAGGGTGCAGAACAAAGCTCACCCAGGTGTTGTCAGGCAAGCACATCCCACCACACCAACAGATTAACAGAACCAGTGCTGTGCTCAGATATATCCACTACAGGACAAAGTAAAAAGGGTTTTTACATCAAAAACACTCCTCTGATTTCCAAAGCTTTGACAGGGGCATTTATTTAAAAACTCTTGATTCTTCAGTCTGAAGGTGGCAACTCACCAAGCTCTTAATGGGAATGTTTAGATAAATACTTGTGATGGACTAAAGCAACCTGTCCATGGTGCCTTGCTGTGCTGGCTTTGGTCTTCTTTAAACAAACTGCAGCTTCCCCATGCTGGTGACAGAGGAATTGAATATCTGGTTAGAATTAAAGGCTGTGATGTCTTTTGAAACCAATACATTTATTTGGAAGCTACAATTGTCAGCATCCAGTGATTTAAGCTGTAAGTATTAAAAACTGGCCTGTGGAGTCAAGAGAACAAAGCAGTTCACTTTATTCCTGAGGGGGTTTACTCACATGTGCTTTCCCATCCTTCCTTGTAGCACAGGAACTAAGAACTGGCAGCTGCTCTCTGTTACAGTTAAGTTATCCAAGAATGATTTCAGCATGCACATCTAAATAGCTAGTTGTGATTTAAGATTTTAGTAAAAGGCCTCATCATTTCTTCCTGTAGCCTTTAGTAGCAGCTATTATTTTGTTTTGTGCAGAGCAAACTGAAAAAAAATCTACTTCTCTCAGGTGGAAATGTGTTCAGTAGAGCTAAGCATTCTAATTCTGCTTAAAGAATATAAGCTGTGCTCTTAGTTTTTGGCGGTTCACTGTTGAGTTTGTCAGAATTTTTATGAATGACCCTTCAATCTCTTGCAGATCCCAGCAGGCTTTTATGCAGAGTGGTTTGTCTCAGCCATCACCAGTGGTTCTGTCTGGCACAGCCTTACACAACTTCCCAGCAGTGCAGCACCAGGAGCTGGCTAAGGCACAGTCCAGCCTGGCATTCCAGCAGACTTCCAATACTCAGCCTATTCCTATCTTATACGAGCATCAGCTTGGTCAGGCTTCAGGACTGGGAGGCTCTCAGCTGATTGATACACACATTCTGCAGGTAGGAAATGCTCAAAATGCAGAACTTCTGCACTGGGTTGGTACAGGAAATCAAGTCTTGCTCAGCTTGGGTGCAGGAAACTTAAGACACTTGGAAGAGAATGTTCTTTTAATTGAATAAATGTACATTAGCATAATCCCTGAATTGAGGCTTGTTCCTCAGATTACAGGGTTCCTTGCACTCTATCATTAATTAGAGCTTCAGGTTTAATTTCTGTAAATGATGATAAAGGGCTGTTCCATCAAATGAGAGCTTTATCACAGTGAAATGTTCAGATTTGTCAACTCCCCGTGCTGTGGTTCCTCCTGCACTGGTTGGTGCACCACAGAACTGCTCTTCTGAATTCTCTTAACGTGATGGTGGCTCTTGCTCTTCCTAGGCCAGAGCTACGCTCACTCAGGCTTCAAATCTCTACTCTGGGCAAGTTCAGCAGCCTGGCCAGAGCAACTTCTACAACACTGCACAGTCTCCCAGTGCTCTCCAGCAGGTAAACTATGGCATGGTAAATTTCCTACATTGTATTCTTCCTAAAAGCATGTTGTGGTTGGTGGTGTCTGTGGGGTGGGAATAGAGGGGAGGGCTGAGACAACCTGTAATTCTTCCAAAACAAAAATTGAGAGTTTATAGTGAAGGAGAGCTACAGCAGCAGCACTGCACAAACTGAGTGGCTGAGGAGTTGGATGACCTGCAGTTGATTTTTCAGGGACAGGCAAAGATTTAATTGGCACATGGTGTTGCTAATTGATTGAGGCACATGCTGCCTTTGTAGTGGAGTGGTGGAGAGAGAGGGGGGGAAACTCCAGGTGCTCAGTGCAGCCTAATTGTTAACGCCAGTTCTCACTGGGCTGGAACCCAGGAGTTGTCCGTGTGCCAGTGATAGCCAGTACATAGAAAATAAGTGAGAATTCAGCAGATAGGTGCTCATACAGGCCAGCCAGGTCAGTAAAGTAACTCCACTGTTTTTGAAGGGTTTTTAATGCTTTTGTGAAAGCATTACTAAATTGCTGTGTGCAAGCACTCTGTCATATTTGCAGGATACTGTTTAGTGGTTTCCATCTTCTGGTTCAGTTTTTTTATTGAAATGGCTTTAAAAAAAGGCTTGTGATGGATTGGTTTATTGTAATAGCCTACCTCATACACAGGAAAAAGTTGGCAAGACGGAAATCTAGAAGAGTCTTAAGATTGGATGTTGTCTGTTGGAAATCTAGCAGAGTTTTAAAGAACTTGTAGAAGGGTTGGTGCTTTTAATGTGTTCAGTCCTGGCTGTCTCTGTAATTTTAATTTGTAACCCTTCAGTGCAGAATCGTAGTAAGCCTTCCACGTTTTGGAATCTCCTATCATTCTCCTAGTCACACTCAGAATGTAATTTTGCAGGTTGTGGATTGTCAGACTAGGACATGCAGTGCCTCCCACCAGTCAGGTCACTGCTGTGGTATTTCCAGGTTTATCACTACCACTCTCTGGTGCTTTCAGACCACACCACTCATGGTAAACGCAGCAAGGGACAGGCTGTGTTTTTTTGGCATTGTTTCTAAGCTTAAACTGCTGGTTGTTGGAACTCCTGCAGAGTAAAATCTAGTTTTCATCCCAGTGTCTTTTGATGACCAAAATTATTTGAAGTAAACAAATAAGCCAATCCAGTCCTGTCCTGTCCCCCTACCCCCAACTGGTTATTTTGTCCTACTTTTGTTTTCTGAGCTGAATTAAATTTCCCCTGTCACACAGTGAAATCTTGTTGAATGATGTTGGAGGTAGGAGATACCATACAACAGCAATAAATTCACTTATTTGCTTGCAGCTCTCTGGGTAAATAAATGAACTCATTAAGCCATTTGAGTGGAATAAAACTGGCTAGAGCTAGTAATGAAAGTTACATAATGGCCTTTGTGTCTGTTACTGGTGATTTTGTGCTCTCTCTCTCTCTCCAGGTGACCGTACCTTTGCCAGGATCGCAGATTTCTTTGCCCAATTTTGGATCCACAGCACAGCCACTGATTGCCCTACCCCAATCTTTACAGCCACCACTACAGCACACCCCACCACAAGCTCAGGCTCAAAACCTGAGCAGACCTGCTCAAGTGACCCAGCCTTTCAGAGGATTGATCCCAGCAGGAACTCAGCACAGCATGATTGCTGCAACTGGAAAGGTAACAACATTGCCACCTCTACAGGACAGAAATTAATTTGAAGCACAGCTGTTTGCTGGTTTATATAACCAGAACAGAAACTCGTGTTGACTTCTTGCATCTTAACAGACTGCCTCAGCTTTAAAAGATAGGAAAGCCAGTCAAGGTTAATGCCTTAGTGACTGGCTCTGTGCATTTAGCTGAGGTTTTGTAGCTAACTTGGTGCTGGTCCATTTGCACTGCAGGAATACCCGGTTTGGTAGTGACATCATGGACTAGGAGGGTGTTTCCTGTAGAGGCCATGTGGAAAATAGCACTGAGCTGCTGTTAGAGCAGCAGGGGAACAGCTTGACTCTGTCAGGGCTGGTGACAGATTCTGGGCCTGCTTCTGTTTGTTGCTTTGCATCTGGACTCAAACCAGAGCAAGCTGTTCGGGTTCAAGGGTTTCCAGTGCAACAGAGGGGAGTTTAGGGGCTTCAGTGGACGCTGTGTCAGCCATGACCTTAAACCAGAATTAAACTCTACTAATGTTGCTGGGGGTCTGCTTTCCTGAATACCACAGCACAGTGCATATCAAGAATGTAGCATTGGATGCAAGACAGGACCTTTGTGTAATGAAAAAAGAAAATGCTGGTCTTGCAGCTCAGGAAAACTGATTGACAGGTCCAGTAAGGAAAAATCACTAAAATAGTGCAAGAAACTTGAATATCTAGGGGGGAATTCTCTCCTCTCCTTTATGTGAAGCTGCTAAGGTAATTGCTGATGAGGGGATGTGTGGAGCTGGCTTCCAATCACAAGGTCTCTTGTCTTAGATGGAATCCCAGCTTTACAGGCACCGGGGATTTTCGGATAGTGTGCAGCACTCGGCAGTTGCAGTCCGCTTCCAGGTGAGCAGTGGGTGACACCCCTGGACATGGACACAGCTCAGCTGACTGGCAGGGACAGCAAGGGCTTCCCACCTCAGGGGCTGATCTACCTCTGCAGTTGCACCTGAAATCCCTGCAGCTTCTGGCCTAGATTTGAGGATGCTTTAAAAATACCCCACTGTCCCCATGATTTACAGCTGTGATTAAAAAAATCTCAGGCGTTAATTCCATGTCTTGGACAGTAATGGCAACCAGAATTTCAGACCACCTAGATGAAGTTTTCACCTCTTCACCCCCAGAGTGTGTGTGGTGATTTTTGCACCGTGCAGTTTTCCAGCTTCATGGGATCTGGCCAAATCTTTTCAGCTTTGTCGTTGTTAGGAGCCCGTTTTGCAAGCAGCAGCATGTTTCTTGCTGCAGTTGTCACTGGAAAATGATCATTCATTTCAGCAAAAAATGAGGGAAGAGCTGCAGTGGGATGGTGACCTTAGATGACTTTCCTGCCCTGCTCTAAGGTTCCCATCATGTTGCTGTTAAAGCAAGTCACCATAAAACAGATTTTTAACTCATTTATGGTTGCTGTTATGCTTCATGCCGATGTGTGGAAATACACTGTTCCAAAGACTAACTTACTCTGTTGAGTGTATCTGCAAAATACCATTCAAGAGTCATTGCTCCAGTTAGTCTGGAGATCGTTTTGCATGAATGACAGCTCCATTTTTGCTGTGCTTTGGGTTTGTTTATTTTTATAGACCTGGACTATTTTATGGTATTCTCCTTCTCAGCATTTTTCAGGATTATTTCTAAATGTTTTCATGGGGTACCTGAGATGGGAATCTCGGATAAGGAGGTCTCAACTCCAAAACATATCTTCTTTCTTTTTTTTTTAGGGCCAAATAGATGAAATTACTCTCAAACCCCCTGTCATTATGCAGGAGGATCAAGTTAGAAAGCTAGTGCCATTGCTGCAAGTGCCAGATAGGGCAGGAGAATTGTACACAGAGGTGCTTGTGGTGCTGGGCCTGGCCTAATTATAAGAGACTGTTCTGCAGTCAGGCTTTCATCTCCATTTAAGTGACCTCTTTTCACTGAGGTAAGCTAATGGCTGCTTAGCAAATGTAATCTTTTTAATTAGAATTAACATGTCAATTGCTGTGTTTTTCAGATATCAGAAATGGACCTGAAGGCCTTTGGAGGTGGCATTGATGTTAAACCTGGAACACCACCAGTTACTGGCAGAAGTACTACCCCAACCTCCAGTCCCTTCCGGTAAATCTCCCTTAAGCTCAAAATTCCTTGAAACCAGAGCTAGAAAATGTACCTAGTCATGCATGAGCAGCCTATTCTGGAAGGTATGAGGTGAGGGGCCACTGATACAAGATAGAGTGCTTAATCTGAGCTTACCAGCTGCATTCCAGTAGGTCATCACATCTGCTGTGGTTAAACAGAAGTAAATAGCTCTGAAATAAAAGGTGAAAAATATTGTTTGGGTAAGTGAAACTAAGCAGGTCATGTGAAATGACCTGGGGTTGTACCAGTAAGGCACAGAAGAGGCAGCAAGATGTGCTTTAGGATAAAACTGTAAAACAGTTTATCTGAATCGTGGTGTTCATAGTAGAAACACTTAAAGGCTTAGACAGCGGTTGTGGCAACAGCTCTGTTAGAGGAGTAAAGGAGTTGTTGCAAGAGCTGTAAGCTGCTCACAAGTGAAATTAGTAAACAAAACAGACTCCTTTTAGCTTATGAAGTGTTGGTGTTGGAGCTTAGTTGGTGCCCCTGCCACTGGTGCCCCTCTGCTCGTTTTACCTGAATGCATCACCCACACCCTCTGCACGAGAGCTCTCTGCGAGTCAAGCTGTTTCCTAAAGAAGGCTGTTCACTCTTTTCTCTTTGAGAGCTGTTTGCTGCCCTTACCCCAGATAATCAGTCAAGCTTCATGTAATTTCGTGGTGATTCAACACCTTGGAAATTTTAATGGAGGGTCGTGTTCTTAGCCAAGTAAAACAGGGGGACAGCATTTTCTGTGCATTCTTGAAATCTCTTCAAGTGCATTTTGAAACATTTGACAGCAGGTCAGAGTAGAAGCAGCTGCACGTTCACTGCCTGTTGGAACAAGCTCTGAACTTGCCATGACAGAGCAAAGAGTGCCTGTAAAGGAGCAGGACTGAACATAGGATAGCAGGGATGGGAAGGGGAGCACACACCTCACATCAGTGTTTGTGTAGTGAGTACTTGGGGGAAAGGGCTCTTTCATACAGACGTACCCTGGAATCTTTCCATAGCCTAAATATTTCTAATAGTCCTTTCTCTTCAAATTCTGAAGTTCTGAGTTTGTTTGCATATAGAAGAAGCTTCTATATAGAAGTTTCACAACAGCATCTCCAGGAGTTTTATTTTCCCCCCCTCCCATACTGAATTTCTAGTTAAGTTGTAACTTAGGGCAGAAACATCCTCTGAATGAAAGCAGTTGATTTTAACTGGAGTTCTGTCCTTTAGGGCCAGTTCTACAAGTCCTAACAATCAGTCCAATAAAATGAACAGCATTGTCTACCAGAAGCAGTTCCAGTCAGCAGCTGCAGCTGTGAGAATGACACAGCCCTTTCCTGCACAATTTGCACCACAGGTAGGTGACTGGTGCCTTCCTACAAACAGATTTGTTCCTCTGTATGACCTGGTGGCTCTGACTCGACTGTGTTTCCTCAGGCCTTATCATGGGGAGATACAAAATGGAATCCTTAAAATGAAATGGCGTAAGAAACCTGATTCCAAGATCAAAGCGAAAAAATACCTCTCTGATCTTGTTCACAAGTAGTGCTGATTTTGTGGTGTTTCGAGTTCTGTGCACGCTGAGGAGTTTAATACAAGTTGTGGATGATGTAGAACAGATGGTGTTCTGGCTTCCCCAGGCAGCTGTAATGCACCTCGTCCTGCAAAAACAGGTCGTTTGCTTGGGGAAGGGGTGAAGCTTCATGTCTCAGAAGGGTCCCAGTGCATATTTTACATGTGTAAAGACAAAGCAGATTTGCAGCTCTGAAATATCAGAGGAGCAGTTCAGATTGGAAAGGATCTCTGAGGTCACACAGTCCATCGAAGGCAGGGCTGATGGCACAGGGTTTGATTTGTTTTGGCATTCCAGGGAGCACAGCTTACAAGGGTGGTGCATCCCTGTTGCAGGTGACTGGAGCCAGGCTGCTAGGGAAATGTAGCCTCTCTAAAAGTGTAGGATATTTCCATCTTCCTTTTAGCATTTGGAGTATTTGACTGCAGGACTTGAGATGTGATCTCTGGATTGGCACTGGCAGAAACTGCCTCACCTTCCTGGGGCTGCCTTTCACCAGTGACTGCTCCACTGCCTTGTGAGGGTCTTCTCCCTTGTTACAAGCTGGGTTGAAGTTGTCGGTGCTGCTTTCAGGCACAGCAGCACTACAGGCCTGGTTGTCTCTTGCAGTTCAAGGCTGTTTTCTTGACACTCATTTCATAGTAGAGCAGCGACTTTTTCCCCTTAAGATAATGCCAACATGCAACCGAGTTGGCAATTTTCTAATTGAGAAATGTCTCTTTTTGTTGTTTTTCCCCCCCTTAGATCCTCTCTCAGCCTAACCTGCTCCCTCCATTGGTAAGAGCCCCATTTACTAACACCTTCCCAGCGCCTGTTCAGAGGCTGCCAGTAGTTCTGCATAGTCAGATGCCGTCTCAGATGACCACAGGCCTTATGAGCCACCCTCAGTTACCACGTGTGGCCAGAGGTCCTTGTGGATCAGTCCCTGGAGCCAAAGGCACTCAGGCCCAGGCTGCGCTGAAGGCTGAACGAGACATGAAGGTCAGTATGTGAACAGCAGTGCTGTTAGCAGCAGTTCAGTCTGACAGCTCCAGGGCAGGGATGTGTCTGCAAGTCATGGCTTCATAAAGTGCCTCTGGACCCCAAGCCAGTAGCCAGGCCCTTAACAGCTGAACACAGACCTTCTCTAAGCCCTGTTGTTTTTTAATAAGAATTTTAGACTAAAATGTTTGTAGGGACCTTCCTGTCTCACGTGGTCTTGTGGTCAGCAGTTGTGGAGCTGCCGCTGCTGTCCAAGGCAAACGGAGGTGTCAGGAGGTTGGTTATTTTTGAATGAGCAGTGAAGCTGCACACCTGGCTGTTAGCTATCATTTCATCCCCAGCTCCTCCTGTTCCAGCCAGCCTCGCTCCTTGGTGACTCTGCAGAGTCGTTTTCCAGTGGTTTGAAGTGCCTGCGGTGAATTCTCTGGGGTAGAATGCAGTACATGGTGCACTCTGCAGGATAGGGGGCTGCATTTCAGTAGCAGGTGATGACAGTCACCTAACTTGTTACAGCACTTTGGGACCCTTCAGTTCGAGGCAAACTCTTCTTCCAAGGCAGGACTGCAGTGTGGGACATCTGTGTAGGGACACCTTTGGACACTGAGCCTCTTTGCTGCAGAAAAGAAGTTGCTTGAATAGATGGTACTTAGGAGCTCCCTTCATCTGCTGCCATTCCTGTAACCGTGCACTGAAGTGTCAGAGCAAGAGAGAGTGAGTGTGTTGTTCTGGTTATGCATGGCTGTAGGAGAGCGATTACCCCTTAAATTCCAGGGGATTGGTCCGTTTTCTACCACCAGTTTATCCAAGCTGTAGATGCTTACCAGGTGATGCTTAATACATGGTCCTGAGTTTGTACTGTGGATTGAATGTAGCCAGTCAGAGCAAATACTGACATGCAGTTCTGGTTTCCTTAATCTGCAAACACTGCTGGGAGGAATGAGAGTTACTCTGTCGTGCTTGGTTAGTGGTGATCAAGTCATCCAACCTTAACCTCAGGGGATGGCTGAAATTTGGGCAAAAGGTTTCAGGTGTCCATCTGGCTCCAGTAAAATCAGCCTGTTGCTGCAGTCCTGCACAGCAGAGTTCACAGGTTTGTTTTCTGTTCTGTTGCTGTTTGAGTTACTTGGATCAACTATGCAGTGTGAGAGCCAAGGCCTCTTGTTCCAGACTTCTGCTCTTTTGTCCCCCCTGTTGTTGTGTGTGTGCGTCCCAGCCTCAATTTTTGTAGAAAAAAAAAAAAACAGAAAATACTTGGAGAGGGCTTAGTGCCTGTGTTGTAGTTGGGGTTCCTTGTGTTAAAACACTCCCTTTTAATTTAAAATAAAAAGATGTTTGACTGCATTGGGCTTTATTGTTCAGCTGCTGAGAGATTGAACCCTTCATGGAACCTCTGCAGTCTGGGCAGGAAAGCCAAGTGCTCACTCTGAAGTGTCTGGTCTGCACAGTATCAAAACTGTAACTGGACCATGTCACAGAGGCTGAATTGCACAGGTGCAAGTCAAGGGTGATCAGTAGGATTCCAAGGAGGGAAGGAAGGAAGCCAGGCAATAGTTTGTGCTGCCTGGGATGAGAGCCCACTTGGAATGGGAAGCCAATCTGGCTTCAGTTTATACACAGCACAGTATTGACCCTGGTTCACTTGCATCCCAAAGTCTGTGTTGGGGGAAAAAGGGGGGCTCAGATTGTGTGGCTGTGAGAGGCCCTGTGCTCCAGAGGTGCAGCACACACAGCAGGAGCAGTGACAGCTGGAGTGGCCCTCGGGGCCTCTGCTCGCCCCTGACCTGCGCTCAGGGGGAAGCTGCCGTTTGAGCCTGCTGTCAGCAGTGTTCATACGTGTAAAGCTCTGCAATAGCAGTGGAGAAGGAAGATGTTAGGTAATACTTGAAACCATTGTCCCTGATCGTCTTTTTTGGGGAAGGATTAGGAAGAGCGAGGGAAGCCTGGGCATGTTGTTAAACTACTGCTGAGGAGCCAAGCACCCAGGCGTGGTGACATCAGGGAAGCAGCAGGATGGACACTGCCATTCTAGGGAAGTCTGGCCACTGTGGTCAGTCTTTCTCCTTTCATATGGGAAATAATTTTGTAAAGTCACTCCTATTCCAATGCCCTCTCTTCAGTAAACTTATTTTCTCCCTTTCTTAAGGCAAAGCAGAGAGCAGAGGTCCTTCAGTCCACTCAGAGATTCTTTTCTGAGCAGCAGCAGCAGCAGAACAAACCCATAGGAGGCAAAGCCCCAAAAGTGGAGGAGAACGGGAGCAAACCCTCCGAGGCAATTGCTGACTCTTCAGGAGTCTGCCAGGACAAAGCCGAGGAAAAGCCCACCCCTGCGCCTGCTGCCACACCGAAACCTGTTAGAACTGGACCAATCAAACCTCAGGCAATCAAAACCGAGGAAACAAAATCTTAGAGGCTGTTTTCCCATGGAGGGGGGGGACAGGGGAGGGGGGCAAGGTGTCAGCAGCGTCAATTTGTAGCCCGAAGGATGAAGAGCAGCCCGCTCTCCCTGCCAGGCTCCAAACAGCCTCAAGGGGCATAGAAGCTGGCAGCAGTTGTGGTGCCAACTGCTGTGTGTCCAGCTGAGCCCCTGGGCTCCTGGGGCTCGTGTCTGCTCTAACAGCATGAAGGCTGCTTTCAGGGCGTGCACATCCCACGTGTGTGCCCCTGGTTTGGCTCGCACCTGCCCGCTTCCCAAAGCCACAACACCGAGAAGTAGCAACGGCAGGGAAGAAGGTGGTGGGGAGGCATTTCCTAGCTGACATGGTAACTTCTCTTACTTTCTTCAGGCTCTGATCTTCAGCTGCTATTTATCTTTTTTATAAACCCATGAGTATGAGAACGTGCAGATCTGAAGATGGTGCTGGGCCAAGTAATGTGTGTTAAGTTTTTAGTGGCTTAAGAAGCTTCTATCATGTATAAACAGAGGGAGCCGTGTATTTGCCACGCGAGGTTTAACCTGACACTGAGCAACGCTGGCGGTGCTGGATTTCCCTCTGAAAGCAGTGCTTTGCTGGCTGCCGCTGCTTGGATGACAATTTACTGCATTTAGATCACCATATGAAAAAGCTACTTGGCCACCTGTGTCCTCTCCACCCACTGCCCCCTCAGTGGCTCTCACCCCTGGAGTTGAAGGTTCGTTGCATCAATAGTCAGATTTGTTCCGTTCACCCCTGTCCAGCTGTCTTTATATGATGCGAGTGGTCCCTAAACGGTTTCCAGTTCCTGTCTGTAACACAGCAACGAGCACTTAAACTGTGCCACAAGAATAAAAGTAAACCTTATCAGATGAACGAGAGTTTTATCTCAAAGGTGCATTCTTTATATCAGAGCTGCGTCGCACCACCTCCTTGCCCACAGTGTGCTGGAAAGTAGAATCAAGTCAAATAAATGCCTTTTTAATTGTATCTTCTAGTATTCTAGCTGTAGGACAGTACTGTATGATACTTCTGTGAATGTAAGATATCCTGTACCTGCTTATGATATGTAGTAGTGACTGTGCTATACTGGAGCTGTTTTTAATAATGTTATTCTAGAGGTTTTTTTCCAGACAATGATTGAAAAAGCTAATAAAAAGCACCAGGTACCACATCAGTAGCAGAATTTGCTGGTTTTTTCTGGGATTTTTTTTCTTTTTTTTACATTTTTTGGAAGGAAGAGTTGAAAGTCTAATGTGTATAATTTTGTTCAAATGACTGCAGAAGCTGGAAAGGCTGTTGCTGCTATTGATGCCTAGTGAATCGCTATTGGTTATCTTTTTATATAAATATATATATAATTTGAATTTTTGGAAACTAGCTGTGATGTCAACTTTGGAAAAAAGTATCCCACTTGTAGTGTGAGTTGGCATTGTACAGAAATTAACAGCCATATTGGTCTAGAAATGTTAAACTTAATTTTTTTTCCATTTGTACAGGGGTAACGCACTGTATGAAATATGTACGGTCTTATTTACATGGGTTTGATTACAGAAACTAATAAAGTATTCTCTAAATAAAGCCCTGGGTCATCTCGTGATTGGTGCAATGCTGCAGGAGGTGAGCAGAGCGCCCAGCACCGCATTCCCAAGGGAAAAGGAGGCTCCTGAAGGAAAACACTCCCAAAGAGCTCCTTTGTGTATCCACCACTTTCACCCCCCTGGGCGGTGGGATTTGGGACAGGCAGGACACGCTCGGCTGACCACCAGAGGGAACTTGTGTCCCACAAACACCTTTGGTGTCTGAGAAGGAATTCTGCCTGGGGAGAAGGTGCTGGCTGACTGCACCGCTGAGGAAAGGGAGGATCCAGCCTGGAGTGGCTCTGCAAGAGCCACCAGCAGTTGGGCAGATTGACTTTGGCCAGGGGTGTTGCTGCCAGCCCCATGGTGGGTTGGGAAGCAGCGGCTTGGGATGATCAGAGGAGCTGGAGTCCTTTCCTGCCCAGGTTGGTTTGGTTCAGGCTAAAACTTCAGCAATATGGAGCAAATAAAAGGTGCTGTAATCCACAAATAGAACCGTGGGCAAAAGGAACCTCTGTACGTAACTGCAGGTAAATCAACCTTTTTACAAGGATCTGTACAAGCACAGCTGCAGTAAATGTTTGGAAAGGAGGGTGGACGGGGGGAACTGAGTGAATGTAGACACTGCTTCCATCTGTAAATGTGCTATGAAAGTAACTGAGTTGTGGTCATGTTTCCCTGCTTTGAGGTTGTCTTCTGCCTGTTTTTGTCTTGGAGGGACACCCCAAAGTGGGAGCTCATTCACCAGAATATTCTATTTTTAAGGAGATGCTGCTGAAAGGATTAATGTTAAATTCTGGAGTAATTAAGCCATTAGGAAGTCGGAGGAATTTCCCACAGTCGGCTGTGGGAATGTACCAGGCTATGGACTATTTAATGCTCAGAGCAGAACACGGGGAGTATTTCTGCAGAAGTTTAATTAAAAGCAAATGCTTGGGCATTTTGTGCCTCCAAATATGCTGGGTTTGACGTGTGCCTCTCCAAAACCCCAAACCACCCTGGCTGCCTCTGAGGCCAGGTGGAGCTTTCAGTCATTGACCCCGGTTCATTGAATATTTTTATGACATTTAATCAGATAACTTGCCCCTGGCTATTTCCACTGGAGTAGCTCTTGATTTTTGTAATTCAAGTGGGATTTGGTGTTTAATCTCTTTTCTAGGACTCTGGTCATCAGAAATAATTGTGCTGAATCTCCCAGAAATTAGAGAACTATTTTGTTGTGGGAATTCAGTTTCTTTTTCCTTAAGGTTGAGGCTGTGAAAAGGCTGTAACTTTTCTCAAGGGCAGGAGCCAGAAGGGGGTTAAATGTGACTGGGGCCAGATCCAGCAACCCCCCTGGGCTCAGGCTGGCTTCTTGCTGGGATGTGGGCAGGGAGGGCTTGTTTTCCCAAAGCCTGTTAAGTAAAGCTATGTATTCAGCGCTGTTCAGCTCCAGCCCAGCTTTCTGGAAATCCTGTGTACATTGGCGTGTCTTCCTTTATTTTCCCGGTCAATTAAGAGATGGACTTCCCAGCCTGAAAAGGCCCCAGCGTGGGGAGGGGTGGGAGCTGTCTGCCCTCGGTGTCTGGGCTCACCGAGGTGCTGCTGCTCCCTGGGGCTCTGCACAAACCCTGCCTTTCATCCTGGGGCTTGGCCCACACCTCGAGGGAGCTGTGGGGTGAAGGGGGACTCCTGCCTCACCTCCCATCCTGTTTTGGGACAGAAATGCCTTTCTCCCCTCCTTGGGGGCAGGTTTGCTGTGCATTGCTGGCTCTGGTTGCTGCCTGCTTCGCTCTCCCTGGCCCCGGTGCGCACCTGACAGCCCCTGCCTGCTCCTGGGTGACCCCCACTGCTTCCCCCACCCACATCTTGCCCTGGTCCCTGGTGTCCCAGCTCCTGGCCCCAGCTCTGTGTCTGACAGCGACAGGGTGACGTGTTCCTGACCCACCTGGGCTGAGCACTGTGGGCTGGCAGAGCCATGCTGCAGATCCTGGGGCTGCTGGGACATCACTGGCCAAGGGGACACCTTCAGTGACTCAGGTGAGAATCCCAGCCTAGCTCCAGGCCTGCCTTGGAGCAGGAATGGGTCTTTCAGCCTCCTCTCTCCACGTGCTGGAGTCCCACCTACTGCCCACCCTGGAGCTCACCAAACAAATCTTACACATACCTTAAGTCTCACTTTTTACAACCCTCACATACTTTTCCAAAATAAAGCATGGGGATGATGGATAAGCCAAATGCTTCATTATGTTCTATATGCAAATATACAGTGCCACACTTAAGACAGTGTCAGGAGGACAGCAATGGGGTGAAGCATGTTACTGAAAATCCCTGTAGCTGTAGGTGATCATCAGAAGTGTCCCACTGTGTTCTCTGTCCTTTTTCACTGCTCCAATATGTGATGTATTGCTGTCAGAAGCTGCCTTCCAAAAGTAGCATTTTCCTGCCCAAGGCTTTACAGCTGCCCGGGATTTCACATTCAGCCTGTAGGTGCATCAAGAGGGGCACCAACCCACCACACTCCTTGGAAAACAGGCTTGGAAAGACGAGGTGCAAGGCAGCAGTGGTGCTGGGCAATGTTTATTGGGCCAGGACCCTATACAGCCCCTGGGGAACGGGGCTGCTGCTGCCCTGAATGCCAGAGAGGGGAAAAGAAGCTTCCTCCTAGATAAAACTGCGTGTTTTGCACTGGTGTGGTGAGAGCTGCTGCCCTGGAATGGTCTGTAAAGCTGAAGCACATGGCTGGGAAGGGCTGGGTACCCAGAGGCCACCCGGCTGCAGGATGCTCTGCCAGTACTCCTCACCCCTGCTCTCTTGGCTGCTTTTTTTTCCCCAATAAAACAAATCTTGTGCAATGAGTGTCTGTATTCCCTGCTGCTTTTGAACCTACTAGATGATTTTTGGAGGTGGCTGAGCTCCAGGATGCCCCTGGGCACTGGGACCATGGGATGCCAGTGGAGCTTGTGGGATTCTCTGCATTGGAGCTCTGCAGGGCTGGAGCCTGGAAACGACAAACCCTGACCCACAGAGGGGATCGCTGCTCACAGCGAGGGAAAACATTTATTTTTAGGCAGGAGCCTCCTGGACAACCCTTCTACCACCTGCCCTGCCCAGCCTCCACCATGCCTAAGCCCTCCCTGCTCCCAGTTTGAGGTGGCCAGGTTGGGTGCTCCTGGAGGATGCTGGAGCAGCTCAGGGTTTTGTATTGCTGTGACCCATCTGAAACCCACCCAGGTGTGGAGACACATTTCCCTGGCTCTGCCAGGCTCTGGAGCAGCGCTTCCTTTCTCTCTGCTGCACTTGAGCACAATGCGGTGTGGCTAGGCAGCGTGTGGCCCCCACCATGACCCGAGGCGGCCTCAGGTGACGCTCCTGGCCGTGCCGGGGGAAATGGGGAGGGAAGCAGGATGCCGAGGCACGCACAAAGGGCCCGGGGGCTGAGCCGGCGCGTTCCCAGCCTCGGCTCACGCCCGGGAGAGGCGGACGGGGTAGGTGACCATGTTGAAGCTGTCCCAGGCGAAGAGCTGCCGCTCGGCAGGGTTGTAGTCCAGCATGCTGAGGTAGCGGAAGCGATTCTCGAAGGGGATGCTGAGGGCTCGGCTGGTGCCGGTGGCAGTGTCGTAGGCGAAGTTGATGGTGGCGTTGGGCGCCGAGTAGCTGCTGACGGTGTACAGGGTGCCGCAGATGACGAAGGAGTTGGCCACCCCCCGCTTGCGGATGTTGGTCTCCCAGGTCCGACGGATCTCCAGCGTCTCGGGGTCCAGCTTGGAGAGGACGATGGCCCCTCGGGCCTTCTCGGTGCTGTAGATGACCCAGAGCCCCGTCTCATCCACCGCCAGGTCGATGTCGGTGTAGCCCCCCCAGGAGTAGGGGTACTGCCCGTGGTAACCGGCGCCGGGGATCTCCTTCTCGGCCGTGATGGTCTCTCCCCGCAGGTCGTAGCGGGCCACGGAACGGGAATGGCGGGGCTGGAAGAAGAGCCCGCCGCGGTAGACGACGGCCCCCGTGCTCTCCAGGGGCCGCGGCAGGATGTGCACCTTGGCGGGGTAGCCCCGGGCGAGCTGCTCGGCCTCCTCGTACTGGAAGAGCTGGCGCACCTCGGTGCCCACGGTGTCCACACGCCAGGTGTTCTCCCGCGTGAAGGGGGGCACGGGCTCGGGGTCCTTCATCCACACGCCGTACTTGCCCGCGATGGAGTCTGCCCGGCCGAAGACCACGGGCTCTCCCACCCACACCAGCTGGCCGCAGCCTGCTCGGGGACGGGACGGGAGAGGGGTCACCGCCAGCCCCTCGGGAGGGCCAGCGGTCCTTGCGAGCAGCGGGACGTGGGGCCGGCTCGGCGTGCCCGTACCTGAGTCCTCCTTCCCCGCGCGGCCGAGTGCCGTCTCCTCCAGCAGCCGGGACACGGGAACCTCCGTCTTCTCCGACTGCAGCTCCTGGTAGGTGAGGGGCTGCGGCTCCCAGCGCGGCGCTGCAGCGGGGTCAGGCACAGCGTGAGCGGGGGCTAAGCCAGCCCTCGGGGGGCTCCGGGCCGGGCTGTTGCCCCCCAAAATGCCGATGCCTTGGTCAGGAGCCCGGAGCCCCCTCCCAGTGCAGCAGGGCACATCTGTGACCTGCTGAGGACCCTGCTCCACTGACGCTGTTGCCCCCTCAGGTGTTTAATTCTCCTTGGGGGAAATTCCTAATAATCCCAGATTAGCTCTCCCTCTGCTGCCGGGCAGGTGATGGGATGAGGAGGGATGGGGAGGGAGGTGTGGGGCAATGGGCTGCGACCCCCCCAGCAAGACTGAGCCCGCCAGGGGTCCCAAGAGTGGGAGGCAGCAGTGAGTGCACAGAATGGGGTCCGCACAGGGACTTGGCCATTGCGGAGGAGAGACGCTTTCGGGGAGCCGGTGGCAGGGACGCACAGGGGTCCCGGCCCCGGCACTTACCCTTGGCGGGGGCACGCAGCGTGTCCCGGCCGGGCCCCTCTCTGCCGGGGGGGCAGCGGGCGGCCCGCAGCCGGGCGATCTCCTGGGTGCTGCTCTCCAGCCGCCTGCCCAGCTCCTCTTTCTCCCGCTCCAGCCGCCCCTTCTCCTCCTCCAGCCGGGACTTGGCCCGCAGCAGGTCGCCGTACGCAGCCTCCAGGCGGGCAGCCGAAGCCACTTGCTGGGGGTCCCGTGCGCCCCCCGGCCCCGAGCCCCCCATCCCTCGCTCCCGGCTCTCCAGCCGACTCAGGCGGGCGGCGAGGGCGGCCAGCTCGGCGCGCAGCTCGGGCACGCCGCCGGCAGCCTCGGGGCAGGCGGCCTCCACGGGGCTGGCGACCGTGAAGGAGTAGGTGCAGTGCCCGGAGCTGTCATGGGCGCGGCGGAGAAAGGCGGTGTCCGCCCGGCCGCCCAGGGCCACGGACGCCCAGAGCAGCAGCCAGACCCCCAACATAGCACCGGCGCCGCCGCTCTGAGCGCGCCAGGCACCGGCGGCCGCATTTATAGGGGAAGAGGGTCGGGGCGGCGGGAGGCGGGTGAGCCGGAACCTTCCAGATGCCTGCGGGGGCACCGGCACTGCCCCGCTGCCGCTGGCCGGGCTGGGCGGCCGGGGC
>VZTX01026618.1:141831-213374 GCA_013400915.1 Pardalotus punctatus | reverse complement strand
CGCCCCGCGGCCTAACCGGGAGGCGAGGCCGCCCCGGGTGGGGGGGTGGGGGGCGCGCCTGGAGGGCCCCCCTGCGCTCCCCGTGGGCCTCTGCAGGGGTCGTTTGGGCTGGGGCGAGCGGGCCTTGAGCTCTCCATGCTGGCCCTTGGTGCCTGTCAGGCGGCGGCGGGGCGCCCGCGGCTCTTCACGCCCTCCGGGGCCGTCTCCCCTCGCACTGACCCTTGTGAACTCGCTCGTCCCCTCCCAGCCCAGCGGGAGCGCCGCGGTGAGCCCCGCTTCGAGCACGGCCAGCCCTGTCAGGTTACGGTGGCCGAGGAAGGAGGCAGCTCCGAGCCTTCCCCCGCGCAGGCAGCAGGGTGTTGGGAGCAGCGGTGACCGGCAGTGTTTGACTGGAGAGGCCTTGGCAGGCTGAAGAGAGCATCGATCAGAATTGTGTACGTTTGGTATTGATCCAAGACAAGTAGTTTCAGTGTCAACAGAGCAGTTACGGCTCATTCGGTTCTCTGTGATTGCGCTTTGAAGTGGAACAAGGTGTAGGCCGAAAGGAGGTGTTGCCAAACAGTGTTTCTGGAATAAAAATCCACATTTTCCCCAGTAACATTCAGTTCAACGTTCGTGGTGTGCTCCTTTTACTGTAATTCTTGAACATCTGTTTGCTTGGGTGGGCGGGGAAAGGACTTCTGAATTCTGATTATATTCCTCTAACTTCTTGCTGCTCATTCTATTTTCTTGCTTCAGGAGCTGACTTGGGCAAGTTCCTGGAAAGTACGTGTGAATTTTTTTTCCCCCCCTTCTCTTATAACTCGGCTGGTTGCTTTTGTTCTTAAGAAACTCTTTAATAAACACGAATTTATCCACTGCTTTGTGAATGGAGCTTTTGGTTGATGCACAGTGTGATAATTGGAAACCTTTGTAAACAAAATTAGTTACAGTTGTCACCAACAAAAGCTTTGTTTTGGTATTTTTAAGCTCTGTTACTGGGTGGTGACTGCAGTAGATAGTGCATCATTACTATGAGGTGTTTGTTTTCTTGTCAGTGCACTTGAATAGGCATCCTTTGAACAGTTAGCTGATGCTGATGTTAAAATGTGTGGCCTAATTGATTCTGGAGGTGCCCAGAGAAATGCTGGAGTGTCCATGTCCCCTTCTGCACCTGCTTTGCTGCCCGGGTTCATGTAGCTCTATAAGTAATTTGATGTCAGTAGTTGTGTGTTGGTGTTAATTTCTCAATGAATGTGTGATTTAGAAAAAATAAAGATTCTGTCTAATAGTCATCTGGATTAAAGAGAAGGCAGAGTTTCATCCCTGGAAGTTGGATGTCAACTCTTATGGGGAGAATTTGATAACCCCTTTCAGTATCTGATAATATTGGGTATAGATACTAGGGTTGAACGATTTTTATGAGCTTCTCAGGCTCTCCCAGCCCCTGGATAGAGGAACATGGATGGGGACACCTGGTCATTGTATTTCTTTTGGGGCCTTTTTCTGAATGGTTTCTTGAGCCTGTCTTTTAAAGTAAGAGCATAGAACTAAAATGTAATGTAGTCCTGTAGCAGAAATGATTTATTTCACAGGGTGCTTACAAAAAAATTGATACTGCAATAAAAACTTGGAGTCTTGCAGATCCTCTTTTTATTATTGGTGTTGATTTTGAGGATTGTAAAATATCCTCAGGTGCTCCTATTAGCATTTTTGCTTGTCTTTCTAAAACATACAGTAAATTAAAAATATGACCTTTGTGATTATGTAAATGAAAAAAATGCTTGTAAAGAGAAAGATGAGGGCTTTGCAATTATTTTTTTCCTTACTGTTTTACTCCTGGGTTGAGGAAAATAACTTTGTGTAAAAGGGGAGTGTGAAGAAGGGTTTTGGTTTTTTTTAAGGAATTTAGACTAAGCACCACAGTATCTCTCTGCTAAGGCCAGTTGTTCAAATGAAATTCTGTCACAAACTGGAGTTCCTCATACCGGAATATAAGAAAAATATTGGCAGTTTTTTAAGATCTATAGATACTTCATTAAAATGAAAACAACCCTGGATGTCAGAGTCCCATGGAGCACCTTGTTGGGACAGCTGAGTGGCTGAAGGCTTTGCTGGTACATGTCTCTGCAGAAAGATGTTTCTCTTAAACCTAGAAGGAAAAACACTGGTTCATAGTGTCTTATGGAGATGAGCTGGGCACTATGGGCTGTGCCTTCCCCTTTGCCTTCTCTCTTCATTTATTTATCCATTTCCTTTAGTTAGTAAGAATATGAAATTTGGTTTTGCCTGCTTTTGTCTGATCTTGTAATTCCAATTAACTGTCATATATGTTTCTTATTCTTTCATTAAGGTCTTTAAATTTCTTCCTTAGGACTTCTTAAAGTATGGTATTAAGTTCTCTCGTAGTCTGACTTAGGAAAAAAAATCCCTTTCCTAGCATTTTTTCTTAGTTTTTCTGTTTTTCTTATTTTTTTCCCCATCAGCATTTCTGCTCAAAGATTAGTGGAGATAAGCTGTATTTAATTCATGATTATAGACAGAGCTACGGGGCAGAGCAAAAAATTTCTGCTTACCAGCATAAGAGCACAAACCTGATCTACCTTCTCCTCCATTCATCGCTTGCTAGAGATCCATTGGATGCTTTGGTGAGGAAAAACCCATCTCTTTATTGAGGAAATATTTACCTTGAAAGGGACTCTTTCTTTGTGTGGTTTTCTCATCAATTTATTTTAATTCATGGAATGACATCTGAAATTCTAGGTGTGTGAAATGCTGCAGGGGGATGGGGTTTGCTCTTATGGGAAAAAAGTCAGTTTTCTGCCTGGCTTAGTTTCTGCTTTTCTGTCTTGGTCTAAACTCATGAACTTTTTTTGGCTCCCTAAAGGATTTGGCTTGAAAATCACCAGAACTGAGAAAACTTAGCAAGTTTTCTCAAGGTGTGCCTAAGTTACAGATGGAACTAAGAATTAAGTGCTTTAAGTGGCAAGGTCTGTACAACATTGGCCCTCTTGTGGTTGGTGGTAATATATGTGTAGATATAAATAAGCATGTAGTTAATCATGGGGATGTTTAATACTATTGTTTTTTAATGTTTAGCTCAAATGGCAGCTGGGGATTGTAGCAGGCTGAGATCTTTGCATTGCTTTGTTAGGAGCTGAGATTGCCTCAGTGTGTTGATTACAAAACTTGTCTACTTCTCTTTTTTTTTTGCAGAGGGAGGGCTCTCGTTCCATTTCCTCTAAAAGTGATTAAACATTCCTTGAATTTAGGCACTGTAGGGATGGCTTGATGTCTACATGGGTAGGCTGCCATTGAAATTTTTGTCTTTGGGTTTGTTTTGTTTTTTTAATGGAAAAGATGCATAGGGTTGTTTTGATGCATCTGAGGTTTTTGCTAAGCATGAAATCAAAGTGTGTTTTTTCAGGAGTGAGCCTCTCTTGTAATCCTTAAAGCTTGCAATATATAGAAGCTGGATACGTAGACCTCAGGATTATAGAGGAGGAATACCAGGAGCTGTGTAGAGGTTGTAGAGTGTGTAGGTCAATGAAAAATTTTGATGGACATTAAAAAAAAAAAAGTTTTAAAATACTCCCTTGTTGGTGCCTTTTGGATCACTTACTAATTTTTGATTTTCTCAGCTTGTTGTTAAAACTCTGCATTATCGTTCTCTCTCTTTGGCCATATGTTTAAAAAAATCTAGGGAAATAGAGAACAATTACTTGATGGCTTTAGTAGGTCTGCTTATATGTATAGTTTGTCATTATAGACAGATAAGTAAGCTTACATATGCAGTTACAAAAATTGGTAAGAAAAGTATTTTTATATTGTTAAATTGTTACTAGTCCAGTGAAAGTAAGCATGATGCGTTGCTGTTTGTGAAGGCAGTGTTTTGTTACTTGAGATTTTTTCCTTTTTATTCAGTAGAGAAGTACTTGCGTCAGGTTCTGGTTACAGTGAAACAGGTTTTTTTTATTTTCCTTCTGTCCCTGACAACAAATGTAAATTCTGTTCTGTTGATAATATTTTATGATAAAGATACAGGCTTGTGTGGCTGGGAGATTCAGTGCCTGTAGATGTCCATGGGTAGATTATCTTGGGTAAAAGCAGATGTGATCTGTGAGTGGTGGTGTGTCCGTTCAGATTGGAAGAAATAAGGAAAAGATGTGCTTTGGGCACTTGGAGATTACTTTGGGTGAAGTTTTGTGATGACAGCTGAATAGCTGAATTTACATGCCTTCAGCCTTAGAGTCAGAATGTCATGTGGCAAGGAGTTGGTATGGCTGGCAAGTAATGGATTTATAAACTGATTTTTTTTTTTGAGCCACGTGTTGTTAGAATCTGAGGATGATTTAGTTGGAAGAACCTTTGGTAGTTGTCTGCTCCAGCCTCCTGCTCAAAGCAGGGCTGACATCAGCGTTAGACTGTATGTGTGATAGAAAGTGAGTGAGGCTCATCTTGGAAGTAGCATATGGCAAGGTTTTTATGTAAAAACATCTCATAACTTAATCAGAGGCCCCATTCAACTGCCATTAAAACCAATGGAAGCTTTTATGATAGGCTTAGTTAATGCTGAATCATCTGCATATGTAATTTTCTCTGTTATACTAAGTTTTAAGAGTACTAAGGCCAGGATCAGGCTAACATCACAAGTCAGTTTACAAAGATATGGTTTTTAGATCAAAACAAGTGAGTATTTTTAGCAAATTCTGGAAAATGGATAAGCTTATAAAAAGCATTGTAGTTCATATACAGTAATGCAGTCTGATACACATTCTGATTTTGTTAGGACATTTTATTAACCACTGTTCAATGTTTCCTGAAGTATAGGATGTCTCAGAACTGTGTGAGCAGGAAACCTTAAGGGGGGGGGGGGGGAGGGGAGAGAATTTCCAGAGCCCAAAGAAGCTGCTTATGTAAATGACATTTTAAAAACAAACCCCTGAACCCTCACAGCAACCCTGATCTGTTAATTCAGTGAATGTTTTCAGTGAATGTAGTCTGAAGCTGTGTTCTTCACTTTGAAAATATGTATGGGCTCTGTAATGTGTGTGACGAGTGGAAGAGAGGTGCTGCAGTGGGGCTTTGGTTGCATTCACAGTCTGGCTGTTGGCCTTGCTGGGGAGAAGGTAGACAAACTTAGCATCCTGATCCATACATCTTGTGGAAGGGCACAGAAGAAATGTTTATCTAACAGCAGGTTTTCCTTCTACAAGGTGGACAGATGTGGAAGTAATTTTTCAGCTGGAAAGTGAGCACTGGCAGGATTTGGAATGAGAAGTGTTTGTGTTCCAGCCAGTGTCAAGCCCAAGGGTGTGGTTCCCTGACTCTGCTTGGAGCTTAATTGCTGGTGTCTGTCTTTGGCTCGGAGTCTGGTAATAAAGGAAGGTGGAGGTCATGCTGCGTTCTGGTGGGGAAAGTGGGAAAAGGGCTCCCATTTGTCTGTGTGCAGGTGAAGCAAGAAGTGGAAAGCTCTTCAACCTACCTGTAACACCAAGTTCACAACAGTAGGTAGGAAAGGAGGAGAATATTTGGAGTTGTGTTACTTAATGCTCATTATTTTTCTTGGGTTTGGTTAGTTGTGTACGTCTTGTTAGTCTCTTGTGTCATCCTGTCTCAGAAGGGCTGCTTGTATTTGTCCCTCTTGACAGGGCTGCAGCATTTTGCAAACTGCAGTGCTCCCTAAAGCTTTAGGTGGATCTGTGGAGTGAGCAGAGGAGTGGCAGTTTTAAAGTGCCATTTGAGGTAGTCATGGATAATTTTTGACCAGAAACTGTGGAGAGATTGAATAACTTTTGCAAGGGTTTGAGACAAGGAAGTTACAAGACTTCAAGAGAGCTAGAAATGTAAGTGTAATAATAGAGGTGTAGTTTCTGGAGAAGTAGATAGTTTGGACATTGCTTCCTTAGGAAAAGCTTTTTGTTGTGTGGGTAGATAGGCCTTGGAAAATTCACCGCCTTTATCAGGAATAAGTTTTGGTAAGCCAGAATGGACTCCTGTGACTCATCTGGCATCTTGTATAATGTGCCAAACAGTTTGGTTTTTTTTCTCTGATTAATTTTCTGTTTAAACTAGAACATACTTTTTTGGAAAATCATCTAACATTGACCTGAAACCAACTAACTTCATTGATTATCTCCAAATGTCTTGCTTCAGTCCCTTCACTGGAGAAACTTGGGTCTTCAGATGTTTTTACCTGTGTGATCTTTTACAGACTAAGATACTTAATTTTTTCTCAAAGCTCAATAAATAGAGCTTTAGTGTGTTGTTGGTGTTTTTTCTCCTCACTGTAGGGCATATCTGTCAGGTTCTATCAATTTTTGAATACCGGATTTACCAGCTCTTTTGCCTCGTACAATAGAATGGACATAGTATCCCTTCAGAGGTATATATTTAATCTGGATTTTCTTTTTCCTGGGTTAGGTATTTTCTGTTAGCTCTTATAGTCAGTGTTGTATCATATATTCCTTTTCAGTTGATTAATGTCACAAATCTCAGCATGGTTTCAGGACTGTGTTTTTCTGGAATAGTTTTGCATTTCTTCTGTATCACCTGTGTTTTCTGCTTGTGAGTCTGTTGACTTTGCCTTATTTAGTACAACCTGCTATACTGGACTGAGTCGTTGAATAATTCATGATGGTACTATTGATGATGTGTCGTTTCCATTATTTACCATATCCATGTTTGTCATCCTTAGGTTTTAGAAGTTTTGTGGGCCAGTGTTACAGACTGTAGAAGATAGCTTCTTACCTTTTACTTGGTATTGAGAATTTTATTCCTTTTGAGGTGGGTTGTTGTAGATTCTTTAGAAGAGAAGAAAAATTAGATTGTGATGATTTGAGGCTCTTTGTGTGGTTCTAAATGATTTAGTCTTTTTTAATGTTCTACTGAATTGAAATGTCCTGCAGAAGTTACCATTTATCTACTTGCTCAAGCAATGACATTTCTGCTCTTACAAAAGTATATTTTGATTGAATGTATTTCATAAATTCATGGTGCCTGGCTTTAATTATGTCAGTGTCCTTTAATCAGCGTTGACTGCTTCAGCCAGTGATTAATATCAAACAGACAGGTAGTGTAGCCACCTGAATCATCCTGTTTACCACTGTACTTCAAAGGTGGCTTGCATAGAGTTGTGGATCATCTTTAATATTTCAAGAATTAGAGAAAATCAGTGTTAATTATTCTGTCAACCTGTTAATTTTTTAAAAAACACAGTTACTGCTACTGACATTAGCTAGCTCTAGTAGCTGCCTGTGGAATATTTGCTTGCTTGTGGAAGGTGAAGTTTTGTCATCTTGATGTAATATTGCAGCTGAATGGCGGAGCACTGCTGTTAAATTCCTGCTCCAAGTTTATTTAAGGAGAGCCCATTTTCTTGCACTTAAGTCTGCTCATGTTATATTTCTGTTGTATTCTTTGGTTCTCAAATTTTCGTCCCATTTCTAGGTTTAAAAGGCTGTTTCAGACCTACAGTAGCAACAGAACTACCTTGAAAGGAAAGGATACTTTTCTTTGTAAGTGTCTCTGATCAAAGCGTAGACCATTTCAAAATACCTCTGTATAGGAAGGATCCAGTAGTATATCTTTTTTTCAAGGTTTAGGTTTCCGAAGTTGTTAAAAAACCGAAGCATGCAGCAGCCCCAAAGCTATAAATTGCAGTGACAGTCCAAATCTTTAATTTTTTTTTTTTTAATTTTTTTTTGTCTATAGGAAAGATTAGATGGGCAGACCTGAATGCAGCCATTGCCTAGACTCAACTTGGAATGCTAAGAATGTCTGCCTTGGTAGTCTTTACCTAGAACAGCAGAACATCTCGGTGAGACAGATTGCCATGTGCTACAAGCTGAGAGAATTCTGTAATGGAAATGTAGGAATTTAACATTGCCTGAAAATCTTGGTGCAGGTGCCCATCAGTAACAAATGAACTTTAAATGGCAATTTGTGTGAGGTTGAGCAAAGTATGGAAAATGGGCTAGTTTTGATCTTTCAAATCTCTGAAAGCAGCTTTTTGTTTAGATATTTATTAGCTAGCTGTATGTTTTAAAATACTAGAGCTTATGGGCAAAATGGGCCACAGTAATTGTAGACCTCCAGCTGAAATATCTTACGCCTTTTAACGTATAAATCCAGCCAGTAGAATCAAGTTCCAGCTTGTGCCTGTGGTGGATGTTTCTGAGAGTTTTAATACATTTGTCAGGTATTAAATAGTGAGCTTGAAAAATAAAGAAACTACAAGCTTGGTAAAATAACCATTGTTCCTAAAGTGAACCAATGAAAAGAGTGTTGCTGACGGCAGCTTCTGCACTTATAATATTACCTGTTAATTGTGAGTGAAAGCCACTTAAAGGCTTCATGTTATTGGATTACATTTCGTGTTTGTTCAGAGGGTGACTTTCAAAGTACTAAGCAGCTGACAAAATTGGGGTGTTTTTCCCCTTGCCAGCCTACAGGGTGTTGGTGGGGTTGATATGATTTCTTCTCTTTTCATTCCTGTCTGCTGATGGCAGGTTGGTGGCTGTGGTATCGTCCCAGGAAAATTTGGTCCCAGTTCCAGTTTACAAAGCAATTACATTTTTCCCAAAATATGCAGGAAAATCCCAACTGTTTGTAGGGTTTCACTGGCACCTTGATCAAGTATTGATCTTATTTGAAGAAAACTTTGGAGAAAATTTTCTCTGTGGAGGGAGGAGTCGTGGGAAGCACCAGGTGGCCTTCTTGGCCAAGCAGTGGCATTAACTGGCCATTATCAAAATACTGCCTCAGTTTCTCACTTCAGCTTGAGGCTAGCCCTCTGTGCTCTCTGCCCATATGAAATGTGTGGCTCTGGAGACTCCTCCATCAGTAGCCTTTAATTTGTAGAAAACCTTGATTTACAAGATGTCCAGAAAGGGGCTTTTTCTTCATCAAATGATATCAAGGAGGAAATGTTAAGGTATGTATTATTTTCATGATTTGCCTTCCTTGATTAATAGGAAGCAGCATTTTAATAAAGACCAAAATCAGCATTTCAGTTGTTAATATTGAATTTTAACACCCAAGAAAGTGATCTAGATAATAAAGATGTGATAAATTCATGTATTTTACTTATCCAAAGTGGCTAAATTTTTGACCTGATCATTCATTGCCTTCTTTATCCTTTTTCTTGCTCCACCCTGACTTTTTCCTCTCGTGATGCGAGTGCTGCCTAGTCCACCCCAACTTGCCTTTCCAGTTAGTACAGCTTCTCTGCACACCAGCCAGTTGTGGTGTGGAGTCACTGTTAGAGGTTCCTTTCAGATTGGCTTCCATGCTCTCCCCTTTTGGCTGCTGCTTTGAGAACCAGGGGAGCAGCACAGCATTTCCACTCTCACTGTTTTGTCTGCTCTGACATGGCTCAGGGTTTTCCTCTAGTGCACTTGCTGTCTTAGCTTTCCTGAGCCTTTTCCTTGTTCTCTGCCCTCCTCCTCCCAAATCATTGCTGATTTTCAGGGTGCCTCTTGTCCAATGTTTTTCTCCCAGCCTTGCCTGTAATTTCTTTTTCATGTGTGTTTTATTTCTGGGTAATGTTTTCTATTCAATTCATCTGTCACACCTATTCAAATCATCTGCACATCTGTGTTACCCTGTTTTGGGTTTTTGGGGGAGTGTCTTCAGTACAGTTTCATTCACTTACAGTTGTCTTGTTTTCAGTTCAAAATTCATACAATCAGAATTTCTAGGGATGGAAACTTACTTGAATGCAATACAGAAGAGGAGGAGTTCACAAAATAAAATGTAGTGGCCAAAATGAGGGATAAGGAAAGCCAGCTCCCAGTGAGCTGCTAAGCTCACTGGTATGAGACTAGCAGGCTTTGAGTGTTCTTGTGGGTGCTAAACTGCTAAGGAGTCTAGTAGAGAAACAACACAGCATCCTCAATTTTTTGGGAAGGTAATGCAGAGGCTGAAGAGTGGGGCCTAGTGGGTCCAAAACCAGTAAACAGCTTTATCCTGACTGGTTTTTAGTGCTTTGTCCTTGTGTCCAGTGCTTTTCAGCTGTGTTTTCATTGCAGTTTAACATTCAGTGCTAGCCTTTTTGGTACTACTGATACTAGGTGAGCTTTATTTTTAGGAGTTAAAGATCCCAGGTTCCCTGGTGATGCACATGGGTTGGTCTGAAAACTCTCCACCCCACCCCCAGCAAAAGGATTACAGGCATTGCAGGAAGTGGAGGGACAGCCATCTAATTAAGGCTGCTAGGAATTGTGTTAGAGGCTTGTCTCTGCCCAAGTGTGCATGGTGGTTTGCTTGAATTGCCTCTCAATATTTTCACTTGTGGCTGCTGTGTGTTGTCTTCAGGTCACTCACCTTGTATTTTGATTTGCAGAATGGTGAATGGATATCCTTGAATGTTCTAATGAGGTGTCAGTTGCTTCAAAAACTCAAATCAGACCAAAATGATCTCAAGCTAGGCCTGTGAGAATATCTGGGTATTTTTGTATTGGGTTTTGGTGCAGGTAGTAGGGATAATTCCATTTCATTGACTAGAGTTATTGTGAAAATAAAAACATTAAGATTTGTATATAAATTACATTGTGTATGGGACGAAGCAGATATGGCATGTAGTTAAAATATGGAAGCCATACCATTATGGCAGCCGGTGTCTGCAGATGATGCTTTAAATCCTTTTTTTTTCTTGGGCTTTGCCTGCAGTGTGTTTAGTTTTTAGAAAACCATAGTGTCTTCCTCTGCAGATTTGGATTTGGCTGCTGGTGGAAGAAAAGAGGAGCTGTATTTCTTGTGTGAAAAGACACTTCTCCAGAACTGCCTGTACTGGACTTGGCTCTGATAGGGAAAAGTTGATAGCCTTACCTTAGTCATCTTCTTTCCCTTCTGTATGGCTTCATCTGCTCTTGTCCATACACTCTGGATATCCAGAAATTTGGCCTCAGCTTGGGCCTCCTAGTGTCTGCAGGACCTTGGGTAATAGGAATGAAAGTAGCTGAAGTCTTAAGTTACACATTTTTTTTTCAAGAATGAAAGAAACACTGTCATTTGCCTGCAGATTTTTGGAGGATGTTGTAGCATTGGATGTACTCAATCTTTAGAAGGCTTATTTTTCAAGAATGAGCGGTGGAAAATTCTTGAGTACTCTGCCACTCAGCTGGCAAATCTGTCTTGCTGTAATTCTGGTGGGGTTTTTATAGCCTCTTGTAATTGTCAGGAAGCAGCAATGCTGTTAATTAAGCATTACTGTTCTTAGAGAAGAGGATTATGCATCGAGTTCTCCGTGTTTGTACAAATTGTTTCTTCAGATGCCCTGATCCAGTGTCCTGTTTGAGCTGTTATAAGAGGGATTTAGGGAAGAGGTCCTGATGCAGTTGCTCCTATATTAGTAAATTAATCTGTGTTGGAGAGCTGAAATGGATTCCTTAAAAAAAAATAGTTCCATGTGGTCAGTTTTTCCACTTCTTTGCATGACCAGGTGTGCTTTTGTATTTTGAGTTAATCTGTGAAGGGCTGTGTCAATCCAGCTGTTTTCATAATAAATATTTTTATTTTTCAGGTTCACACTTTTTAAAAAAGAGGAATAGAACAGGAAAAAATGGCAGCAGAAACTCAGACACTTAACTTTGGGCCTGAATGGTAAGTTTTGTCAGACTCCAGAACTTGTCTAAAAGGATTTTTTTTTTTCCTTTAGAGCAGAATTGATTATGAGACTGAATGGGATATAACACCTTTGTTGTTTTATCCTGCTTCTCCTCTGTCCCTGGCCTGTGATGGGAAAGAATATTATAAAATTAGGCTTCACTTTATGAATTGGTATTGTGTATGAATTGAGTTGGGTTTTGTGTTAATGCATAATACTTATTTTGCTGCCGGGCATTTGAGGGAGGAATAATGTTTATGATCACAGAGGTATGCACAGAATAAATGAAGATGTGCTTGTTTGGTCTTTCTGTGTGATACATGTTAATAAGGAAGTTATTAAAATCTCTTCATTGTGCTTAAAGCTGTAGCTAAGCAAGCTTTTTCTTTTCTCACTAATAAAAAACCCAAGGCCTGTATGGAATACGGTAAAAGTGTGAGTTTTGTGTCAGTGTCCTACGTGTTTGTACTGGAAAGTGTCAGGAAATAAGCAGTTTTGTTCAGGGGAATCCATGCTGTCGTGTACGTTTGTCAGCTGTTGGTTTTACAGCTTGTCTGACACGCATTGTCCTGGCTTTTGCTAAAGAGCAATTGCACTAGTGTGATTATTCAGTATTTGTTCCAGTTTCTTGTTAAAGTACTGGTGACTTCAGTTACAAACAGGAATCCTAGGTGGTGTGGCTTCTGAAGAGCCACTGATCCCTCAGTCTGTGAATGGGAACGTGGAGTGGTTGTAGGAACTGCAGTTGTTGCAGTGCATGTGGTAGGACTGTTACTGGAATAACGCATTCACTTCTGCTGAGACATTTCTATACACAATGTACAGAAATTGGAGAGGATTTGGCCAAGAAGTAAGACATGATTTGCGGCCTGTGAAACAGCAAGAGCTCAGTCTATTTTGTTACATTGAAAGAAGGTTAGAGAATGAATTTATCACTATCTATAAATATACCCACCAGACAGATATTTGTTGGAGTGCTCTTCAGTGTAAGAGACAGACAGACATGATTAGATTCTTGATGGATGGAAAACAAAGTTATATGAAAAAAAGAGAAGGGGGAAGACAATTCTAAAAAAAGCACATATTTTAACAGTGACTTCATTACTCTGTCATAGTGAGGAGACTGTCACAGTGTGTCTCCACTTAGTTTATGAACCAGATTAGATTATGTATGGAAGCATATATTTCGGCGAATTACTAGATTTTTACAGGAATAATGGAACATAAGATTTATAATTTTTCTTTTGGGTTGTGGTGTAGTCACGTCTGTCACGTAAGATGCTGTATCACTTAACAGTGAAACTGTGGGTCACGTTTGATCTGGATTGGAGTTGAACATTGCACTGAGCCATCTACTCCTTTAAATAATTCTTCCCGAGGCATGATTTTTTTTTTGGAAGTGGCATGTAAAGGAACTGCCACGGGGTGGCACCAAACTAAAAAAATAAGATCAGTATTTGACTTGCAAATTATTTTTCCTTTCCGTTTAAAGAACAATTAAACGAACCAATGCTTCAGTAATTGGGTGAAAGCTAGTCTCTGAATTACTGTTTTAGTTTAGAGCCTCTTCCTTTCCAAGGACTTTTTGATTGCTGAGGTTTTGTTGTTTTGCTTGACTAAGATGCCCATCAAAAAGAATGTAGAAAAATGGGCAGAGTTTTGTTTCTTGACACACATGTCCTTTTGTAAAACATTTCTCAAAAATGCAGATATTTGGATAGCTGAGGAGGTGGCTGTGTAGAATGAGACTAATGCACCTGCTGAGTGGGAATAATGTACAACAGTAAGATGCTACCTCCAAGAAGCTAAGTAACTTACCTGTGTGGGATGGGAGCAAATGTAATAGTTTATTTATCTGTTACCACAAGTTAGATTGCCGTTTGCAGTGTCTCTGAAGCAGTGTCACTACATTTTATACATATTTTATTTTTTTTCTTTTATTGATGGCCTAAGCTAAATGGTATATGCACTCCAAAGAAAAAAGCCATTGATTTTAACTTGTGGAATAGGGATTTGTGGTAAGGAAGAATTCCAGTGACACAAGAAAATACTTCATTGTAAAATTTACAACGTGTGTAACCAGTACTGTACAGTTAAACTTCATGAAACATCTGAATAAACTCCTTCCTTAGCTTAATATTTGCTGCACTCTCCTAGCATGGAATTTTTCTTGTCAAAAAGAAGCCGTTGTCACTGAGATGTCCCACTGATTTGTGTGCAGCCTGTGTAAATAGCTTAGGCAAAGCTTTAGGGGTATAGCTGGTATGCTGAATAGTCAACATAAGAGTTTTCCCTGGACAGGTTGAATTCCTTGATGTGTTAATGCGGATTTCTCTTTCTTTCTTTCTTTTTTTTTTTTTATTTTTTATTCCCCTGTGTGTCCCCCTCCATGTCCCCCCATCCCTCTTCCTATTGAAGCACTGAGATTTAGAGTTTTGAAGTTAAACTGTTCATGTCTTTACTTTCAGTATTGTATTTATTTTGTTTGTCTCAAATCTGTAAATGAACAGAGGGATGGTAGTACAGGTGAAGATTTTTCAGTTCAGTTTTCATTGTTCTTCTGCTTTATTTCAGGCTGCGAGCTTTGTCTAGTGGTGGGACTGTGACGTCCCCTCCTCTGTCTCCAGCTTTGCCAAAGTACAAACTGGCAGATTATCGCTATGGGAGAGAAGAAATGTTGGCACTTTTTCTAAAGGATAATAAGGTGAGTGGGGAAAAGAGCAAGGCCTGATATGCCTATTTCTAATGACAGTCTTGTGATTAGGAATAGTTGTTTGTATTTTGTGATTCTGGACACAGAAATCGTGCATCCCTTGGAATCCCAGACTAAAGAGGGCTGATTGTGGCAGGGTTTTTGTGTGTGTACTTACTTGATTCTACTTTTGCTGCATCCAGTATGGGGGGGAGGGGTTGTTTGGTTTGGGTTTTTTTATTTTTCTTATTTTAGGGGTAACTTTCTGTACCCCAGAGAACAAAAAACCTGATATTCAGTGCCATTGCCTCAGATGACTGAGGGTTAAAGTCTCCTTGCAGCTGTGCAGATTTTTCCTGCTCCAGTAGGATTTTATTTAATGTAGTGCATAATAGTTATTTGATTCAGCTACAAAGCAAGCAGTAAATCATATGAGCAGATCATCTGAAAAAAGCAAGGGATCTCTATTTATCCCAGATTAAGTCAATTCACTTTAGCAGGTAACTAGTCCAATGAGGGCAGTCCTCAGGTAGCTCACTTCTCTGGGAATCAGGACACAAAAACAATGACATGTAATGCTTAAGAGCAGTATAGAAAGTCAAGAACTTCCTTCTGGTTTCAATTCAAAGAAAGGTTCTCAGTGATGTAAAAGATGATGTAAAATTTCAGAGATCTTTCAGGCAAATGATCGATACATTCTGCAGTTGTAAACATTGGGTCTTTCTCTAGATCGTGACAGTGGTTGGTTTATTGTTGCGGCAGACTTGGAAGTTTGAATCCTCCGGAGAGCTTTACCCTCGAGGGAGGGAGGGACTGCAAGAAATGATGTCAAGGTTGTGCCTTGAGCTTGGAATGGAGATGTGCACACACAGCTTCATGTTCCTATCCTGTCTTGGCTGTGCTGACATTCTTGTACAATACTGGGAGCCCTGCATTGCTTAAACGTGGATTCAAGGGCATTGAATGTCAAAGATTTTTCTAAGTCTGTTAAGTGTGGTATAGATTAAAGCCATGCTTTAACATGCAGAATTGTCCTGTTCTACTTCAGGAAACTGCAGTTTAAATCTTGATGTTATGCTTGAATAGGTCGGCCAGTCAGAGGTCATTGTTTTTTGCAGTTTGTGTTTGTTATGTCTGATGATGCTGAGACCTCTGCTGTTGGGGCCGATTCAGGGCAATCCGGTGTTTCAGGAAGTTCTCTGATCATTATGAGTGGTCCAAAAGAATATTTTCTTCCTGTATGTTTGCTAGAAGTGCATTAGTTAGGGTATGTCTTTCTTTTGATATCCATGCGTTGCCAGGGTGTTAAGTGATTCTGATTATCAAGACTGAGAGGACTCTTGGCAGTGGTTCTAGTCAGCTAGAGTCAGATGTCAGCAGTGTTTTTAAGCTGTTGCATCTCTGATTAAAAGAGATGCTGACTGAAAGCAGGAAGATTTCCACTAGCGTATATCTAAATGAAAAAATGTCTTTACTATTGTGAACTAAGTACTTTTGAAGCAGTTGTCTGTTGACATAGTTAGAGCTCACTTGGCTGTGTGTAATTGGAACTTCTTGTCACGTTCTCAAGGTCACATCTACTGATGGAGCTTCTGATTCAAAATTAGTGTTAAAATTTATTTTGATTTAAATCATTAGTGTTCTCTAGTTAATCTGTACATACAATTTTGTTGTACTTGGCTTTTTTTGTATGGTTGATTGGTGGGTTTGGTTTGGGGTTGGTTTTTTTCTTTGTTCTTTCCTTTTTTTTCCTTTTTTTACTCTCCTGAATAATGGTAAATTGGAGTTGCTGACTTTAAATCATACACAGCCTCTTTGCTGTATTATGGTAGTTTTGTTAAATAAAAATCTGACTGTAAAATGTGTTGAAGTTGAAAGGAATAGTTTTTAATTTACCAGATGAAATGTCACTTGATTTGGATTTAAGCTGCAGTGGTGTGTAAGTTTGAGTTCTGATGTCTGTGGTCATGTGGGTGGGTGATGCTTTGGATGTCTTGTCTATTAGAATTCTTTCTTCTGAGGGTTGTTAATTTGCAGTGGGGTTGTACCCACCCCCAATAAAAGTTACTGGTAGATAGAGACAAGAGTTGGCAGAATAAAATTTTTTTGCGAATCAATGTGTGTGGCATCAACCCTGAAGTGGAGATACTTGGATGTAGTAGAATACTCTTTTTCTTTCATACAGATACCTTCAGACCTTCTGGATAAGGAATTTCTGCCTATTTTACAAGAGGAGCCCCTGCCACCACTGGCACTTGTACCTTTTACAGAAGAAGAACAGGTCTGTATCTTTTTTTAAAAAATCTTTAGATTGTTATTAGTGTAAAGACATAATGAAGAGTATGCCTCCAATTAAGAATAACAATAAAATTTGAGATCAGTAGGTTTCAGAAAAAGAAATTATGAAAGTATACTGTGTCAGCATAAAGTTTAAATTCTATCCATGCTCAATTACTGTCTTAAATTTGAAAAAAAAACTTTTCCATACAATGTTCTGTTGATGGCAGACAGTTAGGTTGTTACGTCTAGGATCACCATCAGGGAAATATTAAGTACACACCATTTTCAGATCAGTGAAATTTTCTGCAGGTTTTGGACCACCTTCACTTTTTTAACCATAGGGTCACAGAAGTGGTTAAGTTCTGTTACCTCCGTTTTGTGTTCTTTGGAGAAGTGCTGAAGTTTTTTGACTGTTAACATCTATTAGGAAGATGCAGTGCTTTTAACTGCTCTGTATATAAGCAGTTGCTTGTTTATCTCCTTTGGTCTCTGTAGGTGTATAACCATGTAGAGGTGAGCAAGATGAGGGTGAGAACAGGTAGTTCATAAAGATTCTGTTTCAAGGATAACTCATCTGGAAAACTGCCTGTCTTCTCTGGATATATGCCTCTGACTTTTGACTCTGAACTGACTCGCTCTTTCTGTCTGTCAGAACTTCAGATTTTGCAGTTGCTCTCTGATTTCTCATGTTTCTTAGCATTTTTTGTACTTTGTAATACTGTGGCTTGAGTTTTTTGTTTCTTTTCTAATAGGAAGCTGAGTAATTTTTACTGGCTTGAGTAATTTGGTTTTTGCAGGGGTGGGTAGTGTTACTATTAGTTTCTTAAGATATCAGAGCATCCTCCTTCCTTTGCCTGCCCAAGGCTGTTATGTTCTTGAATTTTTTATTTAAGTTTGTGCCTGGGTATTCTGGCATATCCTCTTCACCTCTCCTGGACTTCCTTCCTCTTCAGAGTTGGTTCATATTTTTTGTGTCTCTGTGGGATGCTGTCATTTCACACAAGATGCTGATGGTTAAGTTTTTAATCAGTGGTTATATTTTAGTTCACACGGATACGCTGTAAGAACTTAATGTCATAGTCTTAAAAGGCAACTGAGATTGAGAATGTGCTTTTATGGGAAGTCTTATTTATCTTAGCTCCTGTTCTTGAATAGGAACAGAAGCGATTCAGGCAGCAAGCCCAAGAAATGGTCAACCAGACATTTGGTAGAACACCAAAATGTTAAACCTTTGTGTAAATACCTTTGGACATATTTTTTGCTGATGCATAGTGGAGTCCTTCAGGGAGGACTACAGGCCTTTTACACTTTAAGGGGATGCTGACTTTTGGTGATTGTCAAGATACTCTCTGCGAGGAATAACATGAATTTAAAGCTATTGTACTGAAATACACTGAGTACAAATGAGATGGTAAGTGCTCCTGAGCTTCAGGGATAGATGTGTTCCTCTGCTGCAGTGCCCATTGTTTCACCAGTCTTGAAAACTCCTGAGAAGTTGGTGTGTACTGTGTCACTGCTTTTTCCTGCTCCTTTTCACCTGTAGTCATATAAGAGCCTTTAAACAGTTTAACAGTTCTCTGCAATCTCCACAAAAATCTTAATCTGAAAGAAGAGGTCCATACTCAATTTTAAGAAAAGTTTTTCCTTTAATACTTTCCGGGGACCCAGAAGATGTGAACAATCTGGTTTTTCATGTCGTTTTTTCCCCCCTCTTCCTAACTGATTCGAGATACCAAGGGAATGGCATTTTTTAAGTTAGAAATTCCTGGTCTTGGTTCCCCATGACCTAACATTGTTTATCATCAAGAATCAGGTTCAGAAGTGATCTTGAGATGAATATTAATGGTTTTGCTGCTAGCTGTGGTGCAGGAAAATTCCTACAATTAAGACTGACAAAAGAGGGTTTAAAAGACCTTTTTACCCCCTACATGAATACTTAGAATAGAATTATCAGCTCAGAACCTGAGGGGCAGGGATTTGGGAGTCCTGTAGAGGAAAGGCTGATCAGAACCACTGGTGGATGGTGTTCAGTTGCAGCTGAGCCCGTCAGGATTACTTTAGGCTTGGATTCAGAGCATTTCCTGCTGTCTTACAGACCCGACGGCATTGCAGTTGTACGTGAACTATGTCTGGGAAGAACTTGTCTCGAGCTGATTTAAAGATGTGCTATCTAGGGATGGATGACAGATCACGTCAGCTGCATGAAATTAAACTTAAATGTGTTTCATCTTGTAGAGTTTAATTAGATACTTAGGGCTACAGTATTCCCTATTACAGGACATGGATATGCTTTGGGTGGCATTGCTGGTTCTTTTTATGTAGAATGCTACTTGCCTGATGATAAAATTGCTGAGCTAACCCAGCGTTCAACTGAGTCACCTTGTAGTAAGTTTTGTTATACCACGGATTTGTCTAAGGTGTGTTTCCAGGGTAGCGTCTGTTGAAGCAAAGAAGGTTTCTGCAGATGGCTTTCCCAGGGATTTCCACCATGGAGTACTGGCAATACACAGCAAATGTTCCTTTGCCTTTCCCACCACTCCCTTTTTTCCTATTTGCATTGGGAAAGAATTTGGCTGTCTTAATCTTACCTGCTTGCATGGTAAGGGAGGCTCAAGCTCTTACTGAATGTAATGGAGATCCTTTTGTGTCCTCCTTGGTTGTGTTCCTGACATCTGTTTCCTAAGGCATCTTCCATTTGCTGCTAAAGCTGTTGTTCTGGGGCATCTTTGTTCTTCAGTGAGCATTGTCAGCACTGGTCATTGAAGGAATATACAGATCAATGGTAGGGCAATTTTTGCTTTTTCGACTTTGCTTTTTTATTGCTTACTGTGATCTTACCATATAGGTTGTTACCACTATGCTTTCATTGCAGCAGGCTCTACAGAGGGGAGGGAGGAGTTGTTCAGAGTTCAGGCAGGCAAGTCAAATTAAAAAAAGAATTGGAAAAGGAAGTGAGATTACTATTTTGTTCTTACTGGAAGAATAAGACATTGAAAACTGAGGACTCTCCTATGTGAGACAATGATTCTGACAAATACCTTAAACATGTTTTTGTAGTGAAATATTTCAGTGCTTCACAAAAGAACAGAAATATTAACAGCAGGAAAGGTGGTGATTTGCTCAGAGGCAGGTGGAGATGGTTCTTTTTGACTTGCTGTTACAATGGTTGTTTTAAACTTTAAGAGCTAGCTTAGAAAATAGTCAGATTTACTGGAGGCTGACCTTGCTGTTTTACCATGCATGACTGCATTTTTTGTTTCCCTTCAAGTCTAATTAGTTACCAGTTCTCTCTTGAAGGAAGATCTACTTTTGTAGGGAGCACATATCAGGCAGTTTCTGAAATGTTTCTGTAATGGGTTAAAACTCCTTCAAATGCCTGTTGGCTTTGGTGTTAGGGATTTAGGTTTTAAGCATTATAATGGCTGTCTTGTTCTCTGAAGACCTTCAAAGTCATAGTAATTCAGATGAATTAAGTGCTTTGCTTGCTTTAAGTTCCTTTCGAGAAGCCTGATGTAACAGCTGTTTGGAGTCCTTTGCATTCTAATTATTTAAAACTTGCATTCAGAAAGTGTGTGTCAGTTCGGGTTTACTTGTTAATGTTTCTCAACATGCTTCTGAATTCTTTGGCCCTGTTTTCCAAGTATTTGTGCTCAGGTAATAGGGCCAGAGTGGGTTATATTTATCCATTCTTTATTGAAATAGCTTTTTTCTTTAGCAATTGTTTCATATTAAGCTAAAGTTGGATTTTACTAGTGGTTAGTGTCTTATTCAAAGGAGTATCACTTAAATTTTGGAAGCCTTAAATACACTTAGTTTTCCCCCAAATATGTTACTCCTATGATATATTTGGAGAATAAAAAGGCTTATTTCTGCAAAGGAGATTGGTAAATACAATTTTATTCAAGTTCTCTTTGTCTTTACATATTCCTGCTTTGCTCTTAAGCAAATTGGTATTAATTATTGGTGTCGGGTATAGGCAGGTGCCAGTCTCTTTTTGCAACAGAATGTCTGTGTTTAACCCTTCCGACGGCTTCTGTGCTGGCATCACCTGATAAGGGAGTAGGTGGTCAAATGCTAACTTCAGAGCACAGAAATTTCAGGTAAGTAACTTGGAAGCACTAATATAGACCAAGATCCTTTTATAGACTGCTTCAGCTGCTCATGTGTGCATTAAATCCTGTTCCTTACTACTGTTGTGGAGAATTTGTAATGAACACAAGGAAAACAAAGCAAAATTTAAGATAATGGTAAATGTTTCTGCTTTTTATTTTTGTTTTGTTTGGGGTTTTTTTGGTTTTTTTTGTTTATTTGTTTGTGGTTTCTTTGTGGAGGTTTTTCCAATTGAATCTGACCGTGACTCCCTCTTCTTGGCAGAGAAACTTCTCGATGTCTGTAAACAGTGCTGCTGTCCTGCGGTTGACGGGACGTGGAGGAGGAACGGTGGTAGGGGCTCCTCGAGGTCGAAGTTCCTCTAGAGGTCGAGGTGAGCTGCCAGTGGGATGTGCTGCAATGTATACAGGTGATCCAGGTTAAAGCTGCTCAGAGATGGTACATGGAGCTTCACTAGAGCCAGGTGTTCTCATGCCCAGTTTCTCTTCCCCTAAAGTTTTGAAATCTTTCCAACAAGGTGGTGCTGGAGAATGAATATTGTGTTCAGTGATGACTCCTAGTGCACAGCTGGTATCTCTGTTACACACCTTTTCCAGGTTGGTGGGTGGGAAAGCAAAAGGGAAAGGTGGTTTTGAGGTGGAGTATGAAATTATTTGGTTCAGAATTGTTAGAAATAACTTTATTAAGAGGATGAAACCAATGCAGAGAAGTCTACAAATGTACTTAAAACATCAAGGTTGTAGTAGGTTGTGTTCGTGTTCTGCAAAGCCATCTTCATTTGTTAACATCCTCAGTGTAAACAAGAGAAGGTTAATGGAAAGATGTAATTGAATTTGGGAGACATTGGAGTCTTTCCAATTGTAGTGCACCACTGCAGTGGATGTCTCATCCAGGATCACCTCAAACATTTACAAATGAATTGAGAAAATGTCCTGAAACTGTATTGCTAAATTCAAACCAAATTGTTAAGCCCAGAATTTATCTTAGCAATTCCCTTTCAATGTGCCTACTTCTGTGAACACTTTCTAGGGGCTTTATATATAGATATGATGGGTTGCATTTAGAATAGTAAGACGCTAGTTACTTGGAAATCCTGAGTAATTAATCTTGTAACCTCTGTCTTTGCAGGTGCTTAGGTAAGGTTTCTCTTAGAGCCCTTTCTAATTTAATTCTAAATGTCCTTAACAGGTGATAATTTCAATAAGATCTTCAGAAATCATTTCCATATATAATTAAATGCTTAACTAGAATTTTGCTTTGACTTAATGTATTCTCTCATTTCTATTCTCATTCCTTAATCCTGCTTTCTTTTTAGCTTACATCTCTCAGATAGTTGTAGATTGTTGTCTGTCTGCTTGTGGTGGTTTCCCAGCTAAGACATGAATTTAAACTGTTATGAGACTATCACTAGATTTTCCTGTTACTTTCCCTTCTTTATTTGCCATTGTATTTGCACAAATGCTCAGGGTTTAATTAAAAAAAAATAAGTGTGTGCATATATATAGATGTATGTACTAATTTGGGGGGTTGTTGCTTTTTTGTTGTGTTTTAATGTGTGTATTTCTACCACCTGTGTTACACTTTTGCTAGGAATACATGTATTGGCTGGTTTTTTTTAGATGCATCAAAATTTAATTCTGCAAATTAAATTATTGCTGCTTAAAATTTGGTGATTTGAGATCATGCAACCACTAGTGTGCTCTCTAGTTTCAATATCAAGATACTTTGACCATTTCTTGTTTGGCAAACCCTTTATTTTGCTCGCTTTTGTCAAATTTCTCTTTGTTTTTTTTCTTCAAAATTTCTCTTTTGCTGCACCATTAACAATGTCATCCTTATACAGTGAGCAATGGGTTGTTTTTTGATTGCCCCCACTGGTTTCAATGAGGTCATAAGGTTAAATGTGGCAGAATACGGCTTCTAATCCAGTAATTCTGTTATTGAATCTACTTGTATGCATGACTGTTTTGTTCAGCAGTAAAGTTGATTGCTTACATTTTAGTGGACGGAACTTGAAATGTGTGCAGTATTAAGACTGGTGGAAAGCTCTGTGTATTCCTGGTTTCCTGTAGTTCATTTTTAGGATGTGTTAAGAAATACTAGCAAGAACTTTGTTGCAAAATTAATCATCTTCACTTTCTTTTTTTTTTGTCCTAATTTCATCTTTTAACGTGTTGGAATTGTTGTATGGTGTGCTTGTTAGGCTGCTCTGACTTTCTTCTGCTAAGCTGCAGAGGACACATTTCAGCAGTAAATTTCTTCAGCTTTCTGAGCTTTCCTTCTTTTATTGATCCTAGTTGCTGCTTGTTTCTTCCACTCTTCCTGTTTTCTTCCCATGAGCTTTGGGCTTTAGGCATGATGAGTCTTCCCAAAATTTGTATATCTTGGCAAAGAAATTAAGGCTTCTGCCAGGACAAAATGGTACCATTTTCATAATTATACACATGATACTGTTGTAACTGAGGACTTTTTTCCCATAGTTAGTTTTGAAAAGTTCAGTATAGGACTGTTGACGTCTGATTTACAAAAATGATGCTTGGATGTAGCAGGCTTTAAATGCAATTTTGTTTTTTCAAGTTACAATGAAAAGGACTTGAAATTTCTTTGGAGTTTGCTCACTAAATGAGCTTCCTCACTTAACAGTTGGAAAACGTTTTTATTGCACTTCAAAATTGCCTGGGTTCAAAAGGTTATCTGGTATTTTCCATGAACTTTACACAGTTGTATGCAACAAAGCTGCTGCCAAGCCAGTGCGGGCTTCAGCTTTACCAAAATGGGATTGCTGTCTTGAAGGGACTTGTACCACAGCAACTGTAGAGAGGAATTTGCATGTGTGATTAGATTTGTTAATGAAGTTCCCTCATTGAGGTACAAATCACAGAATTGTGGTCAGCATTTGAGGGCACAAGAAGCAATCTGTGGTGGGTTTGCACTGGGAAGGAATGCTGGTTTACACTTAGAACTCTAAATAGGATTCACTTACCAGTATCTAAAACGGCAAGATAACACTCGGTAAATATTTTCTGGGTAGTCACCCCAACTTTTACTGATGACATTTACATTGTGATGATGAGAACATGGTTACTCTGTGGAACTTGCTTTGATTTTTGGGTTGTTGTTTTTATTTGGTTTTTTTTTTTAAAGAAGTTGTAGTCTCTAAAGAAACCAAGTACTTGCACGTGACTCTTTTCTAATTGACTTGTTTTCCTGGGAGCTCCCTGTGGTGTGCAGTTAAGCCCTGTGCTTTGTGCTGGCAGGACTGGAATGTCAACATTCATGAATAAGAGCCTCAGATGAGGAGAGGTTTAAATAGTCCCTGGAATGAGCTGTAAGCTTACAGACACCTTGTTTTCTAGCTGTTCTCCATTTTGGTTAAGACTGTTATGAAGGATCCTTTGCTTCCCATTAGAGCTCTTTTGCATCCCATACTCTTTCCCTTTGTAATCTGTTTTTGCTGTTGTTGGAAAGTGTCAGTGGTGTGAAAGTGTAGTGTTCTTGTGTCTAAACAGCAGTAGTTGAACTGCAGTTACTCTGTGTTTTCCACACAGTATTACGTCTGTGACTGTAGATCCTAAACTCCAGTTATGCTCTAATTTCAAGAATTTGCTTCTTGTATTCTTTAGGGTTGGTTTTTGGTTTGTGTTTTTTTTTTTTTTTGGTGTGTTTTATTTGTTTTTTGGGTTTTTTTTGGTAATGACAATTAGTATGACAGTTTGTGCTGCTTCTTATCCTCTTGCTTGTGTCTTATATTTTTATTTAAATTCAAACTTGTCTGTTTTTCAGGTTAGAGACTTAGCTGTTATGATTGCAATATCCAGTGGATTGATGTCCTCATCTTGAGGTTTTTAAGGAATTACTGAAATACAAATGACACAGTTGCTCCATGCAGTTCTTAAGTGGAAGGGGTTTATTGACATTTATTGGCTTTGCATTCAGTACTTTGTGCAACATACACACCTAGTCTGCTACTCGTGTGCCAGGCTTTTTTTTTTTTTTTTTCCCAGAAGTGGCATTCTGTTTAAAATAAGCCAAGGAATGCAGAATCAGAATGTCAAACAGTGTGCTTGTATGTGCAGTTTTATCCTCTCTGCAGGCATTTCTCATGCATTCTGTGAGCAGCATCAGTTGTGTTGTAGCGTGCACTTTGAGGTCAGAGTAATCTACATAGGATTTGCTGAATGATTGACTTGGCACACCACAGTTTCCCTTGACATGCTGCTTCTCCTCTAGCTTAGTAGGATCTGTTTGATGCTTCCCACACCGTGGTTTGCTTGGTGTCTGCTGGGGCTGCACGTGTGATTCTGCTGGGCACTGTTAGAGGGGCCAGTGCGGATGGGGTGGCAGCACAGCCAGGGCAGAGGTGGCTTCAGTAGTCCTGTCCAGTACCATGCGGAATCACTACAGATCACTGCTGACCCCACAGGCAGCCTTAACCTGAATGGCTAAGATCAAGTGTTTGGACATTTTGCAAGGTTATTTTTAAATTCAGACCATTGTGGTGGCTGAGTGTAACTGAAATACTGATGAACTGTGATATGGGGGTGGTGAGTGGGGGGAGGTTTCTTGGGCTGTGATTTCACATACTTTTAAATGGCCATAAGTCACGCTGCGGGTAAAACAGCTGATTCTCGCGCTCTTGTACAGAACACTTGCTTTATTTGCTGGCAGAATGTCCCATGTCACCAGCGCTCTGGTGGTGTGTGTCTGCTCCTGGCAGGCAGTGTGCACTCACCCTTGCTCACACTGCAAGGGCAGCACTACAGTGCTGCTGCCACTCACTGTACAAGCCTGCTTTGTCTGTTTGGAAAGTGTATGCAACTTTCCACCTCTGCTACCTCAGAGACAGGAGATGAGTCAGTGCCTTTGCTCTGTTTTGACTCTGAACTGCTTTTGCTTTATTATCTCTAGTGAGAGGAAGGAAGAGAGCTTTCCTGTAGTGAAGAAATTAGGCAAAGATTGCTGTTGCATGAGCTGCTGAAACTCTTCTGGCTTTTATTTGTGAAGAATAACTACTTTGAGTCCTTTTCCAGGATTTTAGGGGACCCATAGTGCTTTAACTGGATAAACATCATGCTGTTTTTGATGTTATATCACATCTTCCTGTTTCTTGCCTTTGCAACTTGTTTTACACTTGTGACTATGGTCAACCTTGTAGTATCGACCTTGCCATATCAAAGGTATTTGTGTTTCTAATACTGTCATAGGTCTGATACTAATTTCTCCTCTCTTACCTTGAGTGCTCAGTCAGCTCCTCTGTCTCTCCCTGAATTTGTGTAAGGACAGCTGTGCTGATATGGCAAGGGCTTGCTCAACTCTGTAGTCTCTGTAGTCTGGCAACAGCCAAAAGAAGGCATCTTGTCAAGAGAATAAGGGCTGAGTAGAAATACAAAGGTGAAGAGGCTCATCTGCCAGATATTTGCAGCTCAGTGTATTTCCTGAACCAGATATGGCCTCTGTTGATGAGTGTGAGTTTTGTTTATCTTTTTTGAGTTTGTCCAGTATTCATCTGAACTTAGGCATCCTCAAAACTCAGTGGTAAGGAAGGCTGCATCTCTGTGGTTATGGGAGATCTGCCACTGAACAGCTTTGCTGGTGATAGAACAGGATAGTTTTGTCCAAAAAGGATGTTAAAATTGTTTCTTATATACCCTGCAACCTGTTCTGCCTGATACAAAAGCAGTTGTGTATTTGAAGACCCCAACTGGATTATCTATGGGTCACTTTTCTTTTTCTCTGCCTGAAAAGCAGCTTTCCACCCTTTTCCCCTGCCACCTCTAAGGGATTTGGTATTGAATAATAGAGAAACAGTTGCGACTGCCTTGATTATTTCGAATTTTTCTAGTCGTAAGACACTGGAACATGGTACTCCTTGATGCATCCAGGTGTCTTTAGATTTTAAATGCAGAGTCTTTTTATTACCACTTTGTTCAGAAGACTACAAGGACTGTAGTCCATTCTGAAGCTGTTTGTTTCCTGTTTCATTTGGTCATTCTGTCTTACTCCTCCAAATCCCTGGCCAGGTTTGCCCCTCATGCTTTAATGGGGCTTTTTCCTTGAAGCCGGGGAAATAGAAATTGGAAAGGAGTGATGTTTCAGATACTTAGCCAGCCAAGACTTCCTGTTACCAAACTTTTTAGGTTCTAGAACTTGACTATAGAGACTGCATGTGTATGTAGGCAAAGCGTTATCCTGACAGCCAGCTGATTGATGCTCCAGTTGTTCATCTTCTTCCCATGAGATCCTTGAAATGGTAAATTAGCTGATTAAAAACCTGCCATTTCTTCTGCTGTAGCCCTGGATGAAGCAGTGCTTATCTTTTGTAGATCTGGAAACTTCACTCCAGCCATTAATCTAACCAGTGCTGCAAGCTGTTTTGAAGGGCTGGGGATGTATGTGGGTGTTATTTTTATTGTACGGGGTTTGGGGTTTTTTTATCCAAACACCCCATGCCTTTTCAAACACTGAAGGTGTGCTTTGAGATGCTTTGCTTGAGGATATATGTGTAACTTTTTTGCTTGAGGCTTGGTACCTGGGAGCTGCCTACAGAGAATCATTTACTGAAGAAGTCAGGATCATTTTTAAGCTGTAGCTAATATGGTTCTTCATTCTGACTTGTCTGTAGTCATCCTGTGATCCTTCTTTTCTTCCCACTGCTCCTGGGGGAGATTTTTGCTGGCAATCACTAGAAATGAATAGTGGTGAAGCTTCCTTCTCCTTTATGACCCTTGACAGCAGTAATTAGGAGTACATCTGCAGTGTAGTGCCATTGTACTGGAGTTTACTGTTAAAAGTAATCTGATTTTTATGTGTGTGAAGCACACATGTGCAGTGTGGATGTTGTGCAAACAATGCATACTTATTTGGTAATTTCTCTTGGGTAAGTATCTGTGTTTTTCTGCATAGTACTTATTTCGGAGTTGTTTGCCTATTCTGTCTGGTCTTGCACTTCTTGATAAGAATTTTTGTATAAGACTTTTTCTTCAGTCTTTGTTCCTTTTCCCGTTTGTCCCAGATAATTTCACTGGGGCTTAAGACTGCAAGATTAGTTCACAGGGACGCTAGGAAAGGAAAACCTACCTGATTCTTTCAACTTCTATTATTATTTATACAAACACTTGTGTTTTTTGTCTTTTCAGGCAGAGGCCGAGGAGAAAGCGGTTTCTACCAAAGAAGTTTTGATGAAGTGGAGGGTGGATTTGGGCGAGGAGGGGGCAGGGAAATGCACAGATCACAGAGTTGGGAGGAAAGGTAACAGAACTCTAGCCCTTAAAGTTTTTTACACGCATCCGTTCAGCTCCCATTTGTGCCTTTTGACTTCATAAAAACACTTTAGGAAAGGTAATTAGTTCTATCTGTGAGTGAAGTGTCTGAATTTCTAAGATGGAGTCAAAGACAGTAATGTTTCTTGAGGCTCAGGAGCAAGTAAAAGAACATTTTTTGCAAAGAATTTTTCTGCTGAGTTCCTGGGAAGAAGGAACTATTTTAAGACAACATAAGTGATGACAGTTGCAGTGGAAATGCTGGGTGAAACTATGGATTGCTAAAGGATTCGCTTCAGTTTTAGTCTTGACATTGTTCACAGTACTTAGGGGCACATTTGAAAACATACCCAGTTCCCAAGGGCCATGTGCGTATCAGTGTTCCTGAAAATTTCAGTTATCACTTGGACCTGTAAAGGTACTGTCCATCAAGCTCTGATTTTAAAACAGTTCCCCACCAAGTAAAGAAAACCAACAAAACCTATACCTAAAATGAGTTTTTGGAGTAGTTCCAAAACCTTATTTGAAACTTCTATTCTGCCTTTCTAGGGGAGACAGACGCTTTGAAAAACCAGGGCGAAAAGATCCAGGTATGGTTTTGTTACTGTGTGGGCAGAAAATGGGAGGGAGGAGCAGGGTGTTTCTGGGGGAAGGTACCTATACATACATAAACCTTTCTTACTGCTCCAGGTGTATTGTTGATACAAGATTCATGATACTGTGCGAGGTTGCCTAAATGTGTTCTCCAAGTGTTATTTCTCTTATTTTGTGTTGTTTTCACTATTGGACATTTAATTGTGGTAGATAAGAAAAATGTGGAGTGAGTAGGTTCTGTTTGTTTAATTAAGATGTGATGTCTACGGCTGGAACAGTTCCTGTAGCTCAGAGAAAGAAGCCTGTGCTGAAGAGCAGGCATGCTGTGGCAATATCCCTTTTCAATGCAGCTTTAAAATTCCTTGTGTGGGCTGTTTTGGTACCCAGGGCTTCTTGACCATTTGAACTGTTAATTTTTTTGAATGCTTTCTGGTGTGAGAGAGATCCCAGCAGTGTCCTGAGGTTCCCACGCTGATGGACTTACTGTCGATCAAATTAGCTGTCATCTGAACCTTCTGTTCAGTCAGTTTATCTGCTCTCCTGTCTCCTGTCGCTCCCCTGTTCTGTTTCTGAAATGCTTCACACTGGCCATGTTCTGGCAGAATGCTGGATCCCAGTGAATTGTGACCCAGTACATCTCAACATCGTCTGAGCTTGAGTTGGAGTGAGTTTGTCATCTTGGAGATGGAACAGACATTCTGAGGGTGAGGAGAGCATTCAGGGCAGCTCTGGCTATCCGGTAACTGCAGTGACTTTCGCTGTTCAGGCTCCTGCGTTGTCGTCTGGTGTGCCCGTGCTCTTTCTCCATGCCGTGTTTCCCAGGTGCGTGGAGCCCAGCTGTGCCTGCTGAGAGATTCTGGGCTAGTAGGAGCTTACTGACAATATGTCTTCACTGGTTAGGACCCAGGGAATCTTTTGTCTTTGCTAAAGGAGTCTTGGCTACATTCCCCCCTTTGGTAACATGCTGAGAAAGCATGGGTCAGAAGAGACAGTTGCAGGTCAAATTTAAACACAAACCCAAAGAGATTTGATTGCAATTGGAAGTTGACAGGAATGTGTTTTAATCCTTGCTTAGCTGTTGGTATTTTCTAGTGAGAGTAGCATAAATTGCCGTATTGATAATTTTCCAGATTATACATACCATAGGAGTTTGTTTTCAAATCGCTTCCAGTCCTTTCTCCGTATAGGAATTCATGTTCACAGCTTCTGAAGAGTGCTTTTAATTTTTCTGTTTGTTAAGTTGAATGTTAACACAAAACTGAGATGTTGTGTGTTTTTCTCATTGTCTCCTTTAAAAACAGGATAGTTCTAGAAAATAACTTGAGATTGGTCAGACATTGACCAGTTTTAAATGTCAGTAGTGAAACTTTGGGCTTTCCATGTATCTTTATATTCAGAGACCTTCTATGGAAAAATGAAAATAGGAGAGAATGAGTACTACTGAGATGTCAGGACTGCATGTTTTACGAAAGAAAAACGGATGTAAAAGTAGTATCTTCTACAGTTGATTTAGTTTTATTTATTTAGGTCCTTGCTGTGATTAGAAATACAATTCCAGTTCCAGGCTATAGAATGTACCATATTTCTGATAAAGACAGATACAAATATTGCATATTGGTACAGGATTAGATGCACTTCTCAGCTGAAATTGAGGAGAATTTACAGCATGCAAAATATCTGTACTGAAGTTGACTTCTGCCAGAGGTTAATCTGCAGCTAGTGTAGAGGATTTTGTGTTTGTAGCAAGTTCTAGTGATCAGGGCTATGGAATGCATCTTCCAAGAGGTGTTCCCTAGGGAAGATTGTGTCGTGGTGCAGTTTGCTGGAAGCTCGTTGTGAGAGATGATGTACTTGTTCTCAAATTATGAAGCTTTTTGAGTATCTAGTTGCTCTTCTTTAGTCTTGTATTTCTCTGTTAGTATGAGAAGCAAGAGACCTGCAATTTTTCTGAAGTTTTATTACAAAAATACTGTTTTAACAATAGTAATTTATGTTTGTGTATTGCTGTGTTAGAGGTTAATGTCACAGAAAGTGGGAAGATCATTTCTCTCCCCTTTACCTTCAAAGAGAGGTTAAGGTGGGGAGCACAGAAATATTGACAAAAAGTGTTGGTCTGTTCTGACTCAAGGCTTGATTAATTACAAATAGCTACTGTTATGTAAAGGCTTCCAATGACAAAATATTTTGGGAGAGGGATACAGATGTGCCAAAAGAAGCCCCAGGTTCATAGCAAGCGCTAGTATCCACACAAAGCTATGGAAGCAGAAAGGTCAGGAAAGGAATCAACATGCAGGTTATAATTCAGGCTAACATGCTTCAGCAGATGCCTGTACTGTTTTCTGTTACCTTGGTTAAACTCCTTAGTTTAGCATTTTATTCTGTAATTTTACCGTGCTTCAGTTTTTCCTTGCTTTCTCATAGGGCCTTGGATTCAGCTTACATAATTTACTGAGTTACCACCTTTTTCATGTTCTTTGTTCTGGATGATCACATTAGAGAATTATTAAGAGATCAAATCATTAAACTCTTCTGGGTATTTGTAATGGATGACAGTGCAAGAACCCAAAATTAAAAATCAAGTGATTAAAAAAGTAGTAGAATTTTAACAAATAGTTCTCAAATGTGATCAATGTGCTGTTCTTAAAAATTAACAAATGCTTTTTCAGTGCTCACAACAGTTTGCAAGGTCACATTTGACTGGTTCTCAGCATAAACAGTATCTGTTCCTGGTTTGAGCATGCAGATTGAAGATGCACAAAGTATTTGTGAGCTTCTGTTGCAGATTGTCACAGTTCTGACAGACTTCATTGAGAACTCAGATCGTTTCTGGAAGGCTGAGGCCATTAGCAAAGAAAATGAGCAAGTCGCTTTCTTGAGCATGTCTGTCTCTGCACAAAAGCCGCTTAATTTTCTGTGCAGCCTTGTGACTAATACCAGCTTAGTAGCTGAGGGGATTTGATTAGTTACTACCAGTTACAAAGTGGTAGTAAATGATTGTTACGTAGCTTAAACCTGTTAGTAAGTCAGTTGTGGAGCCTGGTTGAATTTTGTTTAATGTGTGGGTTTTGGTTAGGTTCAGGAAGATGTGAATACAAAAGGTATGTAGAAGTGCCTATAAAAAGGATGTTGCATTTCTTTGAATTGCATTTCCCTCCCTCTGCCTGCCTTGTTCTCCTGCCCTGCCTCACTGACTGGAGATGCGTCCACAGACAGTTCATCACCAGTTTGCTCTTGCCATGCTAAAGCATGGAGTGCTGTGTTGTGGCATGAGAGCCCATAAGCAATTTTCCTAGGCTTCTACTCCAATTTGGGCCATGGCATACTTCCAGTACTTTCAGACATCCATGGTTCACCAGTTCTCTGGAACTGTAAAAGCAATATTAATGGTTTTTCTGCCCCTTGTTCTAAAGTAACTACACAGTTATTTGTCTAATTTGCTTCTGCAGTATTATTCAGCTTTGCATTCCAAAATGGAGTATTTGGAGACTGCATTTAGTGTATATTAACAACATTTTTTTTATATTTGCTGTTGTACTCCCTTTTTACCCAAATCTATAAATAGAAAATTATTTAAAAAATAGGATAACTTTAAAGTATCAAGTAATTTAGAAATAAAACAAAACAGCCCACCTTTGATCAGATGTTAATTGAAATTAGAAATAGCTTTTTATACCTTGGGCCCTAAATCATGAGATTATATTCCCATGTGATATATGGGAATCACAATACCTCACCCAGAATACTGTCAAACAGAATACTCAATACCTCACACAGAACGCTGCCCTATTTCAGGCTTGACACAGGAGTCTGTTCTACTGCTCTTGCACTGGTTCTTAATTTGTAGGACTCTTATTAATGTCTTACATTGATAGAGAATGTGGAAAAAACACTTGCAAGAAATAATGAAAAATTATTGGTGTTGACACGAGGGTGGAAAAGAGCTCTTTAAACCATTTGTGGGTCAGCAAATAGAAAGCTGTGATGAAAAGGGATGAAGGCGGTGTAACTTGATAGTTTGCTCCTCTCCAGGCTCCACAATAGTCATGAATGCTTGTCCATAGAATTAAGTTTGAAAAAGATTTTGGGAGTGTCTGTGATAAATCAAATCTGTCTGAGGTCTGCAATGGGGGAATGCAACACTTGAACTATTTTGGAATGAAAGCTCAGTTGCAACAAAAATGTGACCCTTCTTCCTCATTCCCTGACCCTGTGTAGAATGCTTCTGTGGGCAGCTCCCCATTTCCTCTGACCCTAAACCAAAGTAGCTTTTTGCTCACCCCTTTCGGGTTATGAGCACCTTCAGGGAACACCTTCAGTTTTGTGACTTGAGAAGAATTCAGTTCAACTATCTCATTGGATAGCTTGAGGTAATTTTGCCTGCTGCTGACCACTTGGGTGAAGTTCAGAGGAAGCATATTTGGTAATGTGTTATGCTTTTGTTAATGGAAGTTGCTATTTATGCCACCTGGGTTTCTGGGAAGTGTTTTTTACCTTTGAAAGAGAACTTCATTTTAATACTGCCTGAGTGTTCAGGTATAAGTACCTAATAGGCACTGCTTTTGTTGAGAGCTTGGAAATAGTTATCCATCATCGTGTTTTTCCTTTACCATCTTAAATTATTTAGGAGCTTCAGGACAGTGTTTTAATTGCAGTAGGTTTATGAGGCACTTAAATACAGAAGTCTCTTGTATAGCTTGTTTTAATTTTTTATTTCAAAATTGATTCATGTGTCTAAATATTTTTTTGTGCTGTGTGTACAGGCAAAGATTAATGTTAGCATAAAATATCAATGGATGCAGTTCTACTTCTCATATATATAGTGCATCCTTCTGGGTCAGATATACTTGAGACAAGCGGTGCAGAGGTGAAAACGTGGAATGTATGGGCCTTTAAAAACAAACTTACATTCATTCATTAAAAATAGTCTTTTTTTTCCACTGCTAAATAATTTATTCAGTGTTTCCAAATAAGAAAAAATTTCCATTGCAGTATTTGTCATATACATCAAGGTTTTTTTATAGTGTCTTCTTAGACCTGTCTGGAAATGAGGTGTTCTCTTATTTGGCAGAATTAAGAACTGCACTTAGTATCTACAATTTTGCTTAATAAGCACAGCAGGAGTGCTGTTCACTGCCATGAGAGATTGGCAGGACTTGCAGCCATCTGAAAAATGATGTAACTCTGTATTCCCAAAGAGTTAAGAGAATAGAAGAGCTAGGCTCTTGGATGAATGGAGTTAGTTATACCAGAACTCATGTATTTTCCGAATGACCCCATAATTGTTTTCTGCTTTTGTATTGTTGTCCATTTTGTCACAAGCTGGTTAATTATGACTTTGGACAGCTTTGAAGATCTCTGCTTTCAGGGTCAGTGCAGCTTTAATCATAGTCTGGTGAATTCAGCAGGTAGCTCTTCTGATTTCCCCATAATTAGTTCTCTGATTCGTGTACCTGACTTTGTCCCAGGTGGTTAAATGCAGCCTCTCCTCAGTGGGCACACAGTTCTCTTTACTCTGTATATCATCTTGTAATCAAAAGGATGGGAGTACAAGAGAGAGATCGCTAGAAGATGGCAGGGCAGGCAAGGAAGGAAGGTTTTAAATGGAACCCGGAAGTTTAATGTAATAATAATTAAAAAAGCACAAAGTTCAAGGTCTCTTATCTCTACTCTGTGAGGCCAGTCTCGGAGAGCTGGAAGCTGTCGGCGTGCTGTCCATTGATGCGGATCTCCTTGTCAGTCCTTTTTGGATTCTTTGAGTCAGCTGCTGCCGGGAGCTCAGGAATAGTCTTGTCAAAATTCTCCATCTTGATCTGGTATTCACCTTTGGCATTGCGGGTTAGCAAGGAGGCAAAGCGGTGGTGCAGCAGGATCTCTGATGGGAGGTAGGATGTTCTCCGCTGACACGTTTCTCCTGTGCCTTCCTGCACAGCTGACAGAAAGACAACCAGCTCAAAGTGGTGAGGAGCCTCTCTTTGGAGGAGAGCAGCCAGGGGGCTGGATGCAGTGATGGCATGGTAGTAGGTCAGTGGGAAGATGAAAAAAGGACATTTGTCCGCAGTGATGCTGTCCAGGTGGAAGTCGATGCTGGTTTGGTGCAGCTGACCACTCTCTTGTTCTTGGTAAAGTATAGCAGAGATCTGGACACTGGTCAGGGGGCTGGAGCGAGTGTTGGCCACCTGGAACATGAGGTGTGGCTTCCCCTCGGTGTGTGTGAGCACGGCGGAGCGCGAGAAGTGGATGGAGAGGGCCCGGTTCTTTGGGCGCGCGATCTTGGCCACGAAAGCACCTGGAGCAAGGGAAAGAGCACACTGAGTGCAGACACAGGACCTGGGGTGGTTCCCTGCAGGCTCCGAGGGAGCAGAAGCAGGCTAAGGGTGGAAAGACCATGCTTGCAAACTGCTAGGTTGGCATCATACTAACCTGCTTTTGTTCGGAAGAGTATAGCTTTCCTAAAATGCTTGTTTTTCTAAATTATATTCACTTACAAATATTTGGAAGTGAACTTTAGCTGTAAGGAGACTGCTAGCTTGCCCCAACTTACTGTAATTGGTAATAGGAACTGATCTTGGTGTGTTACACTGTAGAAGCTCTTTCTAATACGCTCTTTCTAATAATTTGTGTATTTTCAAAGTATTTTGAATTACTTTAAGCATGAAAAATATTTTAAGTAACTTAAAATACCTCAAAATAGCTGTGACATTGTAAGAATTTTCATTACATTGGGTGCTGAGGAGTACGTAAACACTGAGTTAAAGATCAATGAAGATAGCTCAGCTAAACAAAAGCATACCTGAAAAGCCAAGACAAATTGACTTTAAATATTGTAATTATATGGTAAAAGCTCAGAGAGATAATGGTATAAGAAATAAACGATTGAGAGTGATATGCAGGGATCTGTCACGAGTCTTTTCCAATGAATAGTGAAATTCTTAAGTCCAGATATTGATAACAGCTAATTTGTCTTTTGTTGATGAAAGGTGTTTAACTTCTAGTACTACATAGCTGAAATCTCATCATCCTTGTAGTGGCTACCTTAATTGTTCTTCCATATACCAAAATGAACAGTATTTATTTCTAGCTCCCTTCTTAAATCCGTTGTTACACCTATTGTGTGTGAAGGTGCAATAGGAAGGATTACCTGTGATGAAGGCTTCTAGCATGAGCCCCAGGACCATCTGGATTGCCAGCAGTGCAATGGCGCTGGGACAGTCCCCACTTGGGAACATGGTGCCATAGCCAATCGTGAGTTGTGTCTCCAGTGAGAAGGAGAAGGCGGCTGTAAAACTGGTGATATACTTGACACATATAGTGTGGTTGTCAGGTGGAGCATCATGGTCCAGCTCCAGGTCCCCATTCATCTCAGCCAGCAGATACCAGAGCACTGCAAAGACCAGCCAGTGGATGACAAAGGAAGCTGAGAAGACGAGCATCATCCATCTCCAGCGCATGTCCATGAGTATCCCCCACGCGTCTCGGAGGTGCGCCACGCCTCTGCCTTGGGCACCGGCCATCTGCAACGCGCTGTGCCCATCCTTGGTCACCAGCCTCAGGTATCTCTGAGTCAGGAGGGGAGCGCTGGATTTGGTGTTATTGCTCTCTAGAATATCTGTTGTCATCTTCTAGAAAGGAGAAGAAACAGAAAAAGTGATACAATGCCACGTACTTGTATTTTGCCTAACGTTCACAGTTTCTGACACATCAGCAGGGGTTGAAATACTGCAGCCAACAAAGGAGGGCTTATACATTTGCAATCCAGAGAAGATTAAGTCAGGAGCCTGGAGAGGAATTTACTGCTGTTTGTGGTAATACTTTGCTAAAAAAGATTAGGTTTAAAAATCTGACTACTTCTCACATCACATTTTCCCTGCTTAGTTTTTTAAATATAAATTTCATACTTTACTTGGTCAATTTACATTGGAGTCACATGCTTTAATTCTTCGGGGGTGAGTGTGATGGAATTAGCCCTATCATGTGTGAAAAGAAACTGAATTTTGTCTGATTATATCAGGTTTTATAACTTCATTTGAGCAGAATATAATAATTTACCCATACTATTATGAATACTATGAGTAATATTCCTAAGGAAATAATGTTTATTATATTATTTCTCTACTGTATTTATGCATTTTAGGGGAATGTTGTAGTTTAGCTACTAGCCCTTTTGACTCTCCTGGCTCAAGAATTGTCTGCTGTCTGCACCCACCATATCCAGTTAAACAGAATTGCAGTATTTGGGGCAGAGCTGCTTCTGGGAGTTTGAGGTTGTTTATGTAAGAATCAGGTAAAAAGAGGGCAGGAGACCGATACAGAAAATACACTGTGACATAATTTCCAGTCTAGTCTGCCTGAGCAGTGCAATTTGTATTAGTGACCAAGTAAAATAGGACAGCAAGCTTGTGGGAATTAAGGCCGAGTTGCAGATGTAGGAAGCAAAATAGATACCTGTAGGTCTTTGACATGTTAGGCTCCTTTGTTTGCTTTTAAACCTCAGAGCTTGTGGCATTTGTCAGAGCTGCTGAATGTCTTTTGAAAAGACACTGGTCACTCAAATCCATATATTTTATAAATACTGGATGTTTAAAATTCACCTGGGATAGGTTAAAATTAAGTACAGATTTGTGTGAAATAGAGACTTCATAATGTGTACATCCTTTTTAAAGAAGGTTGTGAGGAAGCTTGTTTGTAGAACAGCAGAGGATTTAAAAATACATGTAAATTCTGCAAATCATAATTATACATAGTGTAATACACCATGTGTGTCAGTTTTGGTTTCCTATAAATTTTGTCCTTTTTTTGAATGATGACTGTTTCAGTCTGTTGCATTTTTTGTAGAGGAATTGGATTTCCTCCCCCTCCCCCCCAACAGTGCTATTGTAGTTTTCTCTTGAAATGCATTAGATGTAAGGATCCTGAATTTCAGAATGAATTTATGGTACGTAAAAATCAGTCTTGTGATCTTTGATACCATAAACCTGTAGTTTCCATGACTGTTTGCTTAATCTTCAACCAAATTTTAATAACTACAGAACATTCTCTTTTACGTGTGCTTAATGCCTACGATTGACATCACAGGGACTATTTAACTGAAGTTTCATTTTTCTTCTGTAACTTCTCAAAAGCATCCAGCTATTACTTCTATCCATACTGTAGTCAGAGTGAGATAGAGTAGGTGATGGCCTGAGTGGAATTTGGTGGTTTTCCCCTTATTTTTAATTTTCTAGTTCACATCTCCCAGGAGGAATATTTTGATACCACTCCCTGTGCCAGAGACTACAGTGGGGACTTACTGAGGTTTTCCCAGCATATGGTACCAGGCTACTTTTCTTGGGGTGTTCTGGTCATAGTCCATCCAGTTTATAGCATGACACCCCCTCCCCCTTCACCGAGTTGGCTCTTTAATCTCCTGCATTACTCCCTGAATGGCAGTTCTCACTCTTCCTGCACAGTAACCTGTATGTGCTTATAAATGCTTCAGCAATCCAATTTTAGTGACTTGTCTGTAGAGCAGAGTCCTTGTGTTAAGATTTAGATGAGCCCTTCCAGAGGCCTTGCAGGAAGTGGAAAATGGGCATCTCTGAATGGGAAGGATGTTGGAGACCATGCTCAAAATGAGCTCTAAACAGTGCCTTGGCTTTATCATCTTGGAATAAGCAGTACTCACATGAAACACTCCCTTGCTTCTGGGTGCATCATGCATTCGAAACAAACCAGCAAAATCCCCAAAAACTGACACACAACCAAAAGCCAAAGCTTGTGTTTTTCTGTAAATTCTCGTCGTACTTCAAGGGCAGTGCCTGCTTTATAGATTTTAAACAATTTGGGTTTACAAAACAAATACGTGTTGTGAAAATGAATCTGATAATGACTGGTGACAGAAACCTTTCTTGTGGTGTTACATACATAAAGGAAAGGGGGAAAACGTTCTTAAAATGGTACATTTTTCTTGGCTATGCTTCAGATCTTCATACAAGTGCTAAGGCAGTGTGCTTGAACACTACAGACTTTGAGCAAACGCTGTCAGCATTGCAGGGTCTCAGATTTGTCAATTAAGAAGCTTCTTTAGGGTGGTGATTAATCACTTGATGTTGTCTTAAACTCTGAAAAAAATCAGTCAGGTTTTTTGGGATCTTTTCAATGGGGGAGGATTGATTCCTGATGGATTTTGCAGGTACTTGAGAAAGAGAAACCTCCATTGGTCCCTTAGGAGCACATTTCAGAACAGTCCTGTGTCTCTGCTCCTTGAGACTCCCAGCAGGTGAATTTGCCTTCTGAGGTTACCCAGGCATTGCACTGGTCTCATTTGATAGAATGCTCTGATTTTTCTAGTCTAGGACTGTTGAAGGTGTTAGTCCTCTATTGCAATGGCAGGGATAGCATTGGAAATGTGTAAGCTTGAGTTCCAAAACTCCTTTTTTCAAATGCTGTTGAAGGATTAAGAGCCACAAGTCTCAGCTTCTTTAAGTAAGAAAAACAGGTAACAAAACTGCAAATAGGCTCTGAGAGCAGTGCAGTTGGGTGAGGGTAAGAGGTGAAAGAATAACTGCCCAGTGGGAGATAGTGTACCCAGGCTGGAGGATCAGTCCTCTGTATTCTCAAAAGCAGAGACAGCTTAAGAGTAGACGTGATTTTGAATTTAAAAAGTATTAACATCTTCTGTCTTCTCCTTTCCTTGCCCATAGTAAAAAAATACAAATGCTTTCTTTCCTTGTTAGTGGTAAATTAATGAAGTTATGAAGTACAATTTGGACCAGCTGATTCAATCCCCTGCCTGCCGTGGTCTTCGATGATTCCGCATTAATCCCAGTTTCAAAGAGTGTATGTTTTAAGAAAGACATTAAACTTTGACTTGAAAAGGAAAATTCTGTGTTTGCTGGAGAATGTTTGTTTCCACTATAACATACATGCACTGTTTCTAATCCAGATTTGTCCAGTGTTGTCTCTTAACAACCTTTATATTACATTATTCCGTGGGTTTTGCTTTTCCTAGTTCCTGGCTTGTGAAACTGTTGGGTGTTTTGGGGTGTTTTGGGTGTTTCCTGTCCTTCCATCTCCCAGCTGATAGCACCTGACTAGAAAAACAGGAACTGTCAGAAATCTCTTTCCTAAACCTATTTTGGCATGCTGACCAGTCCCTTATCATGCATTCACTGTGTCTAATCCTTCCTGTTTGCAGTCTCTTGGAAGCTAAAATATCACCAACACCAGTGTGTATGTCAGTTCTTAGCTTTTACTGGTTTTCAGTCTTTTTACCACATTGTCCCTCATCCTGGCCTCTTTCTTCCTCTATGACAAATCAAAGTAGGGTGAGTACTAATTTTTTTAAAAGTCACGGGTTCCTTCTGTTAATAGGACAAGTTGTAAACTGACCTGGCTGGCTAATGATTTATGTGTAATAAAACCTTGCCTTACAGCTTTAGGATGTTGCTTGCATTTGTGAAATTCATGATCCAGCACATGGCTCTCCCATGCTTTGCCCTTTTGATTGAGATCTTCTTCCTTGTGTTGTAACAGCCTGTATTGCATGTCTGCTCCATGCCATCACGTTGATTTCCTCTCCTTTCCTCTTGCTTCGCTTTTCCTTAGGACTCTGGTAGCAGGGGAACTCATTGGCAACGCTGTCTTCATTTTCTTTGCATTTGCCTTCTCAGTTGAAGGCATTTGAAGTGACACTTCCAGCCTATTCTCAGCTTGATACACAAATGCATCTGCAACCTTTTGAGGTGCCTGAATGAGGAGCAGTGTTCAGGGGAGACTTCTGCAGTGTTGCCCTACCTGCTCAGCTTCTGGTCTCTTAACAAAGTCTGTTCTGATTGACCTTGGAAGAGATTTGAAGCAGTTAATACTGTGCTGCTTCATTCTGACAGGAAAATGGTCATGAGGACCTGCTGTTTTCTGGGAGTGACTGCAGAAACTGCTTGAAACTACAGCTTCCTTTGAAGATTTATTAGAACCCGGGTGGTGGCAGTGGCGTGCCCCTCTGGGAATGTGTATGTTCCCTCTTTTCTTGGCCTGGGTCTGCATGATCATGTACAAGCTTCAGATTTAAGTCTTGTCTGCTCTGAGCTGGGATTGTTCAGATCTGTTGCTGCCTCTGCGCTTTGCAGCAAGAACAAACAAAGACTGTAATTTTTTTAAAGGCACTCCTTGTGCTATTAAAATGGTTATTTTGTGTATTATGTTTAGATTATTATGTATTGTATTTTTAGACTTAATGGTCACCCTTGGAGATGCTCTGACATTATTATTAGGAAATGAAGGTTTTTTCAGTATGGATGACATGGTTGAATCATGTAACTTACATTAGGGGACAATCTTAGAAATGTAGGAAGTAATTCAGTTTGAGTAGCTGCTTTGCTTGAAAGCTTACGCTACTGTTGTGAGTAGAACAATTAACGTTTCAAACATGTTTGTCCTTTTGGTTTTGTAGCTAATGCCTCACTGAGATGAATGGAGGTAGTTTGTGACAAAAACTGACTTTTGAGTGGTGTGCAGAATTAAGATAACAGCTCTCAGGACTTGTTACATTTATAAGTAGGTCTTGTAAAAATGGAAACTTGAATTTGTTGACCCGAAGTAGTATTTTTCAAAGCAAGTGCCGTAAAGAATAGGTTGTGAGAGCTCATACTTTTGACTTTCTGTGACAGTTTATTACAGAATGCATTTTAAAGAAAAGAGGTGGTAAAATAGGAGAGTATGTCTCCTTTTGTAGTACAGAAAACAAGGCTGTTTATATATTTGACTTTTGGGAAGCCAAATAATGCTTCATTTTGTCTATAATGTATTTTTACCTAAGTACTCTGAGGATCCATGTAAACACTAATTCTTGATTTTGAAGTAGCAGCTGAGTGGGCCACCTAGTCTGGCCACCTTGAGAGAAGCAGAAAAACAGCATTTAAGCAAAGTCTGTAAAATATTCTAGTATATATTAAATCCTTATAAAGAAACTTAAATGCAAAATAAAATATTATAATGGAGGAATAATTTGACAGTTACGAGGGAAGCTTTTATTTGATGTAAAGCTGCAGTAGTAGAAATTTGCTTCCATCCTTCTTTTTTGTGGAATTTGCTGTTTTTGAAGAGCAGTCCTGCTGTGCATGATGCAGACTTTTCCATGGCTTGCCTGGAATGGCTGAGTTTTCCAGGACGTTGGAGTTCACTCCATGCCTGTGTGTGGTGTCCTGGGCAGTGGTGCCGGCTCACTGTGTGTCCACAAGCACAGGGAGTGACAGCATCGGTTGAAAACTGTTGAAGTCTGAGATATAATTGGAGATGATAAAAACAGGTTTGAAGATGTAAAGCTTGTCCTTTTTAATCTGTGATGGAACTGAAGTTAAATGCTGAGTTGTTATGAGTGCAGCAAGATGAGGATGACTTTCTCATTTCTTGGTTAATTTTGTAACATGCAGCTGCTGTAGCTGCAGTTTGCAAATGCTCCCTGTCTGCGGAGCATTTCCAGCACTTAATCTCAAGAACTGTCTGAAAAGATATTGCATAATGACTTTGGTTTTGCTCTGTGTGCTCTTAGGACTGTGATCACCTGAGAAACCATTTTCTTCTTTTTGAGGTGGAAAAATCAGCAACCATTTTGTTTAAGGTGATACTTAGTTTAGCAAGCTTTAGAAATAAAACTCTCTGGACCGAAAATAGCTTTGATTTCTTCAATGAAAGAATGACAGAACAATTTCAAATTGTACAATAAGAAAAAGGATAAAACTAAAAAGATGGTTTTTATGTACTTACCAGTCTTCAGAGGGTTTGTGTGCAGGAGGAGCAGATAACCTGGGTTCCCGGAGAGGTGCTGGTCTGGTGTATTGGTCTCAGCACTAGCAAGAAACTTCCCACAAGTGGTTGGTAGAGATTAAAAAAAACCCCAGAACCTTTAAAAATGGGTTTGTATGTCTCATTCCTGTGTTTATAGTGCTGGGGGGATTGGTTTCTATCTGAAGCTGATTTGATTGGTCATTTTGCCTGCAGGGGGGCCGGTTAGCTCTGATCATGTGGAAAAGAATGCTGGTTTGTTAGGAGCATTTCTTTACCCAACACAAACCCTTAGCAGCCAAGGAGAAATCCTCAAACACTTACTTGGAGAAGGGGTGCCTTCCTCCTCACCTCCTTAATCAAGATAATTTTTTAGGTTTGTATAACTTCAAAGTTTTACAGGAAAGTTGCAAAGGCCAAAATTCCCTTGGAAAAGCCGAATGGAAAAATTCCCATGTTGGTACTGAAAAACCATCCTGTTCACTGATAGTTTCTCCCTAACCAGTGTCAACTACTGTTTGTTTGGGTGAAGAGAGACACTCTTGTGTCTCACTGCTGCTCCACTTCTTCCTTTTCTGTTAGGTCCTGAGCTCCAGAGTGTTAATGGAAAGGTAGATGCAGCTTGTGGTGCAGCCTGTGCTCTCAGGAGGGTGTTGCTGAATTAATTGCAGCCTAATGGTGCTCAGAAGTTGCAGACTTGGCCACTGCCATCTCCACATTGCTCCTTTGTGAAAACACGGAATTAATCACAGGATTTTGCTAAAGCCTAGGAATGAAACAAGGCAGATTAGGTGGCTTGCTGATTCCATGCACAAATGAAACCACTTTCGCTTAAGCTGTTTGCTCTTCCCTCATGATGTGAGAGGAGTTGTTGAGGGTATGTAGGAGCGAGAGGCTGCGCAGTGCTCCGTGTGCTGCCCTGCTGGACCAGCTCTGAGGACAGCTCTGGAACGCAGTACCAATTCACCCTTTTTTTTGATCCCTTGGTGAGCTGCTGATGTGAGGGCTTTGACTGAACGTCAGATGTAAGAGGATCTGAGAAACAAAGGCCCTGGTTGTTTGCAGTAAAACTACTGAAGGCCTGCTGGGAAAATTATTAATGTAGACTTTCCTGCTTAGGAAACAAAATCCTTCCTATTTTTTCTTCTTTAACCTTCCCCCAACCCTAAATTGCAAAACATTAATTTTTTGCTTCATTAGTATGGAACATTTTAATACATGTTCAGGCACAGCACTGGAAGTTGATAGGCATAGTGTGACTTTCAGAACCAGGGCCAGGGGACTCCCCCAAGTGTGACAAGGCTGTAGGACAGTGTGACTCACCCTTCACCCTTCCCTCTGTACTCCTTTCAGGTTGAATTTCCACTACAGACAGCCTCACCTCATCACAAGTAGGATTTTGGTTCCAAATTGTATTTTCTTAGAGGGCATCTTTTGATCTGTAGAAAGCATACGCCTTGTGGTCACAGATTTTCTAATCAAATTCAGCTGAATGGATTGGAAATCTTAACACAGTTGTACAGCAGGTGAAATTAAGTGCAGTGTGGGATTTCAAGGCTTGTTACGGAATTAAAGTCACTTGTTTATTCCTTTGAATCTGCTGGCTCACCCACACTGGTGACAGTAGATAGTGGCCAATTTAGGGAAAAATATGGAGTTATATTTGAGTAGTATGTTTTTGAGACTTACTGCTGTGATTGAGATTTTGTGCAGAGATTGAAAATTTGAAGCTAGAAATGGGATTCAAAACTTACGATCTATCACTGTGAGACACTTCATGGCATTTGGATTCTTGGTGATGTTTCTAGCATGTCCAATGGAATGAGAAGGTAGTCTTTCTCTAGAAACATCACCTTCAGGATAATTATTTACTTCTTCTGTAGATACATCATCTTAAAAACATTTTATTCTTCTGTTAAAATTAACTACAAAATTGCACATTTAGGCAAAGGTATTAGTTCCTTTAAAAACACTGACTGCAAAAATTTTTCTTTTTATCTTCCTTTTGAGGAATTATGTAGCACACAGCAGAGAGAAGAGAGCAAGCCAAAGCACTTAAGACTCTCCTGGTTTTTGCCCTTGTGTAGAGGAAACAGCAGTGCTGTCAGTCATCACTTTCCTGTTTATTGTCTCCAGACAGTGAGCATGGCATAGGAAACATGGGCTGACAGCCTGGAGAACAGAAGTTATTTGCCGTTCTGTTAGTAAGTCCTCTTATAACCATATTGCTATGGTGCCACATCCCCAAAGCAGTCTTGTTCTTTGCAGTATCCCCTCAACTCAGTGTTGCACAGCTGTAAGCTTTTCTGGCTGGATACCACTTGCCTCTGTCTGAAGTTTTCTGTAAACACCATTGCTGGCTTTGTGACAGGCTTGAACAGAGGTGCCCTTTTACTGCTCCTTCTCTTCAGGAAGTCCAGTCAATTAGTCCAAGGCAAAACCATAGATTGCATTTTAGTTTCTTTCATCCTTAAAACATTGCCAAGTGCTGACTCCGTGACCTAAGTAATTTCAGCTGAAATGATTGTTCTCAAATCTAGGAACAGTTTGCAAAGAATATGCTGGGACTTTGGAAGTGATGAATTTAGATGTAAGCTGTAGGAATATTCCTGTTTACAGTTTGTCATAGTCTTTCTGTCACTTGGGTGGATTGATTTTTTTGGTCTTTAACCTGTGACCGGTTTGTGTTTGTAAAAAACTAGTTTCTTGGCTGGTCTGTCTAATCTTCAGGACCATCTAATGCCAGACCTGTTTGGACACATACCTTGTTCTTTTACTGTTGCCTGCTGTGGTGTCCTAGTACCAGGAAACTGAAGCATGTCATGAGACACTGCATTTTTGCTCTTAATTCTACTGAATGTGGCATCAGAACAGTCTCCTATGCGGCACACTGGGGTGTTGCTGTGTTTGGAAAGGTTTTGGAACCACAGGTGATCCCGTCCTCAGACGAATGTAATACTGACCCCCTTACATTTGATTTTTTAAATTTCTGCTTTCTAATGCCATAGAATTTAAAATCAGAAAAGGGGCAGGATCCCAGTTGAGTCTGATCTTGTCAAACAGCATTTGATGTTTTGTAATCTCTGTAGAGATGTGTTTCAAAGCCCATTTTCTGCAAGTTCAGCATACAAAACCTGACTTTGATAATTCCTTTCTTGGGAACAAAATCCACTCTCCTAAGGACTAACAGAACCTGAGTTGCCTTGGTTTGCCTATAGCATGAGTAGATGTGCAGAAGGGCTAAAACCTGGATATACAGAGGCAAAGCAGACTTCACAAGATTCTTTTAAGTGACCTTGTTTCCCAAATACTTTTGGAAGAGTGGAACTGAGAGCTGAGAGCTTGTCTGTGTTAAAGAGCAGCCTCCAGAATCAATTGAACTGACAATGGAAAGGGAAAACACCTGGGTTTTTTCTTAATTGGTAGAGTCTAAAATCTCTCAAATTAATGTTACCGAATAAGTGTCAAGTAATAGCTGTGAGTTTTTATGAAAATAATAGATAAATCTGTAAAAATATTATTTCCCTTGTCTCAAAATAGTGATTCAAATAACTTTTTTCTTTTGGTAACTGTTTTAGTAAGAAAAAATTAGTGTCTTGTGCTGCAGAATAATAAAAATGGGATCTCTGTTCCTCCTTAAAGCATTTTAAAAATAAGTTCCAAAAGAATGAGGCATTTTCCTTGTTGTCTGGGACTTAGGCTGCCCTGGTCTGTTGGGTTGCAGCTTTCACCTGTGCCACTCTGTGTGTTTTACTTCCAGCTGACTTGGCTTTGTGGCTCTGCCTCCTACTTTCCTACTATGGGGAGCCCATCTGAGGAGCAGTGGTGAGAGCTTTCCCTGCACTTTCTGTTACCTTAGTCTGCATTATATTTTTAGATACCTAAAATAAGAAAAAAATATTTCCCAGACTGAAATTTTCTGTCTGGCTTGTTCTCTTCCTACATTTTCCATGAAGCATGGGAAAATAGAATGTGGCTGACCTTCATCTGCGAAGATTTATCCACTCCAGATAAGAGAAATTGCCCTCATTGCACCTACCAAATGAAGGGAGTTGAGTGCCTCCAGCAATTTTATTTTATTTTGAGTCAGTATCCAGAGACTCCCCAAAATATACTTTCTGAAGATTTTCTCTGTTCGTTCCTCAAAGCCCAGCAAATACAGAAGTGGTCTTCAGTCAGATGTCCCCTTCGGTGAAGTAAACATGTGACTGGGTTATATTAGGCTTCATAGCTGACATTGCCTGTTGGTACTGGTGCTGGACCTTAAATTAGGTACTGGACATCTAATTAGGTACTGGTGCTGGACTTTCATTTAGCCAGTGTGCTTTAGTTCTTCATATGGGAGCAACACTGAGGAAGGTGTTCCCAAAATTTAGAGCTGGAGAAGGAAGAAGGTTTTTTTCCCTCCAGTGTTTTGAGATGGTGGAGAAGGGACATCAGTTTCTATCCAAGGTACATGCAAAGTAAAAAGCCAGTGTGTGCTTCCTGTCTCCATTCAAGATCTAAACAGAGGTCTGGTATGCCACAGAATGTCAGATCTTCTTTGTTTTTTTGTCTTTGTCATTGACTGAAGAAAATGCCTGATGCTAAGAAAGGGAAATGCACTGTCCTATGCTTCCTAAACTAAATTCTTACAAATGTCTCCTTCCACCCCAGGAGTCTTAGTACATGGTCAAGCTTTCTTTTGTTTTTCCTGTCTAAGAAAGCAAGCATACTAAACAGACTTCACCAAATAATATCTTACTGAATCTTCCTTCTTAAAGTCTGAAAGTCCAAAAATGTATCCTTTTCTCTAGTACTTGAAAAAAAAATTTTTTTTAAAGGTAACAGCACAATTTCAGGTTAACACTCAGTAATAATATCAGCGAGGAAGTGGCATCACTATGGTTCCTGTGAGAATTCTGATGCTACACAGCTAAAGAAACTTACTTCAGTGGTGGTGTGTCTTGTCAGAGTGAGTCAGCAGTGAAATCAGCATCTGTGTTAAGCCTTGGCATACTGTTGTATGATGTGGAAATCTTGGTGTATAATGTGGAGTCTTTTCATAAAAATATTTATATCATGCTTTTCTGACAGTGTTGCTCTTCATAAGTACTTGAGGCCTTTATGTTTTGTTTTAAATATAACATAATGTAAATTGGGAACTACAAGACTGTTCTGTCTCCTAAACTTGTGGTAGACTTATGCTTCAGCTCAAGCATAATAGCTTCTAGCCCTTAATATACTGACTTTGGTTCTCCAGAAGATGGATTCACAGCATAATGCTAACATTGCTAAGTTTTTTCTAGTTTATTCCTCAGTGCTACTTTAAATTTTCAGTGTTTCCTGAAAAAATAAGACTGCAGTATGTCAGACTAAATAAACAGATTTCACGTTCTTTTTATTACAGAAGTAGCAAATGCATTTGGTTTATTAATGCGTACACTGTGCTCCCATTTTCCTCTAGCTTGAGACACTTCATAATACAGAAGGTTTTTATTTTGGCACACTTTTGCCTTATTTCTTTTACATATCCCTACATCTCTTAAACTGCATTTTCCTCCCCTGTCTTTCCTATCCATGTTTTAATTGCTTGTATGCTTTGCTTCCTTCTGGATTTTTTTTTCTTTTCTTTCCATCCCAAGGTACATAAGGACCTGGATTTCTTAAATCTCTGTCATGTTTCCTTCCTGAATTTCCATTCCTTGCCTAGGTTCCTATATCCACTTCTGGTGCGTTTTTGCCTCCAGGGGAGCAAGATTTCAACCCTTCTGTGTTTCTGTGTTCCTAAAATCAGGACACATATTCACTGGCCTGTGTTTTCTTTGCAGTGAGACCAAACTTTGAGGAAGGTGGGACAGCGACTGCAGGAAGGAAACACGAGTTTATACGCTCTGAGAGCGAAAACTGGCGCATCTTCAGGGAGGAACAGAATGGGGAAGATGAGGATGGAGGCTGGCGACTGGCTGGGTCACGGAGGGACGGTGAGAGGTGGCGTCCTCACAGTCCAGGTGAGAGCCGAGCTGGGCAAACGTGCAGCCATGGTTAGAGAGAAAGGGCAGAGGCCATGAGGAGAGGAAGGTGTCCCATTCAGGACAAAAATAGGTTCATGCAGGTTTGCTCATTAAATACTGTTCTGGCATGTGTGGGGCTCTAAGTCACAAAATGATTAGCATAAAATGATGTACCTTTTATTTTCCTTTTAGCATCTTCAGTACCATTACATATTTAAGGGAGCAATATTTTTCAGGTGTGCACTTGTCTGTGTTGTGCTCCAGGTGTGTATGTACCTGGTAAAAGAAGGGTTTTTTAATAGTACTGTTTGTGGCTGTGCCAGTGGGGGGACAGAAATGACCCACACTAGGCAGCATACCTAAGGCTGCAGAGTGACACTGACACTAAACCACTCTGGTCATTGACCTCTGACCTTTTTTCAGATGTGTTTGCAATGCCAAAAAGTGTCTTTGGAAAATCTCAAATTACATTGCTCTGTGCATTTTGTAGTTAGTTACAGAATGTCTTGTCTCGATAAATTTCAGGCACCTCTTTGGTTTTGTTCTCCCCTTCCCTGGCCTGACAAGGCCAAGTCTGTTCACTTGCTTTCCAGCATTGCGTGGCCAGAGATGCAGGAGAAATACAAATCAGAGCTTAGTATTTCAGTAGTAGGACTGAAACATGTATTTTCTTTTCCTTTTCTTTGGAAATAATACAGTCATACCTGGTGTGGAATCCTGGGTTTCGATATCTTTTGGTTGCAGAAGGCTTCTGGAGTACCAGGGGAGGATTAGGCTCTTCTACTATTACATCCTCATAGAATCAAAAAATTTTTAAGTTTGGAAAAGACCTTTAAGGTGGTTGAACCTAACCATTGACCCAGCACTGCCAAGGTCACCACTAAACTATGTCCTTAAGTGTCACATCTACGTGTCTTTTAAATCTCTTCAGGCATGGTGACTCCACCGCTTCCTTGGGCAGCCTATGCCTAGTGCTTGACAACCCTTTCAGTGAAGAAATTGCTTCTAATGCCCAATCTAAATGTCCTTTCTGGTAGTTATAGAGGGTGATAAGGTCCCCCCCCTTGAGCCTCCTTTGCTCCATGCTAAACTTCATAAGAAAGTAAAGAAAGCGCAGGACATTCCTGGGGCTGAGGTGGACAACTGCTTTCCCAAAAAAAGAAATCCCAGTTGCTCTTACAATGAGTCTGTTGCCCTTTTCAACATCCCAGACTTTCAGTACTGTTACTGTTGTGAGCAGCCATCACCTCTGTTCTGAGCCCTGTCCACAGCTGTGTATAACTCTGCCCTCAAACAGCTGTTCTCTTGTACCAAAATTTAGCAGCGAGTCCAAGGCTTGATTTATCATTAGATGTTTTGTATTTAGTGCAAGGCTAAAGGGAAAATTTTGAGGAATGTTATTTTGTTTTCCACAGTGTTTGGTCACGGTTGTTGATCAGACACTGATGCTTTGTTATCTAGTTCAGGCGACATCAGGCCAGCCTACCTCATGATGCAGCATGATACTCAGGAGTGGGGTGTTCTGTGACTACAAGCCACAGGCTTTAGCTTAGAAGGAAGCGTAGACCTCCAAGTTCAGAAGTTCATTCAGGTCTTGAACATTTTTGGAAGATGTTCTGAGGAAGGTTTTGAAAATTCATCTTACTTCTGTCGTGGAAAATATTACTGCTTATTTGAATTTTCAGTGTAGTAGAAACTAACAATTTGCCTTGCAAGTTAGCTTTAGCAGGTATGATTGAAAGCCTGTTCAAAGAGCTATGTGAATCTGCAGAAAAGTTGCTAATTTTGAGATAGCCTGAGCTGACAGCTGTGTTGTCCCAGTTTCAGCTTTCATCAGAGCTGTATTTAAATTTTGCTGTTAGTAGTACCCACAGAACTATCAAAATGGTTTTAATCACATTTTTGCTTTAAACAATGAGTTTAACTCAAATCTGCATGGCTTAAACTGCTTCTTTGTACTTATTCTGATGTTAGGTAATAGTATAATCATAGGTCCTGCTAAAAATAGAGAAATGTCTTCCGAGGACTGTCATCATTTGTTTAGCTGGTTCTTCCTTTGGCTTGGCTCTGTGTACTCCCTGCTAGCATCTGTAGACTGGCTTAAGTATCTGCAAAGAAGAGTGTGACCACAGATGTAGATTCAGTGGCTGCTTCGAAGTTCTCTTTTTTATTTTTTCCTTTTAATTTTTAACCATCTTTTAAAATGATTTAATGTCTAAAACGCCCCTCTTTCTGTTTCAATTCTTGCATTCATGCAGTGATTGCCCTTTAAATTTACAAGGCCAGGCCATTTTGTCAGAAACATATACAAACCTGTTTTGGTCTCAGAACTGGTGACTGATCTATAGATGCTTATGGTTTTGGTTACCAAGTCAGCCTAAAGGGATAGGAATAATTTTTTCTTGCCTAGTATTTCTGATGTGATTTTGCATCTTTGCTTAGATAGCTGTTTAAATTGATCTTTTTCCTGAAAAACAATAGAGAGAGGAATTAGGCTGTACTCTCATATAAAGATTTTTTAGTTGCTGCTTCCTTTGAAAATCTTTTCAAATTCATCTTGATTCACTCCACTTCCAGAATCAGGTGTTGTGATTCAGCTAGAGTTGAATTTTTGGGCATTGTTCCTTGTGCTTCTTAGATATCTTGAAGCAACTAAAGTACACTGGAGAATTTTGCTCTAAAATTCACAAAGTAAGAGCTAGGTTCGTATGTAATATATGCCAAAAAATATGTACTTTTCTTTTGTTAAGTGTTTAGTTTAGCATTTACTATTGTTTTAGTATATATTGAAAATTTCACTGCTGAGTTTGAGAGTATAACTTTTAAGAGATAAATAGCTCTTAATAATAGGCTAATGGGTACTTGGATTTCCTGAAGCAGCCAGTAGTCCTGTCTTTTACCTACGTCACCATAAATTGCAAGGGATAAACTAAGCTTAAAATAGTCTTTACACTTGAAATATTGAATGTGTGTCTAGTGCCTAGTGATACTATAGGACTGAACACATGCTATGTTTGTGTCCTAGCTGTTGGTTAAAAAACTTCAGGTAAGAATTCAGGTTTATCTCTACTTTTGGCTTGCTTTAAAGGTTGGCAGCCTGATACTTCAGACCTGAATTACAGCCTATATTCTAACTGGGTTTTTATGAACAGATTTTGTTACTAAGAAACAAGGGGCTGTGTCTGTTCCAGTGGTGCCTTTTTGCCTCTCCATGTAGCTCTAAAAATACGGGATAAAAGGTGGTGTGACTAAATCTCTGCAAGCAGACTAAATGGCTCTTCATTTGAACTTTGAAGATACCTGGGATTAACAAAATGCTTAGAAATCACCTTCAAAAACCACATTTCTGGGTTTCACTGTGAAGACCCTGCACTCCCGGTATTGGGATGTGGACTGCGGAAAAATAGAGGCCCCTCTTAATGCAGGGTCTCTAGATGGGCTATTTATGGCTGTATTTGAAATGGTTAATACTGAAGTTTCCTATTCCACACAAAAGAGAGCTGAAGAAGACATGCTCAGGCCTTTGTGAGTGCCAGGGTAGCAGACAGGCAGAGCTGTTAATCCATACACTACGGCATTGCCAGGTTCAGCTGGTTTGTTCCCTCGCTGGGAGCCCTGACACGGACATTGCTGCTTGTAACGAGGAGCTGTCTGTCCAGAGACTGTCAGAAACACTGTCTGCTTGTCAACAGCCCCTCGCTTAAATCTCTTTCCTTAATAACAATGAAAAGGTTACCTCAGAACGTTGATTTGATGGTTTAATACTTCTTTCTTTCTGAGGCATGACTAGAAGCATAGGTTAAATTATCCAGTGGAATTATTTGCAAATAAGTACATGTGGAATAGTGGAGGCTTTGTTAAAGTCTTAACATTTGTGTTTCCTTGATAAAATTTAAGATTGAAGTTCATAATGTTTCTGGAAGGAGTTTGTTCTACATTTCCTGTACTTTTGTGATAGAAGGGTGGATTTTTGCATGGCTAATATTAATAGGGTATTTTGGTCAGTTGGAAATGTTCCCCAGTCATGAAAGAGGACCACATTTCTTCCCTTTACTGTGATATTTTTTTAGCAGCCATTTGATACTGTGAGGCTGCACTGACTACAGTGGAGCAAAAAAAAAGAATTTAATTTTTGATTTTTTTATCCAGTACAAAACAGCCACCATGAAAAGCGCAAAGGTGCCTTCATTTTTGCTTTGCACCTTTCTGATAAAGGTGGCTTGTATTGCATTGAAAGCTGTGTGCAATCCTTTCATTCCCAATTAGTTTTCCTTAGCAGCCAGTTCTTTACAGCTTAAGTAACATTATTGCACTCAGAGGATTTTAAGCTTGGCTGAATGAAGGTGTTTTCTGAATACAAAATTTATCGATGAATTGGGAAAGTTCTCTCCACTTCTTATCTTTCCAAGTTTTGGTATTCCATGGCTAAAAAATTACCATTCAAGAGACTTACCAGTTCTTTCAAAGGTGTTTGAACCGTTGTCACTCCATTTTTCATGTATATGCGCAAAAGCATATCTGAGGGCATGGGGCAAAAAACACGGGTGTTTTGTTCAGGATGTGACTTATGCAGAGTCCCTGAAAGAAAAAACCCAAAATTTTACACATGTAAATGTGCCAAAAGAGACTTAAGTAAATGATGGCTGCTAAATTCAATTGGCAGCTGGTGTCTCTTGTCTTATTTTGGTGCCTGTTTCAATTTTGTAGCCCAGCTTTCTTAGCCTTACACAGTTTTTAATGCTCAGTACACAGTTTATAATGTGGGGATGTACAGTGGACAGCGTTTGAAAGTCTCCTGCCTGTTGGCAAGATGCTCGTTTTCTTTGCCTTGTCCTCGAAGTTGCCTGTTCGCAGGTGGGCTGTGCCCTGTAGGGCTTCCTGAACGGCTGTCAGTGTCCCCCTGTCCCCCTGCCCTCCCGGTCTCACGAGCACTGCCCGGGGACCGTGTGTAAAGCTCCTTTCCCCCCGCCTTAGACGGCCCTCGTTCTGCAGGCTGGCGGGAGCACATGGAGCGGCGGCGGAGGTTCGAGTTCGATTTCCGGGACCGAGATGACGAGCGGGGCTATCGCCGTGTGCGCTGCGGCAGCGGCAGCATGGACGACGACAGGGACAGTCTCCCTGAGTGGTGCTTGGAGGATGCAGAAGAAGAAATGGGCACATTTGACTCCTCTGGAGCATTTCTCTCTTTAAAGGTGAAAAGCTGCTTTGGGCCGTGGGGTCACTTGGAGCAAACGTCGTGCAACGTCAGGTGGGTTATGGATGATTGTGTTGACTTTGCAGAAGGTGCAGAAGGAGCCGATACCGGAGGAGCAGGAGATGGACTTCCGGCCTGTGGAGGAAGGGGAGGAAAAATCTGATTCTGAAGGGAGCCACAATGAAGAAGCCAAAGATAATGAAAAGACCAAGAAAGAGGGAGAGAAAACAGAAAAAGTAGTGGCAGGTAAGGGGGACTTCTTCTGCAACTGTCAATGTAGAATTTCCGTTAATTCAGTTATGTAGAACTGCGCCCTGTTACAGAAGCAGTGGAAGAAGCAGCCCAGGCATCATCTCCAGCTGCAAGGTCAGACACCCCACCGAAATCCCAGCCTCCAGACCCACTGCAGACAAACCTTTTTGAAAGGAAAGAAGAGTCTGTGCCAGAAAGAACAGAAAAAACAGATGATAAAGAGAATCGAGCGGAGAATACACTGCCAGTCAAAATGTCCAACAGAGGGGAAGGTAATAAACCTGACAGATGAATTTAGTAAGTTGCCATTACTCACTGTGAGTAGTCCTGGTCTCTTAAAAGAGGCAAGGACTGGATTATTGTGATGGAAAGCCAGAGTTCCCTGACTGGTCTGTAAATACAGGATTTGTTGCATCTCAAAGGCTTGCCAGTGCACTGGTACTTCACATTGAAATGCAGTCCAGAGAAATAGGAGCCAGTTGTGGATGTGCCTCACCGTGGTACAGCAGAGTAGTCTGGACAAAAATGTGTGTGGCCAGGAAATGGGATGTGCTGAAGTGTGCTAAGTTCTGCACTGGTAGAATTGCTTGTTCCTTGAAGTTAGGTTGGGTCCCTCTGCTATAAAAGCAGCACATTCAGGAGGATGTGAAAATATTTTTGCTTTGATGCTAAATTTAAGCTGTTGAATATTCTCTGCATTAAGTTCTTAAAAATAATTGTTATTTATGTTAAAGATAATGAGCTAACTTTAACATTTTTCTTTAGATTTGGCTTCTCTTGCTCAACCTTTGCCACAGATTTCTTCAGACCCAGCTGCTTCTGCTCATCTTTCTCCTCCTGTTTCCAACTCAAATTCTGCTCTGCGGCCAGTTCAAACACCTGTCACAGCTGCTCCAGGCATGGGCAATGTTCCCACTGACCCAGATGATGAAGAGGGCCTCAAACACCTAGAGCAGGTAAAATTTCTCAAATTCCTTTGTTGTTGACAATTGTGGGACTGGAGGAATGTGGAATGCAAAAAAATATTTGAAGCTCATAAAATCAGAAATGCAGCTGAAACTTTACATTCCACAATGTATACTGAAAATAGCTTCTCTCCTTTTTTTTTTTTTTTTTTGGCAAATCATTCAAGCTTTTGTATTTTTCTGGATCAGGGTGCTACACCCTGTGTTAAAGAGCTAGAGACCGTAGTGCTTATGACCACTGTCAAGTAGCTTTATGATTTGCTTTGAGAAATGATGGATGTCAAATAAGTTTTTAAAAAAACCCCAAACAAACAAAAACCCCGTAAGTGAAGCACAAGGCTGTGTTGATGGAAGTGTAGTGACTGCTGAAATGTAGAGCTGCCTTTGTGCTCATGCTCCCATGCCTGTTTCATGGTACTATGTGGAACCTTCTTGGCAAGTTGCTCTAAAGCTTAAGCAGGTGAACTGTGCTTGTTTGGGATTCTGACAGCATGGTAGACAGAGCTCCAGGTCTGTGTAGCACTCCCTCCTCTCCTGGGGCTGCCTGTCATTCCTAGTACACTCTGGAGCACTGGGTAGCACAAGGTGGTGGTGTTTGGCACACTCATTTCCAAATCTGTAAGCCCACATCTAACTCTCGTATTTCTTGCTGGTTTCGATGTCTCCTGCAGCAAGCAGAAAAAATGGTGGCATATCTGCAGGACAGTGCCCTTGATGATGAAAGACTAGCAGCAAAAATTCAAGAGCACAGAGCAAAGGGTTCCTCTATGCCGCTGTTCCATGAAGCCATGCAGAAGTGGTACTACAAAGATCCACAAGGAGAAATTCAGGGTAGGTCTGTGCCCTTTACACTTCCTCTTTTGTTTCACAGAATTGTTAAAGAGTTCTTCACAGAATTACCACCAACAGATGCTATTGCTTGTTTTTACAAAAGCAGTACAGGGAATTTACCGTTTTACAATTAGGTTTTGAAAATACCTTCAACCCATCACTGCCCCCATGAGCTCAGCAGGCCTAACATCCAGAACTGTGCTTTGGTTTGCCATTATTCATGTTTCTGTAGATTAGGTTAGACTGAAACCTGTTTTGCCAGTAGTTACTTGAATTTCCAGATAACGGTGGAAATGAGCAAAGAATGTGACCACTCAAGTAGCTTGTTTGAAGAATCCAGGAGAAACCTTGAAATCAGTTTTCTAGAGGCAGCCTGAAGACATGGAGTATTCAGGGAATCTAGAGCAAAGAGGAATCAAGTTTCCACCAGCCAGTGCTCACTCAGAATCTCAATTTAAATTGCACTTGCAGCCAGTGCCTTGTTAATTCATATGATAGGTAGGAGCTGTTTCCTGCTTTCAGGTTTTGCTTAAGAAATTGTTTTTCAATTAAATTTGGAGCAGGCCTTTCATATAGATGTTTGCATCTTTGCTTTCAGAAGGTACTTTTCTTTTGGAGATTCCAGGGCTCTGTTTTAGCAGCTGCTTATCTGCTTCCCAAAAATGCAGTTAAACAATTAATTCCTTCCTCACTGTACTTCACACTGTGTAGTGTGAATGACTTCTCAGCTGTGAACTCCAGATAGGATTGGTGGGGGTGTTGTTTGTGGGATGTGTGCCAGTCGCATCTATAGATTCTTCACATCTTTAGGGTTTTCTTCGCACCCCTTTAAGTTTAAAGAATATTAACTATAAAGGGCTTTTATTTGCTCAGTGGATGTAAGTCACTGCTGGGTGTTTATCACTGGGTGATGATCTAAGTGTATTTTTGTTGGAGTAAGAACTTCCTCAAATGTGACCTCAAGAAGTAAACACTTCCACATAATTTTTCTTTCTTGCGATAGCCTCTTGTGGTTTTCATATTCTCTGGGAGGAATTGCCTTCTAGCGATACTCCTTACAGAGAAGGCAAGGGTTATTGAATGTTCCTGCTTTTCAGAAGATGTTTGTGCGAAACTTACTTATGTGGTTCTTACTTGGTGAAATAATATTTTTTAATACTGGTTTTGTATCTATTTGAATATGTAAAATAAGTATAGGAGCCCTCCTTTGAAGGGAATGACTGAGGTCTTTCTCAGAAAAAAGAGGAAGAGAAGATAAAGTGTAGATTTTTACAAAGGAAAGAAACTGGATCCTCATTATTTTAAAAAATGTAATTGTTCAGTCAGAGGTAGATCTGTTCATCTGCTAAGTTCCAGAAGCAAAAGTTGTGTAAAACATGAGAGTTCCTCTGATTTGAAGGCAAGAGTTGAGCAGGCTGACATTGTTTAATTACCTGGGCAGTGCAGTGGGGAAAGCAGCACTTGTGATTGGAGCCCTGTGAGCCAGCAGGTACTGCCGAGCTCTGCAGTGGAAGCTGCAGCTGCTTTGAGCCTGAAGCAGTGAGCTCTGCTGGAGGGCAGCCAGGGCATGAGCTGCACCGAGCACCACACCGTTGTGGCTCCTTGGCTTTTACCCTAGAGCTGACAGAGCCCTCCCTCCAAGGCAAGGGGAAAGCCATCATGCACTTTTCCTGAGACTGTGGGGCAGTGCTGTAGCCCCTGTGGAGGTTTGTAGGTGAGCCAGCCTTGGATGAGCCACTCCAGCCTTGGATGAGCAGTGTCCCCGTCAGTGGGTGAGGCTGACAGGAAAGCCTGGTGCTGGGCACTGCGACTTTATTTCCAGCATGCTGAACCTGGCCTTGCTCCCCCTTCCCCACAACGTGCCTTGGTTGATGTTATTTCAGGTCCATTCAGTAATCAGGAGATGGCAGAGTGGTTCCAGGCTGGATACTTCACGATGTCACTGTTGGTGAAGAGAGCCTGTGACGAGACTTTCCAGCCCCTTGGAGACATCATGAAAATGTGGGGCAGGGTTCCGTTCACTCCAGGCCCAGCACCGCTTCCGCATCTGGTAATTACGTGACAGTTACAGAATTCCAATAGTCCTCTACCAAGTAGGAATTGAATTATTTAGGTATCATCTGCTCTGTGTTGGAATTGCAGGTGTTCCAAGAACCAAAATTGAACTCAGTGTTAGATTACTTTTGTAAGAGTAGAAAAGACACGTAATTTTAAAATGTTTGGTTTGCCATGTCTGTGGCTGGGAGGCTGGGTCCTGTGATATGTTAAGGTGCTGTGTATTTCACAGGCTTTGTAAATCTTGATCTTGGTCTAGATATATTCCTGGGTTTTTTAATTTTTTTTTTTCTGGTCAAAATACAACTTTTGCATTGCTTGCATTTGCAGTCTACTACTCTTAGTATATATGTTATTGAAAAAGAATGTTTTATCTCTAAACATAGGGTGAGCTGGACCAAGAACGACTGACTAGACAACAAGAGTTGGCTCTGATCCAAATGCAGCATCTCCAATATCAGCATCTTTTAATACAGTAAGACTTCCTGTCCCAGAGATCTTCCAGTGGCTTTGTTCTGCTCCGCATTTTTAGTCATCTGGGTTCAGCTGCTTGTCGTTGTTTCCTTGGGCAATGGGGCTGGGAGTTCTTCACCTCCAGCAGTAATAGCTGCTTCCACAAATACCAGAGATGTTGACAGTCTGCAGGATTAGGGCGGTGTGGCTGCCCCAAGCTCACTTTTCAAAGTCCTTTTCAGTGTCACACGTAGCTGCTTTGGTGAGACCTGCTTTAAAGGGAGCTGTTATGGTCAGACTAAATCCCAGGTGTCCTGGTAATGCCCTTCAGGTGTTTTAATGTCAGGGGAAGGCTGCTCATCTTTGGAGCTGGAGATGGAGAAGGCAGAACTTATTTTGGTTTGCTTGCTCAGCTCTTTGAAGATCAGTGGAAGGTCCTGGTGGGCAAAACAGTTTGTCATCCATTTTGCCAAAGCTGTCAGTTGTTCATTTATGGCCAGTTCCTGACAGCTTGTTTTGCAGCAGCTTGGAGCAAAGAAAGCAGTCAGACTGTTCAAGGGATCCTGAAAGCATGTGTCATGATTATAATTTTTCAATACTGATTGTCAGCTTATGATTGCATGAGGCAGGAGCCTGCTCGTGTACAAGGCAATGCCTTGATGTACTGGGGAAGAGACTGATTGTAGGTGAGCAGTGATCAAAGCCAGATTAATTTGAGCTAATGTTGTGGAATTTAGACAAAAAAGGAAGCAGTGTTGCACACTCCTTGCAGGAGGAACATGGGGCATTAATATCCAGATGACAAAGCTGAGGGCGAAGAGAAGTCTGGTTCTGAAGCTCATGTGAGCCAGCTGGTTGTATTCTTGTCTTTCCATTCTTGCCAAGCCCTCATTCTGTGGTTTCCTCTGGCATTTAGCATGTATGTTATATAGGTCAGTGGCCATTAGTCCCAGAGCTTGAATCTGTCTGCACCTTGGGCATAAGTGAACAAGTACAAGTAATCGTCTGCTTCTCTTTTGAAGACAACAGTATGCACAGATGCTGGCTCAGCAGCAGAAGGCAGCCCTCTCATCCCAGCAGCAACAGCAGCTCGCTATTCTCCTGCAACAGTTCCAGGCCCTGAAGATGAGGTGAGCTAGTCTAGACCTGAAGTGAATTCTGTTCTTCCTGTACTCTAGCTGGTATATAACAATAATTACATCTGGTCAGCTGTCTGTCCTTAGTTAAGTTTGTTCATATTTGACGATTACATATTTTAAAGGCGATAATGAGAATATGAGTATGTGTAGGAATAGGAAACAGTTTCAGGATATTGACTACTACTTCTTTATGTATGTAGCCTTAGCCTCAGGGAGTGTTCACGGAATTGAGTTGAAGTTGTACCTGTCTGACAGATGTGTTGTACTGGTCACTGAGGGGCTTTGCGTTTTGCAGTATTGGAGGCTTGCTCCTCAAACTGGCGTCTAAGCAGTAAATGCAAAACTGTAGTTTAGCCCTTGACTCAGCAGCAGGGGTGAGATCAGCAAGAGCTCTGCAAGAAACTAGTGTTGTCCACATCACGTTTTTGTTTTAAATAGAGGTGTGGAAGAAAAGCAGTATGTTACAAGTTACTGAGTCTCATGCATGTTCAGAGCACTCCTGTCCCTGGAAGTGGCATGTTGACTCTTCCTGTTGGTATTACAGAATATCTGAACAGAACATGATGCCACCTGTTACAAGGTCTGTGTCAGTGCCGGACACTGGCTCAATATGGGAACTTCAGTCAGCTTCACAGCCTACAGGTAAGGTGCTTAGCCTGGGCCAGCTCTGTAGGGAAAAGTCCATGCATTAGGAGTCAACACCTTTGAGATAACCCCTCCCTTTTTGACACCAGGGGAGATTATTTCTGCATCATGATGTCTAACTGGATCAGCCTGCTTTGCCTTGCACTATAAGTTCCATTTGAGAGTGGTGGAGAATATGGTAATTTTTCCAATGGTTATGGGAAGTCTAGATCCGAAAGGATTGTTAAATTTGAGAGTGTTCTGCTTTGATGGGAGGAGTTGGAATAGCTGGTTCTTCTGCAGAATTTTGTAGGAAACCCAGCCTTCCTTCAGTCATGGACAAGCCTTGTTCTACAGGAAGATAAGGTGGCCCTCTACTGACTAAGATGAAAGTGTTAACATGATTCCAATTCCTAAAACATAGTAACAGCATACACAAGATTCTCCCCTTTCAGTTATGTTTTGTTCATGTGCTTATATTTGCTTGTCAATGTTTGTTTTCTTCACTGTCTAGTCTGGGAAGGAAGCAGTGTCTGGGATCTGCCCATTGATACTGCAGCTCAGGGACCAGCTCTAGAACAACTTCAGCAGCTCGAGAAGGCCAAAGCTGCAAAGGTCAGAAACTGTTTTGTATTGTAAGAAGTTGGGATTGCTCTTCTGCAATATAACTGTGGTTCTTGAGCCAATGGAAGACCAAGCTCTTCAATGGATGATTTTGACTAGATTTTCATGGAAAACACCATTATGAGAATAGGGGTGGTAAAAGCCACTTATGAAATCCTCATGGACAGCTGTTTGGAAACCATTGCTGTGGAGGTACTACTTACCTCTGAAATAGTGGTTGTGTTCTACATTTGTGATTGAAACCTCTTCACTAGCCACCTCTGTTTTAAACTGAGATCATCATAAGCTGTCATGCCAAGCCCTGAGTTGGGAGCAGGTAGTTGTTCTCTTAATGCTTGTGTTTTTCACCAGGACTGGTTTGGGGAATCCTAAGAGTCCTATTTGCTGGGGTTATTCCACATGCACTCTAGTATTAAATTATTTTTTTGAGTTTAAACCTATATGATTCTGTACATTTCTTGGAAATTACTATTTTATGTTGACTTCAAAGCAGCTCACTACTCACTTCCAAAGTCAGAGGGGTATTTTGAGGAGCTGATGTAGAGAGACTGACTAGAGAACTAGTGTTCGTTACGAACAGAAATTGTCCAAAATTGTTCTAGACTCTTTCAGGAATCTGACCCCAGTAGGCAGCCAGCTGATAGGTAAAATTGCAGTTGAGGGAGAGCATCTGTCAGAGGCTTGTTCTGTTAAGCTGTTACTATAATTTCAGCAGAGTTGCCCTAAGAAATGGCGTAGGAATACGTTACCTGCATCTGAGTATAGTTTTATGTGAATTGTAGCTAGAGCAAGAGAGGAGAGAAGTGGAAATGAGGGCCAAACGAGAGGAAGAGGAGAGGAAAAGGCAGGAGGAGCTTCGGAGGCAACAAGAAGAGCTACTTAGGAGGCAGCAGGAAGATGAGAGGAAACGACGGGAAGAAGAAGAACTGGCCCGCAGGAAGCAAGTGAGTTTCCTCAATGTAGTTAATCTCTAATTATTATAATACTTTATAAAACTCACTTTAAGAATCCTGTGGGGTCTAATTAATCTTTGGTAGGTGTGTATGAAGACAGTTTTCATATTTTTCATGTGAGTATATTAAATTATGATTCTTCTGTTCTTGATTTTTAAGAGCCCAAGTTGCAATCTGAGAAAAGGGCTTTGATGCTTCACTTTAAGACAGGTTTCTGTTTGTGAGCACAGGGCCTTTATTCCATGTGGAATATTCCCTCTCAATTTTTAGTGTCAATATTAGACTTTAGTTGCCCAGTTCCTGTGTGTTTAATCTCTGTTTGCCATTTATGCAGTCTAGTGTTTTATGAGGATATGTTCTGGAGCAGATGGAGCTTGAGCAGCTGTTTCAGATGAATAGGAGATAGAGGGCTATAGTGGAAAAAAGTTGATGTAACATTCAGCTTATTTTTCCCCTGTTGTTTTTTTTAACTTAGTAAATTTTATAAACAAGTTAATTATCATCTGGTTGATACTGTCTGTCAGCTTTTTTACTTGAGCTGATATTGGGAAAGGAAGTGATGTAGTTTGGTCAAGCATATTTCTTAAAAAGAATTGTGTGGTCAGTGTTTCAGTAGGAGAATGAATGTAGGAATTGTATGTTCTTAATCTTCCAAGGATACAAAATGGAGACACTATTAGTTTGGCAGTTTTAGCATTTACTTCTGAATTCTGTATGGAAGAAAATTTAGTTATTCTGTAAATGTTGCAGGAGGGAAAAACAGTGAGAGTTAAAGTTTTCACTGTGTATGTGAAGGATAAGGGCAAGCACAAGGCTGAGCTTATTCACTAAGGAGTTAGTCAGTAAATGTCCTGAAAAGTACCACATGAATAATAGGCCGAAGTGCTAAATTATTCTGTCCTTTATCATATTTCCTATGACCTTAGGTAGGCAGTTGTAAATCGTGTTCCTGCTTTAAGGATCAGATACTTCAGAGGAAGCCTCTAGAATCTAATTTTGTTTGGAAGTTCATTGTAGAACTCAATTCACTCAGGGTTTGGGTTTTTTCACTGAGGATCTATTTTAATTGGCACAGTGTGTTATGGAGATAACTTTCATGGTATCTTTTGGAATCAAATCTGCAAATAAATGGCTCCTTGCTTTAGTGTATCTACTTGGTGTACAAGTCATTATTCTGTACAGTGGAAGAGCATCCTCCACTTGAAGTCCAACCAGCATTGAAGCAATAATATATTCAGAAGTTTAACTTTTGAGATGGATTGGTTTAGATCTGGTTTAATAACAAGAACTCTTTTCCAGCTGATCACCTGGTCACCTGGTAACTCAATGTGTGTCATCCATGCTGGCTTCAACTAGACTTTGGTTGTTTCTTTTCACTAACAGTTTTGCTGCTGTGTATAACAATGTCTGTTAAATTCCAAAGTTTTGTTGTCCACTTTGGATTTGTGCAGTAAGCAGTCTGACTCTCCCTTTCTGAGATGCCATGGGAAATAACTATTTACAAGAAGGAAGCAGAACGGGGTTGAAAAGCAGTAACAGCAAGTATCTTAGTTCATTACCAATGCAATAATTGCCACAATGCTTAATTCTGAGCAGTAATGTCTTGAAAAGGTAACGAAGAATTTAAGCACTTCTCTGGAAAGAGAAAATAACATTGTATTCTGTATTTTAAAAAAAGAAACTGGTCTGATATTTGAATCTGACTTCTGTACTGGAAGGCATTGTAGAATCAGGGATGAACTGATTTATTAGCATGGATTTATGCAGAGGAGATGATGCTTAACAAATTTGATTAACTTCTTTTGAGGAGATGACAGTGAGAGCTGAGAGGGGTGAAGCAGTAGACTTAATCTGCCTGGACTTCAGGAAGGCTTTTGATGTAATACTGCATAAAAGACTAGTATATAAGGTTAGTAAATATGCTGTTGATGGTGAATTCTAAATAAAAAAAATAACTAATAGACATTCAATTCTGAAGGATGAAATGTCATACCAAATGTTGAATTCAGTTCTGTTCATAGTTTTCGTCAATTACTTTGCACTGTAGAATTGCAAACAGTAATGCCCAGCTTGTGTAGCTACTGTTTTCTTTTTTGTCTCTGGTCTGGTGTCTTCTGTTTTGTAATAATTGATTGCTTTCAGGAACAAAATTTGAGGTTTAATAACTAGCTAATAATTGTTTTCTCTGAATTATGTCTTTAGTGCTCCCTTTAAAATATCTGTTTCAAAGAAGAGAGCAAAAAGATTTGTGAGCCCTAGTGACATAGACAAGCAGAATTGCAGGTGTCACCAACTGCAAAAAATTCTCTATTTTATTTAAAAATTCAGAGTCTATTGAACTGGGGATTGCTGCTTAAGGATTTTTTTTTTTTTTGGTAATATTACAGATACTTTAAAAGATCTGAAATAAGCTGTCTGTACAGCAAGATGTGTATATTTGAAAACAAATATTAAGAAAGATGCTAAAGAAAACTAGGGATGTCTTGGAACAGGAATCCATGAACATGGGAACACCCAAGAGCCAAAGGATTGATTGTTTCCCATGCAAGTCAGTGGCAGAAAGCTGGAGAGCTTTGAATGGTTTTGGTCACGTGCTCAAACAAAAACATCAAATAATAATAAGATACAGAAGTAAATATTAAGACAACCTTTTTTATAGCTGTGAAGACTCAGAAAAAAGGCTGTGGTTCCCAGCTTTTCCTATCTTACAGGTTTTTTTTTCCTCCTGTCAGTACAGCATTGTTCATCTTTAGTTTTGTAGGGGAGAGAAATCTTTTAATGCTGTCATATGACAGTGTCACTGTCATACTGTCAACAGTGTCTCTCCTGGCATGCCTGAGCAAGAAGGAGATCCCTGCAGCTTTCTTAATGGCAATTCTAGCTCCATTTCCCAAGGGAAAGTTAGGGCAGAGATATCACTGAATGCTGTCCCACAGGGGCACTTGGTGGCTCTGCTCATCTCTCCCAGGTACCATGTGTTACATCAGGGAGGACTCCTGAGCTGGGATCCTGCTCTGTGGTCTCCAGAAAAACAAAAGAGACCGGCACCTCCAGCCACTGGCCTTTTCCATTAAAGATACAACCAGCAGAAAATTTTCAGCACTTATGCTGGGGACACGTGATTACTCTGACTTGACTGCATGTGTCTGATTAATAAAGTTACAGGCCCAAATTTCAAAAATGGTTCAGGTGGTGCACTTGAACAAGTGAAGCTTTTGTGAATATGACAAATCAAGGATGAGAATGAGAAAATGAATGACATGAGTGAGAAAATGAATCACAGGCTGTTGTTCTACATCCAGCTAGTGGAAGAAAAACTTATTGCACGTACATTTAGCACCAAACCACTTAAGTGATATGTAGGAATATGAATGAATTGTTGGCTCGCAGCCAGCAGCTCCTCATTGCCATGGGATTGCTTATAAAAGATGTTCTGTCTACTGATAGTTTTGTTGCAGGCATCTGAAGTTCATTGTCAGAGAAAAACCCGGTGCAGTTGTTTCGGGAACTGTATTGCAGTTTATCTGTGCTGTGTTTACATGAAGGTTTGGTGTCAGATTGAATAAAAGGGTCTTCGTTTTCACAATTAACTTCCTTGATTTACCAGGGTTTGCATCCATGCTGCACAATTAGTCCCCTATCATTCTGTGAATAATGTATTGCTTATAAAAAACTTGTAAGAGTATGATTGCAGTCGTGATCATTTTTTAAAGGAAAATAAAAAATTATAAAAGCTTAAGAAAGTTCTTGTCCAAAAATTAAGATCTTCAGGTTGAGCTGGTAGGGTAAGTCAGAAAGAGACAACAGAAGGGGTGAAAAGTGGGGTGGCATTTACTGATTTGCTGGACATCAGAGGTTAGAAAAAGCTGCAAAAACGAAGGCTTTTTTATGCAAGGAAAAGTCAGACCTGGGGGAAGAGGTCTCCAGGTGGGATCCCATTTAACAATACACAGGAAGTCAGCCACCGGCTGCTTGTTCCCTTTTCCTCAAAAAATCCCAAGTAGCAGAATGGAAAAATGTCTGTTTATGTTCAAGTACTGCTAGTGCTGCATAGTGGAAAGAGAAGTCTCACCCTTTGTTGTCATTCTAGACACCATTCTTCTTAAAAGCAAACACAGACAATTATTTCTTCTGCTTATTTTTTTATTAAAATCATTTATGTAGGAGATGCACGTTGCATCAAAAATACGTGATAACATGTGGGTTTGTCGTGCAGTGTTTTGGTAGAGCTTAGTTTGGAGCTAGGGAGCTTTCCTTAAGGCCACTCATTTGGCCAGATGATGCTGTAATCTGTGTTCTGATGTGGTTTGTCAATAAAATGGCATTTACAGATTGACATTGTGTTCCCAATTCCAGGAAGAGGCCCTGAGGCGACAACGAGAGCAGGAAATTGCACTAAGGCGGCAGCGGGAGGAAGAGGAGAGGCAACAACAAGAGGAAGCACTTAGGAGATTGGAGGAGAGGAGAAGAGAGGAGGAGGAAAGACGTCAGCGAGAGGAGTTAATTCGTAAGCAGGTAAAAAATGGCAAAAGGGGTCCTGTGCTTGAGAGACCATCAGTTTTGGCCAAAGAATAGCAGAGCTTGCAGACAGTATCAAGTGAGTGAAAAGAGGGTTTTTTTACCTGTATTCTGATTTCAGACAAAACAGTCAGAATCCGATATGCCCTTAGGTAAAGAGATTGGTTGGAGTGAGTGTTCTCCCTTCACATTTGAGCCTTAAGAATGGCTTTGCATCACAGTATTTATACTCCTTAGGCAGAGTACAGTACCAGAATAGCAGTTTGTTTTGAATTAGCACTCTCTGGGCTTTTATGACAGAATTGTTACATTCAGTGTCATCTGAGATGATCAGTTTTGGCAGTCTTTCTGTGCAATGCCAAGACTAGATCCACTACCAGAGTTTCAACTTTTTTTCTAACCTTTTCTTGTTTTATTAACTGGATTTTTTTCTCATTGGTGTCAGCATTAGAAGTCCCTGTTGGGGAACTTGAGCTTCCATCCCCCTAATTGATACTGTCACAGTCCTTCGGTCAAACTAATCTTGAAGCATGATTGGCTTCACATTAACTTCAAGGTCCATTTCAGAATTCCTAGTTAGTATTTTGAAATTCCTTTGCAGGGTCCTCCCTTGTAAGGTGTTCATCACCGCTTCTGTCCTTTGTTAGCAGAAGTATCTTTTCTGGAACTCTAGTGTTGAGTAACAGCAGTAAACATCTCCATCTTTGTCACCTGTCTGTTCTTTTGTGCTATTTCTGCCAAGTTTTATTCTGCTGAAAGTGTGGCAGTACTGTAAGGAGTATAGGCAGGCAGAAGCTCAGGCTGGAAAGTGTGTACCTACTAGAAGGAAAGCAGTAAGAAATTAGCTGGTGTGAATTAGGGAGATGTCATTCTCTTCCAAGTTCCTTGGTGGAGCAATGGGAAACACATATTTTTAGGGAATATAGACTATATTACTGGGCTTTCTTGCCTGAGAAAAGCAAAGGTATATGAACAACCCAAACAAGACAGATTACAGATAAAATGGGCTCTCTCTGTTCTGTCAGAATATCGGAACCATAGAGTTAAGAGTATTTTAAATTTTGCGAAGTCTCCTTAGACTTTATTCCTTTCTGTGTTCTGGGAAGGAAGAGGAGGCTGCCAAGTGGGCGCGTGAGGAGGAGGAAGCCCAGCGGCGGCTGGAGGAGAGCCGGTTGCGCATGGAGGAGGAGGCTGCCCGGCAGCGGCTGGAGGAGGAAGAGCGGAAGCGTAAGGAGCTGGAGCTCCAGCGCCAGAAGGAGATCATGAGGCAGAGGCAGCAGCAGCAGGAGGCTTTACGGCGGCTGCAGCAGCAGCAGCAGCAGCAACAACTTGCACAAATGAAGGTAACCTGTTCCTGCAGTTGAACTTCCTCTCTGCTCAGGGTGGGAAGTAAAGTCACAGCTGCATTCAGGGTTGTAGCTTGGGCAGAGCAGGGATGGATGAGCTGGCTTGAGATGGAAGAGGGTAAAGAGTTGATGTGAGAAGAAAAGAAGGTCAGTTACAAATTAAAAACCAGAAAGGTTCTGTCAATAGAAGCACACTAGGAAGAAGGCATCACAGATGGACACAGATGCTTTTTCTGCCACAGTGAGCAAGGGCCAGTGGAAAGTTTCTAAAACTTGGAATTTCTGAAGTCTTTGAATCTAAATTGATTTGCTTTTTCCGGGCAGTGATGTGTTAATTATTCTTGATACACTGTGTCAAAGACTGATACATCAGAGGGCAATTCAAAGAATGTATAGTTTATATTTTCTACCCTTTCCTACTTAAATTATACCATTTTATACCTTCTAGGGTTTTGTTAAACTTTAAAGGTGGCCTTTCTTTTTCCCTGGGTTTATACTGCTTTTTCATTATTATATTCCGGCAGTATTCTCTATAATGTTTTGTAATTCCTCATGATGTCTGTTTTGGCCCAGCTCCCTTCATCTTCAACATGGGGTCAGCAATCAAATTCAGGAGCTTGTCAGTCCCAGACCACACTGTCATTGGCAGAAATCCAAAAGTTAGAAGAAGAACGAGAACGGCAACTCCGAGAAGAGGTAAACACTGACAGCAGTGAAGTGCAGCTTGTTAGAGGGGACTCAGCTGTGGAGCTGCTTAGCTGTCACTCCAGTTATTAGAAGGAATAGTGAGGATGAGGAGTGTTTTTTGAAATAGCACAACTTGAATAAAATTCTTCAGGCATAGGTGCAGTAAGTACTTGTGTGAAAGTTCTTATAGCATCTTAGTACAAGAATCCAAAAGGAGGGAAAACTGCACTGTTTTAGCCATAGGAGTATAATACATTCACAAAACAGTATAAAATTATTTCACATCTGTATCCCAACGTCTTTGCAGATGTGCACAAGACCAGGGCAGTTAAAGGGATTGGTGGGGGGGGAACAAGTGATGTTAGGAGAGAAGGCCTTCTTTCAGGAAGCTGGCTGCAGTTGCGATTTGATTAATTTAGTCTGTCCTAGGCTAATAAACAAATAGTATTTACTGGTTGCTTAATGTCTCCCTTTTTGGAAGAACTGTAATGGCCCAAAAAAATAACAGGTCAGCCAGACTTCTCCAGAAGAAAGTGAAATCAGTTTAAATCAGTTTCCAAGTTAGACTTTTGAATAGTAATAACCTTCTGAACGTATTTACAAGCTCTTTTATCTTGCATGCAACAGCAAAGGCGTCAGCAGCGTGAGCTGATGAAGGCCCTCCAGCAACAGCAGCAGCAACAGCAGCAGAAATTGTCAGGCTGGGGTAATGTCACCAAACCAACAGGCACCACCAAGTCCCTGCTGGAGATACAGCAGGAGGAGGCAAGGCAGATGCAGAAACAGCAGCAACAGCAGCACCAGCAGCCAAACAGAGTCAGAAATACCACGGTACATCTCTTTATCTATCAGTGCACGGAGGAGAGCAGCCATGCGAGTTCCCTCTGTCTGTTCATGTCTGTTCTGCTGGGTGTGTGCTAATACCCAGCGTCTCTTTGTTATGTCTCAACAGCACTCTAACCTGCACACCAGCATTGGGAATTCAGTGTGGGGCTCTCTAAACACTAATCCCAGCAACCAGTGGGCATCTGACCTAGTCAGTAGCATCTGGAGTAACGCTGACACCAAAAACTCAAACATGGGTTTCTGGGATGACGCGGTAAAGGAAGTGGGACCTCGTAACTCAACCAATAAAAACAAAAGCAATGCCAGCCTCAGGTAGGAACTGGGGAAAGAGCCTTTACAAAGAAAGGCTGCCACTCTTGGTGTGATCATTTAGCAGTTACAACATCTTCATGTGTTTTCCTTTTCTGTGTCGTTCAGGATCTGTTTTGACAACAAAAATAGCTAATAGGTTTGTTTTGTCACCTGCTTAGAAAATTATTTGGATCTTAAAAAGTGTTTGCATCTTGTGAATTGTGAGTCTTACAACACTATACTGTATCCTGTACTGTGGGTAAGCTTGCTGACTGATAATCTAATATGTGCATTTTCTTTACCTCAGTAAATCTGTAGGTATTACGAGTAGACAAAACAAGAAGGTAGAAGAAGAGGAGAAGCTGTTGAAATTGTTCCAGGGGGTTAATAAAGCCCAGGATGGATTCACTCAGTGGTGTGAACAAATGCTTCATGCACTCAACACAGCCAACAACTTAGATGGTAAGAGATGGAGAGGAATGGGAGGAACAGTATCTGTTTTGTTTCCTGACCACGTAGTTCTGAGGGACTGTAATGACATCAAACTAATGTTTCCAGTGCACTCAGCAAAAGGACATCATTTAAATAGTGGCCAGAAGAACCAGCCGCATCCTCTTGGTTTTCATTGTCCTAACTATAGCAAATCAGTGGGGTTTGCAAAAGTTCTAAAGTCTGCTAGCCAAAGCCCTGCTGAGGATTTCTGGTAGTCATGGAAGCATTATCAGGCAGATGAGGATCCAGTTTCATTCTGCATTGCATGATAGGGCTTTATTGCAGGGCACTGGTAAGGGCAAGCTGCTAGACCAGCAAATACTTGACACAGGAATCAGACATCCGTGATTATTGCATGTGTGTGTTTGCTGTCAACATGCATTCCCTCATGGTCTGCCTTCTTCTTGCAGTTCCCACGTTTGTTTCTTTCCTGAAGGAAGTGGAGTCTCCCTATGAGGTCCATGACTACATCCGAGCCTACCTTGGAGACACTCCTGAGGCCAAGGAGTTTGCCAAGCAGTTCCTCGAGCGCCGTGCCAAACAGAAAGCCAGTCAGCAGCGGCAACAGCAGCAACAGCAGGTAAGGGTGGCTCTGCTCTCCCTGGGACTGAGAGTCAGCTGGAGAGTCAGCACCCCCGCTGGACTGGTGAGCAGGGCTCTGCACATCCTGGCAACTGCAGGCAATAAAGCAGCTTTCCGGTTTTTACCACAGAATCACGTTTCTTTTGTAACTTAACAGTTGAGGGCAGCTGTAGATCAAGGAGTGTTTTTGCATGGTGATCCTGGAAATGCTGTGGGAAGATGAGGTGGATACATCAGTAGCTAGTGCTGCCACATGGATATAGGAAGAGCTTTGGGCTCTCTGAATATTTTCTGTATAAATAAACCAGACTTCATTGTGCTCTGTAATCTTGTCCTTAACTTGTTCTCTAGGATTCAGTGTGGGGGATGAACCACAGTTCGCTACATTCAGTGTTTCAGACCAATCAGAGCAACAACCAGCAGTCCAACTTTGAGGCTGTGCAGAGTGGGAAGAAAAAGAAGAAACAGAAAATGGTTCGAGCAGATCCCAGCTTGTTAGGTTGGTTTTAATTTTTAAAAGTTAATGTTTTGTTTGGTAGTGGTGGCTCACTTTGGGGAGCATAGGGAACTCTTATTGACCTTGAGTGGTAATACTGAATGTGAGTAGAAAAGTTGAAATGTCTTTAAATTTTTTCAGTAATATTATTTATGTAATGATTTGTAAAATTCCCTACCAGTCTCATGGAAAACTTCTGTCAAACTTTCCCTCATGTAACGGCCTCTTTGATATCCGAGTTATTACCTGGAAATCTCTAAGTAGTTCAGGGATGTCAGTTAAATTGCCTTTCCTCTTTTGAATTGATTTACAGCTATTTTATTGATTTAATGCTAATCTATTCCTTGAAGAAAAGCATGTTTTCCTTTCTTTTATGAGGAACAGCTTTCTGAGCCTGCCTTTATTGCCTTCCCACCTTTTTACAGGAGCTAACCACCACCCTAGTCAGAAAAGACAGCAAAAGTGGTCACAGATTTCAGTTGGAGACTGTAGCGATGATGACATCATTAGCAGCCTTTATTTATTTATTATGTTCTATGTCTAAATTTTTATGTGAAGCTGGTATTAACCAGCCCCTGTAGCATTGATGGAAAAGTTTCTTTGAAGGGCATTGTGTGAGTGCACGGACACTGTGGGGTGCCAGGTCCCTGTCGTGTTAGTGTGGAATACACGTGTCCATGATTGTGCCCTGTGTGACAGTGAGGACACCAGGGCACTGCTCTGGGCCAGGCTTTGTTGTGCTGCCGCTGCTGAGCCCAATTGTAAAGCAGCCAGGTATTGTTCACCCAAAGTCACTGCTTTTTTAAGGCTCTAGCAGAGCCCTGCCTTGGGGTGTTTTTTTTTTTTTTTTTTGTTTTTTGGTGGGGGTTTTTTTTGTTTTTTTTTTTTTTTTTTTTTTTTTTTTGTGGTGTTGTTGTGTGTT
>VZTX01026618.1:102727-141783 GCA_013400915.1 Pardalotus punctatus | reverse complement strand
TGGTTGGTTGGTTGGTTTTGTTTTTTTTTGTTGGTTGGGGTTTTTTTTTGGTTTTTTTTTTTTTTTTTTTGGTGGTGGTTTTTTTTTTTTTTTTGTTTTTTTGTTCTCACCAAAGTCAGTATTCTTCAACTAAATCTGTGATTTCTGCATTGGTGTGTACTGAACTTCGGTGGAGTCCTGGCCTAGGCCCTCCCGAGGTGCCCATCCAGTGAGTCTGATCTGGGTGCTCAGTTGAATAAATTAAAAAACCAACTCATGTAATGTGAAGAAGAAATCACTAAGTACAATTTAGGAGTCGCAGCTGTAAGAGAAGTGGTATGTATGCAGCTTTTAAAAAATGCATACACTTGATCTTTTACAAAGCAATTTCAGATGCTTTTAGGCAACACTGCCACGAGAGGGAGCCAGAACAATTTTCCTAAACCTACTAAACAGAGCATTTCTCATCTCTTGAAGATAAGTGGAAAGCAGTTGGTTGTCTAGCACAGAGCAAACCTGTGTAGCACTCTCAAGACACTGAAATGTCAACTTTGTGTTTAGTAGCTTTACACAGGGAAAGATTTCCCTTTTCTCCTACTCCAGATGGGGTTGGTACAGCCTTAAAAATGGCATTTCAGAAGGAAAGCTGCATTTGATAGATTGGATTTTTTTCCTTGTTGAAAGTGTTTTCACTCTTCCTCACACTTTTCTCGTGCGCTTTTCGTCCATCATGTCCTCAGCATGTGTGGCTAAAGGGTTGGGTAGAAGTTTGGGTGCATCTTGAGCCACCTGCATGGCCCTGTGTAGCTTTGTACATTTTCATGTCGTATTCCTGAGAGAGAAGTTTGTAAAAAAGCATGGAAATAGATGTAATTGCCATTAGATTTCACAGGTATGGGTATTGGGACTTTGAAGTAAGGGGTGATATTGCTCACAACTCCTGAAGTGTTGAGCATGACTCCACGTGTGGATTCCAAGTTCTCAGAATGCCCATTTATGCCTCTCAGACCATGTGAGTATGGTGTTGACAGCCACGTCCAAGAAGCGGTTGACTTAAACACGCTCCCTTTCGAGATGTTGCAGAGCCACATTGCTACTGTGGCTGGATGTGCCTTGTACTGGCTCTGCAGGTGACATCTTTTAAATGGGACTTGAAAACAGTCTTCTGATCTGTTTTTAAAGACCAAGTTATGCTTATCTAAATATACAGTTGATGATCTTTGATTTATTAAGGAAAAAACCAAACTGTTTGGGTGGCTATCTGTAGCCTTACTGAATTACCCCTGGTTTTTATCCGATGTGTATGATTCACTTTCTCTTACATGTGCTGCTGCATGTAACAGATGTTTTGTATCAAGTACAGTATGCCACAACCAGAGTTTTAACCAGTCCTTCTTGGTTCACAGGGTTTTCAGTGAATGCTTCATCAGAGCGGCTCAATATGGGAGAAATAGAGACTTTGGAAGACTACTGAGCATGTGCAAATCAACTGGCTTTTCCTGCATCTGTTAACCATGGATTCTCCGTTTGGACACCGTGCTCTCCACCTTGTGTTGTTCTTTGCCTCGCAGTGAATCACAGGATCAATCATCTCAGGCTGCTTCCTCTGGCCCCAGCAAACCCTTTGTGCCCAGGACTGCACGGGCGTCGTTCCTACTGTCAGCCCAGTCAAGTGGACTTTGTTCAGAGTCCCGGGAGGGTGGGAGTTTACGATTTGTTCACAACAAGGCTGAATTGGGCAGCAAGTTTTCACTGTGCTGTGATTCCTTCTGCTGACATACCTGGAAAAAAAAAAATCAGTTGGGATTCTGCAAACCATTGCTTCCTTCTCCTGGTTACTCTTACCACATCCAACACGTGCAGTCATATGGAGAGAGAGAGAGAGATTGAGAGAGAGTTTGTGGTTAACAGATGTTGGCCAAAGCCAAAATGCCACACAGATACTGACTTGGCTGCTCCATCAGGGCAAGAGGTGCTCTCCCGGCCAGGAGTGGCATTCATAAGCTACCCTTAGAACTGGCAACAGCAGGAGAGGGGTGGTGGTGGGCACAGTTTAGCTTGGGTTGGTTTGAAGTTGCACACCCCCTGCCAGCCCTTCTCAGCACATTATTTTCAGAGGAAAAGCTCGAGTCTGTCTTCATTAGGTGGTGATGCTGAAGCTGTGGAGTTCCTGTCTGCATACTCCAGCCTTCCTGGACAAGTGGGGACTTCTGCTCTGGAAACAGGGGGGGTGGCATCTCTTCTTTCAGGTTGAATTTACCCCTTAAATGCTACCTGCAGAGGGTTAGGACCAGTTTATTTTGAGCTCTTTTTCTGCAAATTTGTCTCGTTTAAGAGACAGTGGGATCTTTACAGTGTGGATCTGTAGTCTCTGGAGAGGGTGGACTCTGGTTTTCAGAGATGTGCCAGCAGCCTCAGCTGGTTGTCACTTGAAGCAGTGCTTAGGTATTGAGCAGAGATGCCCTTTCGCTGTGAAGAGACACTGGAGGACGAAGCTTTGTGCAATGACGGCCCTGCTTATCTTCTACACCTTAAAGTACTTCACGCACCTTCACTGGGATCCATAACCTCTAAGTGCTTATGGAGTCACAACCTTCCTCTCTCACTGAAAGATTAACACCACCTTCCCTGCTCCACCTACCCACCCACCCCCACGCACAAGCCACAAAGACAGAGAAGGAGAACTGCCAAATGCACTTAGTTTGAACCCCTAGTCCCATCTCCCGTTCCCAGAGGGGTGTAACCTGCGAAGGGAGATACGCTGCAGTTTTGGTGGAGTTGTATAAAGGTGTCTGTTGTTCTGTCATCACTGCCTAAAGAAAACAGTTGGAGTTGCTCAAGAGCAGTTTGGCTTTGGATTTTATTTTGTTTGGTTTATTCATTTTTTTGGGGTCACCTTCCCCTCCTCTTCCTCTCTCTTCCCCTGCCCCCAAACATGTACAGGAACTATACAGAGACTGCTGCAGACTTGTATATAGTTTTTGGATCCAGTAGCATGGAGAGACTTGGAACTGTTGCAAATCTGGTCTCCCTGTCTCCTTTGCTTTGTAAATTCAGAAAAGGGGGAAGAGGGGTAGTTAAAATGTTTACAAAACTTTAAGCTCCCTCTGAACTTTTGCCAGTGTGGGGGGGGGGAAAAAGAGAGAACTTAAATAAAACCTGGTTGTATTATATCTGAGAGAAAATTTTCTGCTTGCTTTTGTCAAAGCTGAGTTTTGAGATAATTCCTGGTGCTAAAACATAGCCAAAACTCGACTTGCATCAGTTTTCATCAAGAAACAACAAGCAAATACACAGGATGTGGAAGAACAGCTGCTGCTTTATTTCTTCCCTAGTGAGGAACACCAGTTGGTTTTTCTGCTTGATAATTTTAGAGTTCAAATAAACACCAGTAGGTCGAGATTGGAAATTTCTAACAAGAAACCTTTAATTTTCCTCTTCTTTCTCTAGAGAAACGTGCATTTGCGCTGGTGCTGTTTATGCAGGGGAGATCAAGCCACATCTGGTTTTCTCTTAACAAACACTCGGCTATGGAGCCTCCTTTGCCAGTTGGTGCCCACCCCACCCACTCCAATTCACTGCCCTCAATGAGAGGTTTTATTTTCCCCCTCAGCCTAAAGTCCACACAGACACCTTGTAGGTTTCCCTTTTTTTTTTGTATTTGTTTTTGTGTGGAAAATCTCAGTGCAAGGTAATCATAAATGTCCTGCTATTCACATGACCACAGAAAATAAGTATGCTAAGGCCTAACTTACACAGTAGCCTTGCAGTGCATTTAGCTGATGTCTGAGAGAGAAGAGTTTGTGTTTAGGCTGATAACCTTTGTTTTAATACCTTCTTTTTTTTCGCATATTAGGTGTGTGGTTCCTAAGTGCTTTCTGGCTTTTTAGTGGTATGATCTAATTTCTCCAAGCTAATTTTGGACTGCTGTCTACCATGTAACAAGTACACAAAAGTGTCTTAGTTTCCAGCTCAGCTGGGGAGCAGGAAAGGAACAGCTTCTCAATTGCTAAATGAAAATGCAGAAATGCAAGCAGGGAAAATGTGCAATAATTTGTCAAATCCTGGGGACCACACTCGGCTTCTGAGAGTTTGTAGATAATGGGCCAGTGGGGAAGATACCTTTTTTTAATACTGAAATACTCTGATCTCTGTGTTTAGTGTGAAGGTAAGGTGGTGGCATGTGCAGACTGTGTGCTTAGGTGGCTGCCTGGTCACCTTCTGTGACAAACAGCCCTTTTTTGTAGCAAGAGTCATTTGGATCAGTAGGGATGGGGAAAAAGGGGCTCCAAAAAGCTAAGCAAACTCTCAGAAGAAATATCCAAATCTGAAATTTAAGATAAAATTACTTGTGTCATATTTCCAGAGCAAAAGAACTGACATTGGGGGTGTTTATGTACTTCATTACATGATGGAAAACCATTATGTATTTCATCATCGTATCAGCTCCAAAATACTAATGAAATTTCTTCTGTCACAATCACCTGGAGTGTTCTCCTTTTTATCCACCTCATCCTTTCCCCAGTCTCTGTTACTGCAAATACGATTTGAAACAAACCTGGGTTTTCTGTGCTGTGAACTGCCGTGAGCCCCTGAGGCGGGCAGGGACGGAGTGGCAGAGGCTGGCGGGAGGAGACGGTGCCCGGGCAGTTGGGATCCAAGGAGGACGCTGGCCTTGCCTGCCAAAGGCGACTCTCCTGGAACAGTTGGAGGCTTTGACAGCAGTTGAGACCACCCACGGCTCCCAGGCCAGCTCTGTAAGTATTCCACCCCGGAACAAGGATGCCACGAAGCTGCTCTGGCTCTGTGTCAGAGCATTTTAGCCTCAGAAGATTGAGGCTCTTGTTCGTTGCTGTCCCCACCCTGCAATGCTCTGCCGTTCTGCACAGCGAGGGAGAGCAGAGCCCTCGAATGGGCTGCCTGGTCTTGGGGTGAGCTGCCCCAATGGCTCCTGTGTCATTTCCTGGGCCTCGGGATGGCCAGCCCGAGGGACAGCATTCCAGGAGCATCCTCGCGGCCTCTGCTAAGGGTTGACCAACAAGTGCTCGTGTGTGCAGCGGCCTGACAGGGTCCTGACGGCTCTGCTCCACTGCCTGTGGGGTTTTAAGCACAAGTTTGGGAGGGTGGAGCTGCCTTGGGGAGGAGGTGTGCTCCTGGAGCCAGAGCGAGGGAAGCTGCTGGGCTTTGCACTCTGTCTATATACTTGCTGTTGAGAAGGACTTTTTTTTTTTTCCCTTTTTTTTTTTTTTTTTTTTTTCACTTGACTGGATAAAATTTTTATTATACTAGTGAGATTTCTGAGTTTTGTACCTTGACGAGTTTTAAGGATTCCTGGTGACGCTTTTCCTGAGGGAAGCCATGCTCTACCACAGAGTCCTTCGCCTGGTCCTGCTAATGCTCTGCAGCATCCTGGTCCCTGCTGTGCTGGCAGGTAAGGAGCTTTGTTTGCATTCAAAGCCCAGAAGTATGGGATGGGAGATCCCTTACTACACTGCCTCTCTCTCTTCTCCCTTCCCTGAAAACATCCATGGGTATGTATTGAATTATAATTGATTAATGGAAGCTAGCTTTGGTGGCTGCTGGTGAGTAAGAATATATTTTCAGTGGGGAAAATCCTTTGTAACTTTTCCTAAGCAGAACAGCAGTAACACCTATATGAGAGTTGGTGGCCAGGGGTCTGGACGCATCAGTCAGCAGGAGATGGAAAACCTCTCAGCAGCTGATGGGACAGGCTGTCCCTCAGCTTTTAATGGCAGGAAGAAGTTACAGTTATGGAAAGAAACATTTTATTCTGGCTAAAGCATATGTACCAATTCCTGGTTCCTTCTGTGCTCTCTACTACAGCAGAGCACAATGGCTGCTTTGGGCAGAAATAGGGAAGTGTCCATGAAAACATTCAGTCCAAAGCCAAGGTGGGCATCATTACGGGGTCGCCGCTGGAGCTGGGGAGGTGAAGCAGGGCTGGGAAGGTGCCTGCCCTGACTTGTGTTCTCTAAGGTGATGGGAAGAACAGGAGAGATGCCTGTTGTGTAAAGCACACCATTTTTCTGGGATTGTTTATGAATTTCAGCCTTATCTGCTCCTACCTTCAGCAGATCTGTGCTGGCTGCAGGGAGCCGAGGGCACAGGCAGCTTCAAAGGCTGCAGGTCTGAGGTTGGTTTTACAGCTGGGGAAAAACTGACTTCAAACCTGATGGGCACTGATGGGCTCTGAGCATACAGGTGGAAACTCCTGGGGGGAACTGTTTCCCCCAGAGGCTTTCTTTCAGTGGAGACGAGGCTAAAGAGATGGCTGGGGGCAAGATGACAGGAGCACAGCATTTGTTTTCCTGAATTCCCGTCCTGCCTTCCAAGACCAGGAGCAATGTTGTTTCGCAGTTCCCTTCCAGTTTTTTCTGAGTATCTTGCCTCACAGGGAGATCCTGGCCAGCTGTCTAGCAGATCAAATTATGAAATTACTTCTTTTTAAAGCAGCTTTCATATGAGTTGGGGAATTTACTGCTGTGCCTGGCTGGAACATCTGTGGGTGCAGGAGCAGAATTACTGCAGCTGGTATCCTCTCCTTCTAGGCTACCTTCTTTCTGGGAAACCTTTAACTAAGAAATGACCACTAAAAAAAGGATACTTTCCTTCTCAAACCGAGCTTTTTTTGTACAGTGTGGAACATTAATCACTTTAGCACAGTTTCCATTTGTGCCTTGCTCTTGCTCTCAGCAGTGACCATGCCTTTCCCCTGTACCAGGTAAGATATTTTCTTGATCAGTAACAGTATTTCACTCTGCAGGAAGTGATTCATTTCCAGTGAGAATTCAATCTGCTTCCTCTCTGGGCTGGGATCTCTTCTATGCTGTTTTAAATTTCAGGATTTGGTGCACTTGCTCTGCCCCCCTCCTTGCCAGCTTTTCCGTGTGCTTGCTCTGGCATTGCAGCTGTGGTTTGTGCCTGGCGCTGCCTCCCTGCGTCACTTTGCTCCTGTGAAACGCTCCCAAGTTTACTTGGTCCTGTTACGGGCTGAGTCGTGCTTGTGCAGTGAGGCTTGAAGGGCTTTGTATTGGGGTACAAACATTCAGATCTTGGGGTGCAGGAGAGATTCTGTGCTTTCTCCGCAGTGTTTTAGAGACCTTAGGCCTCTAACATGTTGCTCCCTGCTCCCTCAGAGAGGACAGGAGGGAACCAGTCTGGACAGTAAGCCATCCCAGGAGCGTGATTCTCTGCTGCATTAGACATGGAGAGTTCCTGCCCCCTATGCAGGCGCTTTGAGGAACAGTGGAACTTTTTCTGCTTTTTACTCCATCAGAAAAGGAAATTTCCTGCCTGGTGCAGACAAAGATGGGAAGGGCACTCAGACAGCCCTCTGGTCTCAGCACATCCACACAAGGCCTTGCCTTTCTGTAAACAAGTTTACTTAGCATCCATCAAAACCGCAGCTCTGCGCCGCTGCACACGGGAGCTGCCGGCCGTGCCCGCCACAGGCTGCCCTTTGTGCTCCTGATGAAGGCCTCCTTTCAGCCCTGCCCTGGCCCTGTGCCTGCCGTGGCCACCTGGGGCTGGACAGCCCCTTGCTGGCCTCGGAGTTCACCAGCCCCTGCCCTTTCATCTCAGCACCTCTGACTCTCCCCAGCAGAACCCTCCAGGGTGGGCAGGAGCGAGCTCTGCCTTAGAGATGGCTGCAGCTTGTGCTGGCCATGCAGAGACCCCAGGTCCAGGATGAGTCTCCTCTCCCTGTTGGCTGTTGGCCCAGCTGGTCTGGTTTCCTGGACAGCATGGTCAGGGCCCTGCAACTGGTGAAAGTGTGAACTTCTCCAAAGTTACTGAGCTCTTTCCAACATCCCATTTGTCAAAGACAGGGAAATGACCAAGCACATCTTTAACCCCCTTTGTCTGCATCATCTGGGTGCAACAGGAAACAGCCAGCTCAAGGACCTGTGACAAACCTAAGCCTTCTCTGCTGCTTCTTTCTCCAAGCCCAAGTGGCATGTAGGCCTAGAGCACAGGAGGATTGTGAAGAGCTGAATTTTTTTTCTATCAGCAAACCCAGTTTCAATTCCTATAACAGATTCAGAGCTCCAAGTGAAGGGGAAGTTAGTACAAAGCCTTTGCAAGGCGTTGGCTTCTGAACATGTGTATATTTGGTATTTAAACTCACATGTGGGTTCATGAGCTTGTTTTGAGCTATTGTGGAAATATGTTATACTGCAGTAGCACATCAGAATGAGTCTGGGGGGAAGAAAGCAGAGCACATGTGCTGAAGGAAAACACACAGGAGAAAAAGGACAAAGATGACCAAGGACATCTTTCTGCAGCATCTTTGTTTTCAACTACAGAAGAATAAAATATTATTAGAAAGTTTTTTAAAGCTTAACTACTAGATAGAACATGAGTAGCAGTAAATAGGTTTTGTTTGGCAAATTTCAGGAAAAGATATGGTTGTTCCAGCAGATCTATCCAGACTTAAACTAGGACTTTGTAAGCCATTACTCAACCTTGCTCTGCTCCAACACTCATAAATTTCTGAGGCTGGTATCAATTCCTGAATAAGGACCTGGGTTGGAGGTGGAGAATGAAGATGATGAGATGCTGAAGCCAGCTTGTGTGAGGAAGAGTATTGGCTACTGGCGAGTGACCTCTAAGGACAATGATGCGATGTGGCCACATCTGCCTGCCTTTAAGGCCTTGGAGTTGGCCTGCAAGGAAGGTCTGGTTCCTTCAGATTTGGTTGCCTTCCCCCAGGGCTATCACTTGTAGAGACTCTTCCAGTCTTACCCTTCAGTCTCTGAGTACATGGGGCACTGGCTACCACGTCACTGTGTTGGCAGCTCACCCCACCTTCGTCTTTCTGAGCACGGACAGAGCAGTTTTGTCAAGTTGCCTTCGCCATCATCCCCTCTAGATCTCTCTACAGCCCATGTGCCTGGAGTCCCACTGGCCCCTGCATCACTCGGAAACTCATCATGTATTTCCTTATGGTAACTGATACTTTGGTCCAATTTCCTCACCTCATTTATAACTAACCTGTGCTCAGGAGAGGAAGAAGACATAGTGCAGCAGAGAGATTTCCCTAAAATAAGACAATTTGTAGTGTTATTATTTGGGAAGGAAGAACTGCTATCATCTGCCTGGCCTTCTGCAAAACACTGTAATACTTTTAGTGCATTTTGTCCAGTTCTATCACCAGCAAAACCCCAGTAAGATCCTTGCACGTGGTTCTCTTAAGCGTTATCCAACTGTGTTGCTCATGAAAAGGCTTTTACTGTTAGTCTGAAAGCAACAGTTGCCCTCAGCTTGTGCTTCAATGCTGAGACAGGGCTAATGCTGGGGAAGAGCTCATTTGTGCCAGGGGCAAGAGGCTTCCCTCCCTCCAGAACAGCTGGCACTGAGGCACAGAGCCTCAGCAGTGGTGGCTCACTCATGTGCTCAGCAGCCTGGCAGCCCCTCCATGTGCCCCCAGCTGCCTCTGCCGAGTCCCTCCAGGGCAAACGAACCATGTGAGTGCACCACAGGGGTTTTCTAGAGGTAGGACTGGTCCGGAAACTGATGGCAGCCCAGCTAATGCATGGCTCTCTCCCAGATGTTAAACATCTGATCTTGTGATGGATGATGTATTTTGCGCGTGTTTCTTGCTAGTTCTTTATTTCTACAAAGTTCTTGTGTGAACAGGAAAGCCGTGCACTACCTTGCCTTTGATCCTTAGTTGCCAGCTCTTGGTTGTATTCCCTCCCTTGGAGATGGCAGCGTGTTTGGGTGTTCTTACAAGTTAAAAATGCTGTTTCCTGCCCCAGGGCCACAGAGCTTCCCTGTAACTTGCCCTTTCCCTGGGAAAGGCTGCCACCGGGTCCAGAACTGTCACTGAGGCATTTGTTGGGGTTCACAGGCAACTTCCTCCTTGTCATCGTCAGGATGACAGTGACTTGTGTGGGTGGGCAGGCCTAGCCACTCTGGTGCTTCTTTCCCTGTAGATTGTGTTTAGAGTCTTGGTCTCCTGCTCATGCACAGAAAAACTGAGCCTGGGAGGAGAAGGACTTGTGGTGGTCACCCAAAACACAGGCAGCAGAGCAGAGAACTGAACCGCCTGAACTGGTTCCCCTGCCTGTACTTAAGCCTCTCCAGACTCTCTCCAACAGGTGACTGGAAAAGGCATATCTCACTTGGAGACATGAGACCTTATTAATAATGTGTTGGGTTTTGGTACCTGACACAAACTCTGTCCTGCCCATCACTCTTCTCACTTTTACCAGGAGACTGAAATGGGATTGTGGCATTTGATGGGGCTCCATTAGAAATCTGCTGTTCCCAGCCAGTGGCAGCATGGCTGATGCTCACTGGGACTGTCAGGGAAGCAGGTGTGACACCTCTGCTTGTTAAAGAATCCTGCTGGATGCATGAGGATAGTTGAATGGGTGCTTGGGCCCCTCAGCTGGACAGCAGTTGGAAGCATGTGAGAACACAAACTTTTGGGTTAGGAGGGGAAATCAAAGGAGAGCCATGGGGAGAACAGTGCTGGTCATGAGCAGATGTTCTCCCAGGCTGCAGCAATGGGCTCTGGAGGAACCTGCCTCTCGTTTTGTGCCCCCACCCCCCACCCCAAGTGCCTGTGGCAGGGCTCTCGGCATCTGCTCCAGCAGCATGGAGGGCAGGAGCTGAAAAGGGGACCAGCAGCGAGCCCTGGCTCCTGGCGAGGCTCACTGTGGGTATTTCACTCGATGCATGACCAGGAACCCGCTGCTGCCTCTGAGTTCACAACTGTTCCTGAGGCACCAGACCTGACTGAAAGAGGTTGTGTTTCCCTGGGCTGAAGTGCCGTTAGGGTAAAACCACAAGAACTCAGGACAGCAAACGCGTGTTTAGCACACTCTGCCCTTTCTGTGCGGGTGAACTGAACACGGTGTCAGTCAGATGAGGAGGGGAATTAACAAAATACATATCCAGCAGCCATCCAAGTTTTTAAGAAATCATGGAGATCATAAACAAATTAGACTGTTCCCTCTGTATCTGGCTATCAAAAATAAGCTCTAGCTCTGTGCCCTGCTTAAAGACAGCTGCAATAAATTTTTCAGGAATTAGATGCACTGGGAACAGGAGAGACTTCCTGGCACCTCTGGGTCTGGTGGCACCTGTGGGACCTTTGCACTGTGGTTGAAAGGTATCATGCTCCCTCCTCAATCCTTTGAGACTGGGGATTGGGAAGGCCCAGGTCATACAGTGTCCCTGGATGGTACCTATGTCTGTTATAGATCATCTGAACTAACACCAGTCCCTGGCCACATGCAAGACATACGCCGAGCTCTGGAGAGAAAAAACATTCTTGGGAAAGGAAGCAACCCAGTCCTTCCAGCACTGTGTTCCTCTGCCAGGTGGGGACAGTGGCAGTGTTGGTTTGGTCCAGGGGCTGTTGGCAGAGTCAGGAAGATCACAGCTGGAGTGTGGCTCTTCTGTGTGCAGTTTTCCCCTTACAAAAGCAGCCTGGAACCAGGGTTTCCAATGCGTTCGTATGTTTGGTCTCTTCCTAAACCAACAGCTTTCTCATGCCACTGTTGCCAGCTAAATAGCCCAGCTCTGCTCAGTTCTTTCCTGTGTTGTTCTAACTACGTTTTCTCACTGAATTCTGTATTTCCTCCTGCTCCATCCTCTGGTAGTGAAACCACAGGATTTAAAGAGAGGCCCACTGGAAATGGCACTTTTGGGAAGAGCCACGGCATGGGGTATGTCTTCAGCTCTGCTGGCTGGTTTTGCAGCACAGGTTGGGAAGGCTCCTGCAAAGGCTCAGGTGTTTGTGGAGAGCCCTCATGGAACACAAACCTCTGTGTGCTTGTACTGGGGAGCCGAGATGCCACCTCTGATGCAGAGACCATGATGTACCAAGTGTGTGAGGACACGATGTTCTCTGCTCCACCTGGCTTCAGCGAGCGCTGGTGTCCCTGCCTGGCCTAACTGGCACAGGCTGCGCAGTGGGGTCTGTTTCTCTGTCAGTGTTCATTGGGCCACAGTTAAACCTGGCAGCTGCCTCACTGGACATCCCATAGTTTTTCTGCTGGTAGAAAGAGCTTTCAAAACTAGTCTAGAACTTTGTTGTGTTCCCAAGATTGTGGGCAGCTTGGAATAGCTCTGGGGGTGGTGGGAGCTTCTCTTTGATGCAAGCCCTGCAGTAAGTTCTCGGTGGGTTTGTACAGGCAGGAAAGGTGAGTGTTTTGGCCCTCATGTTCCAGGGAGGGATCTCAAGGGAGAACAATGTGGTGGAGCCCATTAGTGAGGATTCTTTACCCTCCTCCCACAGTGCTGCCTGTTTGCAGGAGGTAAGGAGGGCTCCAAGCACTTCAAGCTGGGGCTGGCACTGCCAAGGTGTGCTACTGCCACCTCTCTTCCTGGGCCACAGTGAGCCTGTGACAAGTCTTCAAGTGCCCCTGGTATACCAAGGTTCATATGCTGGAGTTGTGCTGCCTGGAGATACCTCTGTGCCTCACCCCAGGGAGCCCAGGCTGCTTGCTCCAGCTCCTCTGACTCCCTCTTTCCCAGTCCTGATAACCACTGGGTCAGTTCAGGAGGGCCTTGGCAGTGGCTGTTGTTCGTTTTTCTCCCCCCTGCTTTTTTTCCCATCCCAGTGCAACATTCCCAGCGGTTTCAGCAGGGAGCTGTGGAATGTCTCCTGCTCCTGCCAAGGCCCACCTGAACAAAGCTGGGCATTGACAGGGAGCACTCAGTGAGCCACACACAGACAGGGAGGGCTCTTTGCCTGCTTGGTCCCTGACCCACGGCAGGAAGGAATAACAGGAGACGAGTGGTAACATTAAACAGAGCCTGGCCTGGCTTTCATCTCCCCGCCATAGCAGGGGCACAGCAGAGGGAAGTCGAGGGTCTGGGGGAGCCATACCCTGTGCTGTGCCAGCACCTTGGGCATCCTGCACTGCATGGGCTGGTGGTGCAGGACAGAAGGGCCCTGACATGCTGTGAATTTGGCCAGCACAGGTGGCCTGATGGCCTCTGCCTGTTGACAGCATGATGGCCCCTCCCAGTCCAGCCCCATGGGCACCCACGAGCAAACCAGCTGTGGATGTTCATGTGGGGCCTGTTTGTGCACAAGCAGAGGTCACAGGCAGCCGGGAGGCTCCCTGTTGTCCCGTGTGCGCTGTGTGTACGATAGGCTGTCACAAAAGCACTGCCTTTGGCTGCTCTGGGTGTGGCTGTTGAGCCACACCGGGGTTCTCAACTCTCGGGTCACCCTTCATCCACCCCGGGGGCACCTGGCAGGCAGCTGGAGCCCAGGGACCCGCTGAGCTGTGGTTGTCACTAGTAGCCTGACCGGGCTCCCCATGGCCGTGGGGGCTTGTCTTCCAGCAGAGTACCCGCAGGGCCCGGTCCCCACCCTCTGGAACGAGCCGTCCGAGCTGCCCTCCGGAGCCGGTCCCTTCGACGCTGCCGCCACCACTGCCCGGCTGTCGGACGCCACTGCCTTCCCCCCGTACACTTCCGAGCCGGAGCCCGAGGACACCACTCACCTGCACCGGCTGGACGCCCAGGACGGTGCGTTGGGGGCGAGAGGGACTGCCCGCAGCTCGCTCCTCAGGGTGGATTTGCACCCTTTGGGCCGGCACCTCCCGGGAGGAGTTAAAGCCACACTGCTGGGGAGGGTTGCCTGTATTGCCTGCTCGTGGAAACCTCCCTGCTGAAAGTCTGCTGCAAAGCTCTTGCCAGCCCCAAGATGGCTCCAAGACCTTTCTCCCTGCCCCGGGTCTGACCTGTCAGGGCAGGCACCTGCCCTGCAAAGAAAAGTCCCCTGAATGCAGGCAGGGCCCTCCGGAATAGGTTTTGCCTGGCGCTGCCTGAACAGGGAGCTTGAGTGCCTTTGCTGGCTCATGGCTGCTGATCCACAGCAAGCACCAGCTGGGATGTCCTGCCTCAAGCAAAGCAATTCTGCCAGTGTGGGTGTTTGCAGGAAAGCTGGGCACCACTGACCCACTTTGTGGCAGCTGGCCGTGTCGCTGGAACCTGGCTGAGGTGGTGGTGGCTGGCTACAGCCCCCTGCCCAAAGGTGCACAGGACCACGCCTGGGCTGTGTGAGGACATGGGACGTGGCCAGCGCAGGGAGCTCTGGGACAGGAGTGTGGCCCGATGCCTGGGGACATGCTGGGTGTGGGGTGATCCTTGCAGCCCTTCCCATCTGGGCCCCACTGCCTCTGCTGACCTCACACCTTGTTCTCTGTCCCTGCAGGCTCGCTGGGACCCGGAGCTATTGGTGCCATTGTCATCGCCTCCCTCCTGGGTGCGTCTGTGCTCGTGGCCTTGGTCGTCATCACCCTGAGAAAGTTCTCAGCCTCCTGAACTCAATAAAAGATTTTTCTGTTACACAACCAGCCTGTCTCTAGCCCTTGACTGCTCCTGTACTGTCTGCCTGGGGCCCTGGGAGAAATGGTGCCACTGATCCAGAAAAGCACTGCAGCCCCTGTGCTGGGCAGCCAGGCTGCTCTGAGTGCTCATCACCCTTGGTGGGTGTTGGGGGTGTGTGTGTCTCCTGGGTGACACAGAGCTGGCAGGGCCTGTAAACCCCACTCAGCAGGAACCTGTGGCACTGAGTGGTTTTGAGCCGGGAGCTCAGAAGGACCCTTCTGGGTCTAGTCTGGACGAGGGCAAGAGTGCTGGGCATCACCCTGCATAGCTTTCCTAGGGAAGGGCTGTTCATGGGTGTAAGCCACCCCAAGTTCATATTCATCCCCATTTTCACTCACTGCATTTGGGCCAGTTGCACTGGAGGGGACTGGGGGGAGGAGACAAGTGATCAGGAGGAAGGACACACACGTCTGTTTTGGCACTGGCTTGCTCAGCTACATTTTATCACATGGAAAAACAAGACAACAAGTTCCCCTCAGTTCGCTGAGGCAGCCTGGCAAGGGCTGGGGGGCTCCAGCCCGTGCTTGTGGGCCCCAGGCCTGGCCCTGTACAACACCGGAGACCACTGAGATGGAGGCGTGCAAGACTGGGTTGGAGGAAAATAACAGTGGATGCCACATGGCACCTGAAAATGGCACAGCCTGTGCCTGGGGTCTGGAGTCCTATGGAGTCACAACAGAGCAGGAGAGGCTGGAGCAATCCCAGGGCTTGGTGGTGGGTGAAGGGACAGGGCACAGCAGCACTGAGCCCCTCTCCCTGGGGAAGTGCAGCAAGAAGCCAGCATCCTGGCTCTGGGGAACTGGTGAAACATCTGAGGGGCAAGGAAACATTTCTGTGCCATGAGAAACATGCCAGGCAGGCATGTGGGGCTGCGCGGCCTGGGCTGGACTGGGCTGGCTGCTGGGCTGCAAAGCTGGATGATGTCGGATGTGATGATTTCTCAGGTAATTTTAAGGACTTCCTAGAGCTGGAGCTCCTCTGGGGTTTGCAGTAGTGAACTTGTGGCTGTTGCAAGATCTGGATCCTGAGCTGGAGTTTTGGTTGTCTCAGAACACTGACTGTGGTGCTGCTGGAGGGGACCTGGTGTGGGGTGTCCCCATTAAATCTGCCCCACACACCAGACTGGAGGCTGCAAGTCCTTCCTGGCCCAGCTCTGGAGCTGGGCTGTGACTGCTGACTGGGAACATCTAGCTAGTGTGAACTTCCCACAGGTGGCCAAGGCAGTGCAGCCCTGCTGGCTGTTGTCACATGCTAATGTGGTGGCACTGATCTGCGCCTGGGTGAAGAATGCCTTCTCTCCCCCTTCACTGCTGTGGCTTCCACCAGTTTGGTCCTGGGGGCTGGCTCTGGGCTGGCTGTCCCAGGGCTGTGGTGTCAGTAGGGACAGCCCTGAGGCCCCCTCATCTGTGTTGGGCCTCACACTGCACACCCCCTGTCGTCCAAAGAGCAGCTCCGGAGCCTCCCTTCGCAGCTTCCCATGCTTTGTCCCCACGCTGCCGCTGGCGTGGCTGTGCTCCTCCCCTCTGTGCCCATGGCTGCTGTGCGGCTCCTTCGGCAGCTCTCTCCGTCCCCTTTCTGAGCACAGCCACGGCACGGCCAGGACATACATCAGCACAGGCCACAGTTGCCTGGAAGACAATCCTTTGCAGTGTTACAGAAAGGTGCCAAATAATTGATTTTCCTAATGGACACTGGCCACAGCTAAAGCCTGTGGCTGAGAGGCCCTCGGCCACGTGTGGGGCTGTTGAAGGACAGGCGGCTGCCGTGGGTCCATCCTCCAAGCTGCTCTCAGTGCTGTGCCCTGGGCTTCATGCGCTGCTCAGTGCCACAGCTGGAAGGAGTGATGAGCCGGCTCTGCTGTCCACAGGCCTTGCATATATACACAGAGGCAAGCCTGTACAGGGAGGCTGGTGGGGGTGGGTTACGAGCATGCAGGCAGCAGTTGCTGGGCCTCCCAGAGCACACAGGACAGCAGCTCCCAGGTGAGGTGACTCATTCTGCTGTGTGGCAGCTGGGGCTGCTGGCGCTCCCGTGGTTCGTGCGGTGTATGAGACAACACTGGCACAGCAACCCCTGCTCTGGCCTCGGCAGCAGGGAGTAGCCATGACCACGAGTGCAAGATCAACCGAGAAAGGCCACAATGCTGGGGTTCTGCGGTGGCCCTGCAGAAGGAGGTGGGCTGTGGAAGAGGGGGCTAAGCCACGGGGCAGGGCCCAGATGTGCTTCGAGGCTGTCAGGCAGGCAGAGACATGGGTCAGGGTTGGCAGGGCTGGGCTGCTGCTGGAGCAGAGCTGGGTGTGGAGCACTGCAGAGTGTTTGACTAGAAGCAAATCCAGGGGCATGGCTCGTGGGAATGAGCCCAGCAGCTTCGCAGTAGGACTAGGGTGGTGGAGGTCCTGGGGCTTGTCCCAGCCCGTTGCCAATGAGCTCTGAGAGACAGTGAGACCGCTCCTTGACCTCAGTTCTACCCCTGTGAGATGCCATGTTCAGAGCACTCCAGACTTGCAAGGTAGCAATGAGCTGTAAGTGCTCAAACTGGGTGATATTAATTGCTCACTGATGTTTGTGGCCATTGCCTTTCCCAAGCAGCCTGAGCCAGTCCCAGCCAGCACATGTGCAGGGAATGGGGCTCAGCTGACCAGCACCTGGTGGCCTTCGGGCAATGTCTGTTGAGCTCATGCTCTTTGGGCCTTTACAGAACACTGGGAAAAGGGTTATTTACAGTTTAAAGCGCTCATCTCCAGGAAAGGACCAATGATTCTGGGGGGCCCTAGGAACAATAGTCTGTTCACGGGTGTGTGTGCCTCATCCAGGGCTCAGGTCCACCACAGTGTCCCACAGCTGCCACCTCCTCCCAGGTGGCAGTCTCTGTCTCCTGCCCCTCTGAGGCACTCCAGATGCTTGGGGATGCCGGCAGTCATTGGCGGTTTCTGCTGCCCAGTTTCCTTCTCTGACTGTCATCTGACTTGTGCACTCGGAAACACTCCTTCAGGTTCTGGGCTCGGATTTTAGGGTTCAGAATCTCTTCCCCCATAGAACTGGGGAACCAGCCCCTCTCCTGGTCGTGAAGACGTTCCCCAAATATCCAGCCTGAGCAGAGACAGAGACAGGCATAAGTGGGGAAGGACTGGCCCTTGCTCCTGCGCTGGGACAGTTGTGCTGGAAGGAGCCATTGGAGCTGGCAGAGCCTTCTGGAAGCTACTCAGAGGCCTGTGCTGGAGCAGACCCAAGCTGTCCATCCAGCAAGGAAGCCTGCTCACCTGAGCAGCACCATGTGAGGACAATTGGCTCTAGGGATGCCAGCAGAAGGCAGGCACTGCTGCCACCAAGTGCCATCCGCTGCTCCTGGAGCCACAGGAGTGGTCCCCAGCAGAGACCCAGTGTGACTGAGAGCACTGGCTACAAGAGTGCCCCAGAGAGCAGGACTGGGTGGCTGTGAAGCAGCATAAAGGTAAGAACAGCACTGGGTTATATGTGGGGTGGCTGTGCCAGCTCTACCATGGCCCACAGCTGGCGCTGGGACAACTGTGCTAGTGTTGCCACAGCTTAGGCAACCTGGATTGGCTTTTAGGAGAAGGCAGTAGCTTCCTTCTCAGGCTGTGACATCGATGCCAAAGCCTCTTCCTGGATGGAGGGAGAGACTCACAGCTGCCTGCCTGGAGCAAAACCCATCCTTCCACAGGGACTCCCAGCCCATCCCCACCCTGTTCCCCATACCATCATCTGTCTTGTCCAGGATGTTGAGGACATCGGCCAGTTCTAAGGAGAGCTCATCAGGCTGCTGGGCCACATATGGGTGGACACACTGGATCTGTGGGCAGTCTGCCAGGGAACAGGGCAAGAGTGAGGGATGGACTGGGATGGACCCCCCTGAAGGACAGCACAGCTTGGGTGGCTGTAGCCCCATGAGCTCTGCATGTGGTTCCTGTGACCTGGTAAGGGACCCTGGGGAAGCCAGGAAGTGTCCCAGCCACAGGCACTGGGGAAGCAACTCTTAGGAAGGGAGCCAGGTGCACATCCCCACCACAGTGCCAGCCATGGGCAGCCTGGGTGGGCGGGAAAGTGCTGGTGCAGCCCAGCCCAGGTTGGAGGGGGTGAGGTCAGGGCCAGGCCCAGACACAAGCAGGTATTGATGGGGGAAAATGAGGAGAGCCCAGGGAGAGGGTTCAGCTTTGGCAAAGGTCCCAGATACGTGGCTGGACTGAGATCAAGCCAAATAAAGTGCCCTGTGGTAGGGGTGAAAAACTCCCAGATCCCATGCTGTGTCTCTTACCGACAAGTCTGGATGTAAATGAAACAAACTTGGTTCTCCGGTTCGGGGCTAGTGAAATCATCCAGCGCTTCATTTCACTCCTGGACAGTGGAGACAAACCAAGGCCATGAGCAACAGAGAGCTGTGGGGACACCAGCTCTTCTGCCCAGCCAGTCCTGGGCTTCACATTCCTCCTCCCAGCCTTTTTCTGCCTGCCCCTTCAGGGTCCTGGGCTCAGTGGTTATGCTGAGCCCCACTGTCGCACACCCCAGTCAGGATGTCACACGTAGCACAGTGCTCTGGGCCTTGCTGCACAGCCCTGGCTGTCCCCACAGGCAGCATGGTCCCCCTCTGGGGAGCAGCACTGCTGCTGAGAGCCAGCAGCGAGGTGGGGGGCCTGGCATTCTCTGAGAACTAACAAGCAGAGGCAGCTCCTGGCTGGGCTGGTCAACAGGAGCAGTTTCTCCTGAAGATAAGCAGTTCCAGGAACCATTTATTCCCACAACTGCTGTGTAGGAACATTTAAAGGGCAGAGCTGATGAATTCCCTTGCAGAAGAACAGTTCAGCACACCAAGGGTACCACTTGCTTGGCAGCAAGACCCCTGTGAACAGCACCCAGCAAAACCCAGACCTGCACTGGGAAAATGAAGATCTCACAAATGCTGGAGACACCCCAGGCCTGGCTCTCCCCGAGGCTTCCCTCAGCCCGTTGGAAATGGGGCAGTTCACTTCACAGGCTCCAGCTCCTACCTGGAGGACCAGCTGTGCTCCCAGCTGCCAGGGAGCCATAATTTTCTACCTTCTCACGTGATTTGAAAGCCTGAACTTGACACACATGAAAAGCCATGGGAGTGTCTTTGGGGAGGAGAGGAGCCTGAAAGGGGGACGTAAAGGACAAGTACTGGCAGGTTGGTCTGTGGGGCTGGGAATATCTTGTACTTCAGGGGTGAAGCAGTGGACCAGTGGAAACACCTAGAGGTCACATCATGAAGACGTGCAGGATGAGGGCCTTGTGCACAGAGGAGCTGTAATGTGTAGAGGTCAAACCCAGAGTGTTGCTGTGCTTGTGGCCCTGTCTGTGTGCTGGCCCTGCACACAGATCCTTGCTGGGCTCTATGGGTCCACCCACAGTGCCCAGCTCCTCTCAGCCTGCAAGGAGCGCACCTGCACTCCAGTTCTATCAGTGCAACCAGTTGGGTCCAAATAAACTGTCAGCTCCTGGCAGAGCCCACCCAGGGCACAAGATGCAAGCTGCCACTGAGCAAGTGAGTGTTGCCTGATGCAAGAGCTGTGGAACAGATGCAGAAGACTCTGTTTGGCAGCCATGTATCTCTTCTAATTGTTTGGTTTTTCAGTCTGTGCCCAGTACTGCCTACATCATCCCTGCAGCTCTGGAATAGCAACCTCCAGCAGTTACTATGTCACATTTCAGTGCTCAAGACCTGCTGGCAAGCCATGTTCTGGACCACATACTTGCTATGGCCACCTAGAAGATGGGACAGGATGCAGAGCACAGACCTGTGACTGCCTCCCCTGAGCTGGGCAAATCCTGGCCTGGTTTATCATTTGCTGCACAACCAACCCTCACAGACATCACATGTGCACTTGCCCTGCATAGTGTGACTGACATCTCTATTTTCAGTGCAGCAGAGCTGCAGTCACACGTCTGGGGAGAAGGTGCAGCTGCTCACTGTACTGGGGGCTCATTGTCCTGATGCTGGTGCTGCGCTGGCGGGGTCAGGGTGCAGACCCAGGGCTGGGGGTCATTTAGGAATATGGATGATGAACACCAGCCTACTGACAGCAGACAACATCAGCCTGGGGATGTGCATTGTCTCTAGGAGCTGTTTAGCTGGTGGCACAGATGCTGTGCCTAGAAAATGTGGGCCTGGTAATGTTTGGGTCAGTGAGAAAGCCATGCCCTCTGCTCCAAAACAATTGGGGCTGTGCTAGCAGAGCTGAATCATTTGCCCAGCCTGAACTTGTTGGAGCCTGAAGTGAAAAATCAGTGAGCCAGAAAACCTGTATCCAGGGAGACAAGGAGGCCTTGAGCAGCAGAAGAACTGCACAAGACTGGCATTGGCTGTGGAGGCATGGAGGAAGCAGCCTTTTCTCCTACCTTCACCTACAAGCAGGAGATGCTTTGCTTCACAGGGCTGGTCAGGCATGGCCATGATCCTTGTGAGTCGGTGGAGCCATTGTAGTGTGCCAGTGTATATCCTGCTTGGTTTTACTTTCTGAATATGCAGCAGGCTGTGAATCAGTTGGGACCCTGTGCCAGGGCTGATTTCTGACCTCCGTCCCAGAACGGGAACTGTCTGTCTGTCCTCCACCCTGAATGCCTCAAATACATCGTACCAGAGAGAAACCTGCCTGGGTGACCAGTGCCTTTAAGTAGCCTGGGGGAAATGATGCTGGGCAGAGAAGCTGGTAGGGCCAGCCCCGCTGCAGCAGAGAGATCCCTCCCTGCCCACTCCTAGAAAGCCTGGACAGCTGGTCCCCAGGCACGCAGGGCGTAGGGAGAGAACGCTGCTGAGTGCTGGCAGGGGGACTGGTACTCACTGGGATGATGCCTTCAGCATGTAGCTGGCCTCCCGGTCATCTGCATTCTCCAGCAGCCTCAAGATGAAGACATTGGCCAAACTTTGTCCCTGATCTTCTAACTCCTCTACCCGAAGAAGCCCTCGGGGAGCAGAGTCAAACACTTGGTACTTGTCCCTGCGGGAGAGTAGAGGGGAGATTAGGAAAAACTGTGGTTATTGCAGGAGACTTTGACTTCAGTGACCCAGAACTGTACTGAGGACACAGACCAGGAATTGCTACATGGCAGGAGGAAAAAAGATGTCCTGCTGTGGAAGGGATGAGTGTGTTGCTATGAAAACCCACTGCAAAGCAAGGAACGCTCTCCTTGCTCTGCCCTGGGCATGCCTCATGGCCTGGAGCAAGTTGCTTGCTCTGTCTGAACTCCCCCCATCCAAAACACAGATGGTGCTCCCTTCAGAGGGGATTGCGAGGCTTAATTCATTCCTATTCACAAAATGCCTCTGTGTTTTTTGGATACAAGTTGCCACAGAAGCAAAACATTTCCCAGTGCACAGACACGGCGGCGACACGTTCATTAGGAACGGTGGATGGGCAAGATGCTCCCTACCAGCTGGTCTAGTTCATGCCACAAAGAGCATGTTGTTCTCTGCTGCTGTGTTTCTCCAGTGTCTGCTTGCACAACACCCAATACTCAGCAAGACAACATCCTCCTCCTCCTCCTGAGGCAGGTTACACTGTGTCAAATATAACTGCTGGCCTCAGGCCGAAATTTATACCCCTCCCTGCTACTCAAACTTTCTAGTCGGGTTTCTTAGAGCTTTAACTGACTAAATCTGGGCTGTTCTTCAGGCAAAGATGAGTCAAAAATCGCTTCTTGACAGGAAGACAGGCCTCCTGGGTCAGCCTACCAGCCAATGGAACTAATTGCCACACTGCAGAAACTGCTGGATATATGGTCACTTACCCTGCCTGATCTGGCCTGGGGATCTCTTTAACTCCTGTTTGCCATAAATTTTCAGCTGGGGAGAGCTGTGCCACCCATGAAGAGTCAGCTGGGCTCAACAGCAAGGTGACTGCTGGAGGGAGGTGTACAGGTCAGGCCTGTATGGGTATGTATCCTATGCCCTCCCTGGGTCTGAGGAGCAGGATGGGGTCACAGAATCACAGCTTGGATAAACCTGGGGCAATAGAACTAAGGAAGTATCCTGTGTACTACCTGAATATTGCACTCACCCAGGAATTTGCCGGCAAATCACCAGCAGATCATTGAAAAGGAACAAGTAGATTTCTCTGAAGAGTTTCTTGGTGCGAAGTGTTCGTGATGTCTTTGGACCATTCATTTGCTGCAGTTCCCCTTGCTTCAGCAGCCAGCGGGAGTGAGAGATGATGGGTACAGACTAGAAGGGAGGAAAAGATGGCAAAATTCAGGAAAGCAGCAAAACCCCATGGATTCAAGTGGTCAGGATGCTGAAAGCAACAAGAGATGCAAAAGAAAGGGTGGTGAGCTCCCATCATCACAACTTGCAGTGCAGAGGCTGGAGCAGAGCTGCAAGGAGAGGGCAGTGTGCTCTGCCATCCACACAGCCCAGCACAGTGTGACAGAAGCGGGACAGGGGCACAGCAGGGGCCTGAGGATGGACAGACATTCGAGGATGGCAATGCTGGAGTGCCAAGTGCTGGAATGAAACAACAGCCTAGGCCTTGATCTCTCTCCAAGAGATCCCATCACCTGGGCTGAACTTTCCTGCATAGAGAGACTGACTTTCAAAACCATGGATTTGGCCTTTTGGCCACAAAAAACCCCAGGTTAAACAGGTTTCCTCTGGTTGGGTCTGTCCCAGTCAGGAGGAAATACTGTCCATGCAGCTACCACAACACATCTGCTGGAGTTTTAACACATATTGTGCTAAAACCAAGAAGCCCAGAACAAAGCACATATTTTTCTAGAAGAACACTACATTTTCAAATGACTGAAATATTGAAAAAAAATCTGTGTAACTGCTACTCGTTCCATCTTCACTCCCAGTGTTCATCACATGCATGGTGGCACAGTCTTTCTTTTCAACTCCTTGCACTCCTCTCCCCAGGAGAGCCCTACCTGTGCCAGTTCCCAAGGCCGATCTGCTCCAGAGATGAACCAGCTCCTGCTTGTCCTTACAGCCTCAGCTCTACAAGAGCTTAAGGCAGCTGTGTATCTTCCCTAATCTACTGCTGTCCTGTGGTCTAGCCCTGATGCACTGGTAACATGTTCTGTAAAAATCAAATTTTTTTGTTTTGGTTGTTCAGGTACATAAAAATATTGCTGGGAAGCTAAATATGATCCTTAAAGTTTGTGAAGCAGACAGACCTGAGAAGCATCTCTATTGCATTCAAGGAAAGAACTGACAACTTTATACTCAGCGCTGGAATTTCATGGTATATATCAACTGAGATCTGGTCAGACCCCTAAATATTGATTTAGTAATTCTCTCAGTGGAGCCAAAAAGGACCAGCAGCAGGTATTTAGAGACTGTACATAATGCATAAATACAGGAAAGAATTCAAATGGTGGGACAGTCTTTGTTTGGGTATTTTTCAGTTTTAAAGTGTTTTGCTTTGTAGCTTACATCTACCTTTAACATAATTTGTAATATAAAATAACAACTTAAAACAGGCCTGCATTTTGAAGAGAGTTAAGAGGAAAGAGCCAGACCCGGGTGCTGGAGCAGGAGCCCAGTGCACAGGAGAGGTGATGCCAGCGTGTCCCACGTGTGTACATGCACACCATGCTGGCCCTGCAGTGGGTGTGCACTGAGCACACACACGTGTGCCGTGCCTGCAGCAGCCCCTTTGGAGGCTTTGGAGGGGGACAGTCGGAACCAGTCCCCGCTGAATACCCTCTGAGAGGAGTGCAGCTGGGTTACTACTGTCAGGTATGTGTGTGTGTGTAATGCCTGGGTGCTTCGGTTCACTGTCTGCAGAGTTACCAGCCTGCGCTTGTACCTTGATCTTGAATTCCAGTTTCTTCTGGATGCTGATCATCTGCTCTGTTCGGCTCATCTTCCGGACACCTTCGTTACATGCTTTCACCACCTGGGAAAAGAGCACAGAAGTTTGTCTCTGCTGGCCTTAAGCAAGTAAGTGATGATAGACAACATGGAAAAGCCTGACCATGGTCAGGTAAGTGCCCTGCTGTAACAGGAATTGACCAAGCCAAGCTCTTCTATCAGCACTGTGTTTGCATGAAAAAGAGAAGGAAAAAAAAAGCCCAAAACCCCAACAACCAAAAAGCTCCCAAGCATCCAGAAGGTGTTGCAGGTAGAAGCTGACTGTCAGAGGACATGTTAGGTGGCTACATTCAGTTATTGAACCAGACAGTATAAAACAGTGCCTCTAGTTACACAGCAAAAGGAACAGCTTGTTTTCCAGATCCTGACACAACTTATATCTCATTTTCCCTATTCCCAACACTTGAAATGAGGTACATGTGCAGTATCATCTTCAAGGAGAGAATGAAGCCAAACATCTTCTTTTCAAAAATGCAGATGCTGTAGTTCTGCCAAGCAGCACCAGATGCCAGGGCTATGAAATGTCCCAGGGAAAGAAATGTTCATCACACAGAGCCCAGCTGTGTTCTGAGTACAAACTTTTAACTGAAAAACCCCAACCAATGCGCAAGCATTACCCTTTTACAGGGACCTTAACCTAGATGCCACTGCCTGTTTCATAAGGAGCAACTCTCTTGAGAACTGGCTAGGTAGAAAAATTACATTGGAGAACAAGCTCCACTTTGTGCTCTGTTTCTGCCACTCAAAATCCATCAGAATATCAGCAACTGAAACAGTGATCAGCTCTTTGCCTCTCAAATAGAAGGAGAGAAAATAAGCCTACAGAAAAAGTAAGCATCAGATGATCTGTGTTGTAATGCCTGTACCTAGCTGGATATTATGTATCTTAGCTTAAATATTTACAGATTAATGTGTAACCACACAAAAGAATTAGCAAACTGATCACATGAGTCACTGATAACTGAATACAAACCCAGCATTTTTCCATCAGCAGCTGTAGTCTTCTGCATGCTACAGGAGGAGCCTTCCTCAGGCTACCGGCCAATGGAAAAGTAACTGGCTACCAGATGCATCAAGAGGGATTCTGCAAATACTAACTCAACGCAGAACATCCTTCATTGATAAGGTCCCTGTCTTTATTCCTAGTGATCACCGGGCATGTACTTCCTAGACTGGTTCAGGGCAAATCCAAGAGCCTGTTCTGTTCTAGTGTTTCTGTCAGAAGCTACAGGACCATCCCCAGGCTGATGTTCTAGCACAGTTTTCAACTTCAAATACTTATGTTGAACTGCAGGAGTCAGGAGATGTTCCAGACTTCTGAAGGAGAAGGGTTGAAACACTGTCCCAGCCCACATCCAGACCATTCAGACATGGCATTATCCTGCCTAACCATTTCAGGAGCAGCCCAGATGGGAAACATCCCACTGCCTTCCTGGGCTTTTGTACACATTAGTAATGAGCACAGCTGACCACCACACCTACCTACCAGCTTCAGGGAAGAGGGTTAAAGCTGGCTTGTGTACTTCATTAGGAAACAGTTATTCTAGGTCAGAGGAAGAAGTATGCTGTGTTGGAGAAAACCTGACACAGTTGTACTCTGCATCTAATTACACCTCTCAGCTGGATCCATCACCTTCAGGTGCCTGCAAAAACAGTTTGTGTTCTTGGAGACTCTAAGGGAAAACATTCTCTTCCCTTTCCCATGGCAGAAACATACATCTATTGTTAGCAAGGGATTCCTTGTCTCCAACATCTCAGTGCAAGTAGAATAGTCCATCTTTCAGACTTAAAAAAATCCCCACAAACTCTTGAAACACTGTGACAGGATTCAAAGAACCAGCTCCAGGATAGAATGTAGTCTGTAGGTGATTTTTTCAGGGGAGGGTGTGTGTTTGAAATGAGCATGGTGGTTTAATCTTAATGGCCTTCAGTTAATGTATCCAAACTTACTGTTTCCAGTTCTTTATGTGCATCCAGGGCAGTGGATTCCCTGTCAGATTTCTCTTCCACTTTCTTCAAAATATTCTGTGGGGAAGAAAGGCTGTGTTAATGCCGATCCCAATGTGCGAGTGCAGAAAGGTCTTTGCTGGCCTACAAACTACTTCTGGCCATCAGCCTAATTACAGGAAAGGTGACAGAGTACAGTGACTATCACCTCTTAGTTCCTCTTTGTCATTAAAACCTGTTCCCATCTGACCTTATATCTAGGAGAAATATAGCAGGCAGATTCTTATTTTGTAAAAATAAATAAATAAATAAATAAATACAACTAGAGCTGACACTGACAGACAGTGTTATTGGCAATCACAGCAGGGTATGATCATTTGGGACTGAGCTGTTTCCTCATCCCTAGAAGCATGTTGTACAGCAGTGTTTAGACAAGCTGGTAAAGCACAGGAGGAAAATGGCTGACAGTCTGGTCCCAGCCACCACAGTGTCGCATCCCCATGTCATCCAGCTGTTCTGCATCTGTGTGTCACCATCCTAACCATCAGGCAGCTGGGTTAATGGACGGTTGCTACCCCTTCTAGCAGCTCAACAAAGCTCCTCCTCAACTCTTTCACTCAGTAAAAGCTGTCTGGCAAATTCAGCACTAATTTGGGGATGGTCTCTGAGTGAAATCTGAAATCCTTTTTCTGTAGTTGTGGAGTATGTCTGACTCTGTGGAAAGGCTTCACCCAGTTCCAGGGTTGATCATGGCTCTATTGAAGCCCCATTCACAGCTTCTGGGAAGGAAAATTCCAGGAGTGATCCAGCAGACCTTTGTGAGAGAGAGAGAGAAGAGCAAAACTCTACCTGCACCAGCAGCTTGAGCCGTGTGATCCTTTGAAATGGCAGAATCAGGAAGGAGGAGAAGGACAGGCCTTTGCACTTGGGATCCAGCTCCAGCTGTGAGATCACTTCCCGGAAGGCTGGTTTGTCCTGGCTGAGAGGAGAGATAGAGAAGGTGAGAACTTTGAATGCTACCCTTCCTGGGACTCTGATCCATGGCTGGTGACCCAAAAGCAGCTCGGTCCCAGAGACAGCAGCCTCCTGGCCTCTCCCAATGGGAGAGAAGAGGGGACAGGGGGACTGAATGCCTCTGAATATATTTCAGTTTAAATCTAAAGCTATTTATAGTGTTGGGGGAGGGAAAAAATAGATTTCTAATGTACAAGCCACAGCAGTGTTCACATGTGTTCGTATCTAGCTCAGCAGCATACGCTGTGTGTGTAGGTGTATGTGAATGGGGTGTGTGTCCAAGTAAATGAGTCAGAGGCATAATGATATATTTTTACACAGTTGGAACTCTGTGATAAGGTGAAATTCACACAGTCATAAGAGAAAGACAAGCCACAAAGTAGCTCAGGCTTGAATATTCCTTACTGCTTAGCTGGAGGATGGCCTGAGATGGGCTGGAGCCATGCCTGGACCTTCCCTGATGGTGTTTTCAGGAGATGAGGGCACAGCTGAGCCACAGACAGACCTGGCTGCCACAGGCATGCAAAGCTTCCTGCAGCCACAGGCTGAGCAAGCCTGAGCAAGGCGCGCACTGCTGGAGTCCTGGCTAGTGGAAAATGCATGGATGCAAAGAGGTTGCTAACTGTGCAAAACCTGTCTGTACTGTGTGTTCCTTACAACGTTCAAAAGAAGCCATTGGCAGTGCTCCTCCCTGCTGCAGCAGGTACCTGTGTGACAGTGACTCATGGCAGAATGGACCTGCATGTGCCTGAGGAACAGCCAAATGGGGGAAACTGTGACACACCTCAGGCTTTGAGTTCAGCCAAGTGCTGCAAAATTCCTGTGCTAGCTGGGAGCCTGGGGAAGGGAGTCCATTCTTTTTTACTTTGCTTCATGTATTTCCACAGGCAAAAAAAATGCTGCCCTCTCAATTCACGCTTAGGAATACCTCATCTCCAAGTACTCTCTTTTCAAACTCAAATAATCCAGCCTATTGCTGCTTTGCTTCTAAGTGTTTGGCTAGTTGCTCTAGGCAAACTGTTTATTTTCTGCAGCTGTATTGCTCACCTCTGACTGAAGGAAACCCTGTGGTACCCTCCTTTTGGAGAGAACAGCTGGCCAAGCTCAGCAGAGGCCCCTTAAAATTATTTTTTTTCCCCTCAAAAGCCAGAGAGCAGAGAAAGGAAAGGATTAGGGATTGTTACACTCCCCTGAACGAGCTGCTGCTACAGGAGAAAATACATTGCAGCATGAGTTGTCCTGAAAGAATCCAGGACAGTGTAACTAGAGAAAAACTGATTCTCTGCCTCTCAAAGACAAGGTTGTAGGGCACTCGTTGTTTTGAGCTGCTATCAGAGAATTCCTACTGGACCAAAAGGCTTGCTAAACTTGAAAAATACTACAAAAATATGTTGGATTATATCCTCAGGCCTAGGTCTGTGTGTGCAACACCAAAATGTGAAGAAAATAGTTGTTTTTTTTAAAAAAGAAAATCCTGCTGTTTTGAAAAAGAATTAGTTATGAACTTTGGGACGGTGAAATGCCTTCCTGAGAAGGCTAGGAAAAGCAGTGGCTGTTCTGGTCATCAGAGATCTATGTTATATTCTTGGCGTTTCATCTCTTGCCTCTACTTGCAGTCTAAAAATATGTGCATTTCCCAAGCGCACGGCCCTGTGTGCACCATAAATATTTCCTACAGTTCAGAAGTGCTGACTTTGAATTTACTTGCCATGTTACCTGCATATTATATCAACCTGTCCTTACTATAAAGACCTTAACTGTGTTTTATTTTTATAGATGCAGTGAGAAATCAGTGAAGTCAGAAATCCTGTTTCTTTGCTATCTAGCCCTTTCCCATAAATATCAAAATTACAGCTAAATCTGTGGCCTGTACAATTTTGCAAAATAGTTCAGCAACAAACGCTAGAACTCACAGAAGCTGCTTGTAGGCTCTCTCCTGGTAGGTCTGGTTGGAGACATAGGTGATGTACACAGAGAAGTGATTAACTGTGTGCTGGTAGACAATATCACACACGTCTGAGATCACGATGTTCTCCTCCACCCGCTGCTCGAGGTCCAACAGGAAGCTAGATGGGAAAGCCAGCACCCATGTTAATTGTGACCTATCTGCCCCAGGCAATTCCCAGGAGAAGTCAGCACCTCCATCCCTCTACAACCGTAGTCACCTACAGCCACTGCCTGCAGTGCCGTTCTGCAGCTGACTTACCGCTCGCTGACAGCCATGACATCCAGCACGTTGGAGAAGAGGATGTGTGCCTCAGACTGGTGTAAGATCTTTTTCAGACGTTCGTTCTCCATGAAGTGAGACACCAGCAGATTCAGACTCTTGTAATACGATGCTTCAGAAGTAACCAGCTCAAACATGGCCTGGGGGAAAATCCCAAAGAAGGAAATCAGCACGTACCTCCTACCTCTACAGAGAGGCACACCGGGCGTTACTGAGCACATCTGTGCTGCACAGCCACAGCCCGTGCACCTACACAGGTAAGCCCACAATGCATTTGCCACCTGTTACAGGGGACAGCGACTTCAACAGGGCCTTTCTCCTCCCGCAGCCATCAGCTCCAACCCAGAGGAAATACAGCTGCTACTGTCCAAGTGAGACTCCCTGGTCAGCCTTGGCCATACACTTTTCTGTCCCAGTTCAAAAAGGACCAGGACAAGACACAGTAGTCCCTAACTACTACCAGAAATCATAAATCATCTCCAAATGTCCGCCTTTGCTTATCCTGTTAGAAGAGAAAACTCTGGAGCAAAGCCTGGCTTCCTGAGGCCAAGGATGTGATCTACGGAAGCAGAAAGACAAATTGGTGGTTTGTTTCAGAGACAAAGATCAATTTAAAGAGATGAAGATATAAAGTCTTCTACCTACAGCAAGTGCTGCAGGGAAAGTCCTCTATTACCACCCGGAGATCCCTTGCTCTCTGGGTGCATGTTGTCTTTGTTCAGAGGTAGATATAAAAGGTGTTTATTTACACAACTACTGAATCCTTCAGTTGAAGTAAGATTAACTGAAGATTCTCACAAGCTTCAACACTGTGAAAAGTTGTTAGATCCTTCTGGCATCTCTTGCTGAAGGTGTATCTTGGGCTCCTTGTCCTGGGGCTGGCCCATGCTGCCACTACTGGGAGAGGAACCTCTTGGTAATTCAGTGAAAATTTTGTTTCCTTGAATTTAAAGCTGCTTCAATGCTCTCCTCCTGCCCACAGCTCCTCTGTTGCACCCTGCTGAGGGGGGAGCTGGCCAAGCAGTGCGGGTGCTGGCCCCTGAGCTCTGCCAGCTCTCAGCAGCTGCAGGGGCCCAGCTAGATTTGAGGAGGTCTGATGGAGACACAGGTACATGCTGTGGGTTTTGTGATGTGTACATAGAAAAGTATCTTCTAAATTAGGTGGGGTCTGTCTTGTGGCTCAGTCGTTGTTTGTTTTTGCTCTTTAAAGAAATGGTTTGGAATTCTCCACTGATCAGTTTTTGGCCTTTTCCTGGAAATATCACTGAGCATCACATAAGAACTCGAGGTAGAGACCTGGTTTATGTCGCTGACACTGTGCTACAGTCCAAGATCGGGGTGGATGGGCACAGCAAGGAGGGACTGTTACTCAACCCAGAGCTGCTAAAATAGCTGTTGAAGTGATGTTTCAGCTCTTTGTGGGGTTGGTAGCCTAGGAAATGTTCCAGTGGGCAGTTAAGTCCAACAGGTGGTCCTTTTCTGCACTAGAGGAGGAGGCTGTGCCTGCACAGTCCCCAGACAGGAGACAGAGCAAAGGGTGGGGATACAGATGAACTTAGCCAGTGACTGTGGAACAGACAGTGTTAAGGAATAAGAGGATGCTGGATTTTTTTTTCAAGGCCAGATTCCTGAGAAAAGTGGAGGAGTATCAGCTCAGCTTCTTCCAAAAGCTTTACCCAGGCACTCGGTGAACCTGTGAGAGAACCTGTCTCTTTCTGTGTAACTGGTTCAGAAGTCCTTAAATGCAACTTTTACAGCTTTAACTGTACCTTTTTATTTGATAAATGAGAGAAGTGGAAATAGGCAAAGATAGACAGGACATGGTGGGACAGCATGGCCCTTCCAGGTATCCTGGAGATTGACACCTCCAATCATTTTGCACTGCAGCTTTCCAGAGACTCCAAGCCAGGAGTTCTTTTCTGCCAAATTTGGCTGTAGAATTTGTGTTTGTGGTTTGCTGTAGTGGAGGGTGCCAGACATGCAAGGGCAGGTGCAGAATGCAGGCTATTCTGAAGAAATAATGAAATCCATAGTGAAAATATCTGGCCCATTTGTTCCAATGGGGACAATAACAAATAATTTTTTATGACACTTTTCAAGCAGCCACTGCTCTTCCAGTCAAGTTTCTTCTTTTGATAATTGAAAACCTGTGTCTTTTTAAAAATTTTTATCTTGCCCTGGTAAGCTGCTCAGTAATTTTCCATCATTGCCACTAAGAAACACCAGATTCCTCTTCTTCTTCTAGTCTCTTTCACTTTGAAGATTATTTCAGATGACCAACTTGTTCTCTGACTGTTTAAGTCCTGCTCTGTCACAGCTACGGTGGTGTTCCCTTCCTCAGCTACGAACTGGGGTGTTAACTTCAACTTTCTTTCCATTTATGTACCAGTATTTCTCCCTGTGGTCAAAATAATACTCTTACTCCATCTTTCCAGGCTGAAGATGTGCCAGCTCTTCCGGTCCCTGTGTTTACTACAGCTTTGAAGGTAAAATGGGTCAGAAAAGTACAGCTTTGTCCTTAAGATGTTTACTCCAGAATTTTTGCTGTACTGTACTGTACTTCAGAAAAATTTCTTCAATTCTCCTTCATGAAGCTGAACATTTTACATTAACTAAATTAATCCCTCATGTACAGCTCACTCTCACAGTTCACATCCAACATGAGTAGGGCTCCAGAACTGCAGGAGGAAGCAGTGCTTGCTTATAGAAAGGCTGAATTCAACATCATCTCTTCAATAGCCTCAGTGATCTCTCTAGCCCTCCTTATTTTCTGACCTTGATTCTGCTCACAAAGCAAATTCTCCACTTCATCTGTTCAATGTTTAGCCAATTTCACAGCTTTCTGGCTTTGAGCAATTTTATAATCTCTTACTGTGCTAATCCCAGAACAAGCAGGAAGAAAATTTCAGGTCTGATAAACTAAGAGTGGAGAAGGCACAGCACTTCTTTATGGCCGCACTGTCCCATTCTCCAGCTGCTTTATTTCTCTTGTTATTTTAACAGAGAGAAGAAAATTGAGCACACTTAATGTTGGGATTTAGCAGCACAGAGATTTTTTTTTCCTTAAAACACATACAGGTAATGAATGTAACTTAACAGAAACAGCAAGCTTTGAAAACTATAATGCACACTTTTAAGCAAATATTTCTCTGTAAAAGATTCTTAATTTTGAAGCAAAAATAAAAGGCTTGTAATTTTTTCCAGTGGCAGACTGTGTTTGTAATGCTGGCACTTGGAAGTACCTTGCTTTGCCAGGTAAACAGAACAAATCTGACATGGAAAAAACCAGCATCGAAGAACATGGAAAAGAAACCAATCACTTCAGTCGCTTTCAGCCCTAACCCTGACACACTAACAGCCAGTGCTTGCCAGCCCCAGCTACTGTCTATAAATACCAGTGCCCTCCACTAAGGGTGTGAATAGCACAGCCACGCCCGTCATGCTCGTGGGGCGCACAGGATAACCCTGTCCATTTTGACAGTCAAGTTACAGCCTTAGCCAGGACTGGCACCGTGTGCACAAGGTGTCCATCAGCACGGATTGTGCAAGTCCAAGTGAATTAAGGAGGGACCGCTTGCACCCTGAGATGTTTTTCAGCACTTTGGGTACAATCCCAAGGGCTAAGCAGATGAACCAGGGCTAAGCAGATACACTGCCACAACCATCTCACCAGATGCAATCCTGGTGCGGGAATACGGTCAGAGTCACAAGATTCAGCCTGGGAAAGCCCACTGCTCACACCACAATGTACACCACACACTAAACAAGGTTTGCCATCTCCACCGCTGGCTATGAATGCAGAGCTGTACAGTGACAAAGAGCACTCACACTCCCCGTGCTACCCAAAATAGTAAGCAGTTGTAAATTGTTGTGTGACTGATGTTGTCATCACTTGTGACAGCTATCCCCACCCACTCCTTTCACTGTCTGATGCAGTCCTGTAAGTCAACAGTGTGTGGCTCTAAAACAGTGATGTCACTGTCCTGCATGGCTAAATGCAAATACACCTCTTATTATTTTTTACTGTTTGCAATAGACTCAAAGTAACAACAATTGAATATAAGGACGTTTATCAATCTCTGTCTCTTCTGTTTCTATTAATGCCATCATATTCAAACCTATAGTGAATGGTTGAATTCTTCTAAGATTTCTGGTGGAAAGTTATGTGTCTTGCTAGTAACTTCAGAAGAGGATTAATGTGCACTGGAACCAATAGCTCTTTTGTAAAAACCTCCTCATTATCCCTCTTCCTTTGTAAATTGCTCCTAAAACTGAATCAGAAAACAGAAAATAAGTTCCTTTTGCTACAGAAATGTCGAGCAGCAATAGTACACGGAACAACATCTGCAATTTCACAAAGAAGAGTGAGTGGTCCAAACCAGTGCAACTCAGAAAGTACTCAGCAGGGCAAGACTTGTCTGTTACTGCTGTGAGGCTTTTAGTTTTTAAATCTTGATCATTTGGCTTAATTCACTCTCACTTTTTTAAGCAGCAACACAGTTAAGAAACATTCCGTCTTTCCCCATTACCTCCTGCAGCTTGATCTCATCCGGCTGGAGGATGCTGAGGACACCGCTGCTTTGGACCTCAGGAAGATCCTGCCATAAGTTGAACCTGGAGTTGGAATTTCTCAGCAAATTGATTTGGGGTGGAGCTTTGTTTTCGATTGTACTTGTGGGTTCTGCTTCAGATGGGGTTTCCTCACTGGGTGAAGTCTCCTCAGGGTCTGTCTGTGAATCCTGCAGTCGCCTGGTTTCAATCTCCTCACGTGTAGATTTATCTCGATATTCCTGGTACAAGAGCCCTAGGAGGGAACATAACAGGTCTGAGAGGTTACAACTGAACGAAATAGTAAAAAAATATTGTGGGAAAGGACAATTGCTTTCCCTTAGTTTACCTCAGCAGAGGTGAGAGAGATCCCTTCTGTGCAGAGCAAAAAGCCAATTATGGCATTCCTATTTCAGCCACAAGTGGAAACAATAAATGGAAAGCCATTTCTAAAACTAAAGTGCTGTCAGCAATCTGCCCTCACAAAACATTTAGTAACACAGTCAGATAAATCCATGGTCACTCAGAAGACATAAAAGAAGCAATTTTCCAGGATTTTAAATGACTTTTAAACCTTGATTTTCTCTGTTATATTACTATGTTACAAGTTATATAGGTTGATATTTATGTATAAATGTTTGTCCAGAAAAGTAATACTGCACACATTGAAATTACTTTAAAGGGAGAAATTTGATGGCCATGAAAATCCTTAATGAGGAAACACTGAGCTGCTGTTTCTGGCATTGGACAGGCAAAGCTTTGGCACAACAAGCTACAGTTACTAGGTTTGTTGTGGTATTGACTTCATGGTTAGTCTTGGACATGTTGCTTAATAGCCTGCTGTTTTCCTTCTCAGTTTCTGTGATGATTGACGATTCAAAATTAACATCCAAAAGGTACCTATTTGCTACAGCACTAAGGAACAGGCTCTGAATTCACACCATGTGGCAGCGCATCAATCACACCAGGTGTCTCCTGAGTTTCAGTTACTGACTTCAGGAGTAGATGAAACTGCACAGGATTCGCCCCCACTCCGATATCGACTGACAGCATGAAAAAGGTAGGAATCCTGAAGTTCATTGCCCATCTTCAGAACATTCTTTGTCTCTCTGAGGGCTTTCAAACTGCCCCATTTCTCTTTCTGAACCATCTGTAGGACCCAGAATTTTAATTGCTTGAATATAAAATGTAATTTAGAAGGCAAGAGAGCATGAGCATGCTCTGAGTCACTTTCCTCCCTTAATGAAATTGAAAAAGCACAATTTACTTTATCTTCCTTGGTTTATGCTTGACTTGCAGTGTAACATGAATGAATAAAGAGAAAAGCCTTTGATGTTAAAAAAAACCACCCTACATAATTTATTTTTTCTCAGTCATTAGGGGTTAAAATTTATCTGGTTACATGTACTCATGATACTTGATCTGAGATTCTGTGTGTAATAAGGTGAGAGACAATGGGATTAAGAGTTTGTCTAGGGAGGGCAGAAATGTAGATGTTGCTGCCTATTAAATCTCTGGACCAGTTTCAACGAGGCTCTGTACCAGTCACTGCTCAAACTATATGGGAAATATGCTGGGGAAAGGCGCAGGAACAAGGACAGCATTCCTGCAGTGTGCGAGTGTGTCCTGTTATCTGTTCTTCCTGCAAAGATGTTCGACACCAGATTAAAATAGCAATAAGGGTAGCTGTGCCTAGGAAACCATATAGTCTTCTGTTAGCTTCCTACACAATACTGAGCAGAGGAGACTTCCCCTGAAGTTTTGCATGCTGCTGCCACTTACGTAATTTCTCTCTGCGTCAACTAGGTTTATACGGTTTTCCTAAACATTTCAGGCTGTTTTTCAGCATCAGGGAGGGTGCTGAGGATGTAGCAGGGTGGAAAGGCTCCTTCAGGAATGTAGCGGAGAGCCTGCTAAATTGGAGCTGTTTTTGGTGGTACTGATCCATACAGGCAGCCTGCGCTCGAGGGCTCTGGTACAGCACTGAGCTCTTTTTGCCCCACGAAGAGCAGGACAGGCTGGGAACACATCCTGCAGCAGCGTGGGCAGTGTTTGGCTCAAGGGAAAACACGCTGGGAAACTGAAGCGTAATCTATTTTACTCATATTGGAGATAATTATACTTGCAGTGTCTGACTGCAAGTAGGCAGCCATGTTGGGCTGCTGGGTCTGCCTTGCAAGTCAGAGGATACTTTGCATAAGGGGGATTTAAGGTCCCTCGTGAAGATCTGAAGAGAAGCCCTTTTTAAAAGATCCTTGGGGCTATTTCCCCCTTGCTTTAAAGGAAATAAAATCCAGATAATGAAAGTCGGTTTTGTTTCCAGGTCCCCAGACTGACCAACTAAACAGATAAGAGCTATGGAGCCATCAGTGGGAGGCAAAGGCAAATGCAGACATGGAAAGATCTGACTGACAGAAAGCATCCACCACTAGAACTCAATAACAAACGACAGCAAGGTAACTCATTTTAAGGAGGGAGCTGAAGAGAGACTGGCTGAAGCTCTACCGCAGAGAGCAGTATGGAGAGAAAGCAGAAAGGTGGTACCAGAAGAAAAACAAAAGACAGGTAGATGTTTAGGCAGAAGGGTAGGAAGAAACAAGGAGGGTTGTGCTAGCAAGGATAAAAGATATGCCCACTGTCTTGGTCTATAGGGTTTATCCATATGTTGGTTAAGAGGTTACAATGGGTAGAAAAATTACTTAGATGAGAGAGAGGGAGAGAAGCCATGCCGAAGCCTTGTCCAGCTGGAACAGGAGATGGTCAAACCAGAGGAGGGGCAACAGACGCAAGGTCAAGAAACAAGGTTTTGACACGTTGAAAGGTGAGCAATGCATCTGGGAACTGACTGAATGTGTAGAAAAAAAGCTGAGATCAATAGCTGAATGTGACTCAGATGATATAATGATTTAGTACGTGCTTACATTTAGTAAGTGAACAAGTACAAAATGTCAGAGACCTGTACAAGCTCCCTTCATTGCTTAATGTCCCAACTGTCCCTGCTGTGACCTGGCTAAAGGTCAACCCTGTGGTCAGAGCATGAGTTTGGTGTTATCTGTTGACTTAAATGTTTAAGACTGATCTCCCTACAGCATGTTTACATAATTTTTATAGTACATAACAGACATTTCCCTTTTTGTTTATTCCATTTAATTTTGCTGTCACAGTCTCCCTTCCCAGCTCTCTCAAAGCCTGGGAGGGGAATTGAAAAACTAGTTACTAATTGTGGAAATCCTTGCATTAGAGAGTTAGCAGCGCTCTTAAAGTAAACGTTATTACATTGAAAGCTATGTAAAATCTCAGGAGGCCCAGAGACATTTTCTCTGAAATTCTCTGCTCCAGTTTCAGGCAAAGAGTCCACTAATGTTTCAAAAGCAGAAGGGAGTGAGTGTGCCCCAGTCATTTGATGTAACATCTCTGGTGGGGATAAGTGTAACACCTCTGGTTGTCAAAACCTGGTCTTGTCCATAAAGGTGCAACAGACCTACATGCAGTTACACTGATGCATGCAGAGCCTCTGCACAGCTTCCCTCTGATATACAGCACATAAAAATATCTATGAGTATAGCAACTGGGTTGCTTTGAACTCCTGCTGGTTTTAGTATTTTTATCTCACCTCTGAAGTGCCCAGTCCCAGTAAAGTGACAATGTTTTGACAGAGCTTCCTTGGGAGATTAGTATGTACACAGCCAAAAGCAGGCAACAGATCTGGCAACACTCATGCAAATTGTTCACCACTTTCCTCCAGAAGGCCCCAAACTCAGCTGGTTTGTCTGAGAGACGCTAGCAGGCTGCTGGTTTCACACGAGCCTCCTTCTCCAGCACTGTCCCAGTGGCATCAGGTGTACCAAGAATCAGCCTTGCATGCCACAGCCTGACACCAAACATCAGAGATGGCCTGAGAAGCCTCCTCGTTCCTGCCAGGGAGGTTTGCATTGCTGCTCGTGAGAGTCACCTATTTGATTTGCCCATGCCAAGTGCTACATTCCTGCCCTCTAGATTCAAGTATGTTGATTCTACTTCCTCAAACTGAGCAGGAGTGTTTAAAAACAAAGCTTCTATATTCCCACCACAAAACCTGCCTCAGGATGGGATTTAACTTTGCTGTTGTCTCTGAAGAATGTCACAATTCTGATGTGGGAAACCAAGAAACAAGCTCTGAAGGTCCTCTCCGCATCCCACAAAAGATAAAAATAAAAACAAACAAAAAACCAACCAACCAACCAAACAAGAAACCCCACCAAAACAAAAAACAAAACAAAACAAAACACCAAACAAAAACAAACCAGAAAACCATAAGAGCAAAAGCATAACAGTCCCCTCCTCTACAGCCACTCAGATACCCTCAACTCTGCCTTTTTAGAGTCCACAAAGGATAAAATAACTTACTCTGTTGCAAGTGCTATGCCAGTGGCTGTTACACTGAATACATGCAGAACCTGGTGCATGCAACCGATGTCCAACAGGATGGGTGACAAAATACTTTAGTCTTATGCCTTTTGGAGTATGCAAAATCATATTTTAGTAGAAAGTTTAGGGTAGCCTTAGTGATTAATTGCTTCATAATTACAAGAATAATGGTTATGAACAAGAGTCAGGCTGCTCAGCGATAGCATTAATCTCCTGCTGGGCAACGTGCAAACCTGATGCTCCTAAAGATGTCAAAAAGCCACAGTAATGATGTTTTACACCAACAGCGAGGGGGTTCCCAGCAAGGACAGGGAGCTGGGGTCCTGCAGCACAAACCCTTCCTCCGCCCGAGGCTCCCCTCGGCTGTGCACCGCTTCTCCTGAGCCCTGGGTTTGGGGGCGGGCAGGGGCAGTCCGGCTGGGCTGAGGGGCACCTCTAGCGGCTGCTGTGCCGCCGCCGGAGCGGGGAGCGGGAGAAGCGCCGAAGTTGTGTGAGGGCGCGGCGGCCGCCGGACATCCCGCGGCGGGAACGGCTCCTTACCGATGTGCTCGATGAGGTTCCTCCAGGAGTCGGCCGTCATGGGGTGCGCGGACGGCGCCCCGGCCGTGCCGGCGGCGGGCGTCTCCTCAGCGGCGGCGGGGTCCCTGCGGGGAGGCGGAGGCGGCCTCAGAGCAGCGGCGGGACAGCAGCGGCCCCTCCACCCGCGCGACA